>VZTJ01000996.1:3007617-3021521 GCA_013397795.1 Orthonyx spaldingii | reverse complement strand
AGAGGAGAGGAGAGGAGAGGAGAGGAGAGGAGTCTGGAGGGATATTTTCCTGGCACCCTCCCATCTGGGTCCCAGAGCTTGTCTCGATGCTTAATAGCTCTTGATGGATTTTTTTCTTCCTAGAATTTGTCTAATCACTTTTTGAAGCCTTGCAAAGTTTTGGCATTTCCAGTATCATCTCGTAATTAGTCTCCAGCTGAAGGACACGCTGTGGGTGGAGGTTCGTGTGCTTTCGAAGCCTCGGTCTGCAACGCTGGGACCTGAGTCACGTCTGAGGGTGGGAAACACAAACACAGGGGCCAGGAGTTTACGCCTCATCACTACAGAGTGTCACAGTGAGAACAGAGTCTCTGAAGTCTGAATTGCTTAAGGGGAAATAAAACCATCACCAGCTGCGTTGTCAGAGTTTGTCCTCAGCTCTCTGCTCTCTCCCTATACGATGTGCCACTCACTAGAAGTGGCACATCCCAGATGAACACAAGCCATCAGGATGAGCCACGATTGCTGTTTAACTGCTTTAGATCAGGAAAAAAACCCAAACCCCAGACTTTAACAAATGTGCCCATTGCACTGGGGTGAGCTGAGCCTCTGCCTGCCTTCGAAGTGAAGCACATGTCGAGTGCTCTGCTGAGAAGGGCATTTTGTTGAGGCCAAGAGCTGCGACAGAGAAATGTGACCAGCCCAGCAAAGCCTAATGACAGCCCCTCTATGGCCCCTCAGGCTGGCAGTGCCAGCTCAGGCCATTCTTCCCCATCCCATCGCCACAGCCAAGCACCAGGCTGGGGCGGTTCTTGGCTTCCCCAGCACTGCTGGCACGGTGGCTTCCAGCCAGTGCTCCGTGCAGGAGCAGCTCCGACTGGACATGCACAAAATAAATCCCATTAAGCTGCAAACTGCACGAAGGAAAGGCAAATCAGCTGCAGCAATAACCGTGAACTCTCCCTGCTGGAGGCTGGGGACAGGGTGCAGTGGAGCCCCCAAAGCGCCCGGCGAGGACACGGCTCCAGACTGAGCTAATGGCACATGTGTGGCCCAGGGACTTCAGCGTGGTGGTTAATTGTGATGAGCAATAAAATTCCAGCTGGGGATGAAGGTCCCAGCGCCTGCCAATTAGTCCTGGCATCCTGAAGACAGGCTGTAATGGGATTATTGAACCAGTCCTATTATGCACTAAAGTGTTCAGGGACTGGAGATCTGCTGGGAGCGACGTGCACAGGGCTCCTGCTGGGCAGGGATGGAACCAGGCTCCCACCCACCCTCCCCACAGAAAATAAGCACTTTTCTTACTCCCTGGTTAAAGCATTCATCATGCCAAAGGGGTTTGAGTCAGTGAATCTGGGCAGTGCTAAAATAAAAATGGATTTGTTTTGTCTCTTGAACAACGAACCCGAAGAAGCTGCATCAGACCCCAGCTGAGAACACTTAAAAGGCAGCGTTGCTGCAGGAAGCTGTTTGCTTGGCCATCTTGCTGTAAGGGCAGGTATTTGTGATTTGGAGCTTTTTCCTTGGCAGCCCTGATGAGATTTCATGTTTATAACATTGGAGTTCAGGGTGTGAGGATGGGCTCAGCCTGCCAAAGGAGCCACTTGCTGTCTCCAGCTCACAGAAGACATTTGGAGCCGGTGGCTTCACCACGGCAGATGATGCAGGAAGCCTCCTGCAGACTCCTCATCTCAGCAGCTGCCGAAAATACGTGACCCTCTGGCTGTGCTTGCTGCAAACGTTGCTGGAGAGATCTCTCTGTGATGGGGAAGAGAGCAGAAGTGCTGTGTGGATGACAGCAACACTGGCAAACCCAGGGCATGGAGAGGTGCAATGTGTCTGCTGTGAGCGCTGCCTCTCCCGGTGCCTCCAGGAGGGAGCCCAAAGGCAGGAACCACGTTTGGGTACCACAACCCACACAGGGCCATCCTCCACCCTTCCTGGACCTCCGAGGCCACTACTGACCCCAGAGAGCCTCTGGCCTGATCTGGAGCTGAGCTCTCCTGAATTGTCACACAGTTGCCATGGCCCCTGTCCCCTCAGTGCCATCAATCACTGCTTTTGGGTGAAGGGCCAAAATGTGGTTCCATTTTCCATGCTGGACTTGGCCAAAGAGATGAACCAATACGGGACTGAGAGAGGGCATTTGCTGATCATGGCTTGCTCAAAAACAGCTCCTTCTCTGGAGCAAGGACCTGGCAGTCAAAGGCCTCTTCCCCCTCCTCAGTGGAGGGACCCAGGAGCTTTCTGCTGGGTCTCCAGTCCCTCCTCTCAGCCCCACCCCCTTGGCAGTGCTGCTCCTGCAGGGCATGGGGACAGGAGCCCAGGCAAGCCAGACAAGGTGCCTGTCCTGGGCAGGACCACCACCACGGCAGCAGATGCCAGAATTGAATCAGACACCAATTATTAATCAATAAAGGGTCAGAGAAAGTGGAAAATGAGTGAGGTGGGAGAGGATGGGTTCTGGGTTGTGTCTGCAGGAGGAATTAGCAGGACATGGTTTACAGGGATGAAAAGGCTTTTGATTATTAGGGCAACACTTAATGCCTGTGACTGTAGGAGAGGAAATGCTGCTGCTTTTCCCCCTGCTCAACAGAGAGCCAGGACTCATCCAGCCGACCTGGTGGAGTGCAGCCACCACAGCTGAGACTGTGCATCATCCAGGGAAAAGTTAGGAAAGGTCCTGCTGCCAGATCAAGGCTGCTCTGCCCACACTGAGCTGCAGCCAACCACTCTTTAGAGAGCTTCAAGAGGGTCTCAGTTTTATCTCCAGTCCATAAGGAGCTTTGCTTCTCTGACTGGGAACCCAGACATGAGGTGCCTCGAGATTGGGATTTATTTCACTTTTATCATCCTGGACAGATGTCCCCAGGCTGCTGGGAAGGTCTGCACGAGCTGTTTAACTTCAGCCAGCTCAGCCAGGATGATGTGCACATCTCTGAGCCCAGGGAGGTGCAGGGAATGCCCTGGGAGACACCTGTGACCCACGACCTACTCTGCTGTCCCCAGGAGGCCAAGAAACAGTGACAGCCCACAGCCATGCTCCAAACTGACTCTGAATCTATCATTTCCAGTGCATTAATTCCTACTCATTATTGATCACCTTGTAACACGCTGGGACTGTGCTGTGCTCCACCAGCCCTGAGTTATGGACCCATCAAAGTCTGGCTGCAGTAAAGGAGCTGCCCTCAGGAACCACCCTCCCACGAGGAGAGGAGAGGAGAGGAGAGGAGAGGAGAGGAGAGGAGAGGAGAGGAGAGGAGAGGAGAGGAGAGGAGAGGAGAGGAGAGGAGAGGAGAGGAGAGGAGAGGAGAGGAGAGGAGAGGAGAGGAGAGGAGAGATCAGGACAAGATCCAGTTTCTGAAGCCGGCTGTGAGCAGCAGCATTTCCCCCACTGAATTCCCTCTCATTTGGCTTTGTCTTTCCTCTTACCACTCTTTCTGCCCTGAAGGACTTTCTGCACAGAGCAGGGGGCTCTTCCCATGTTTCAAGGCACCAGATCCCTGCCACCTGCTGCTAATGGGAAAGTAAGCCTGGATTTCAGGAGGGATGGAAAGCAGTTTTGCATGCACCGGGGAGCAAAGGGTTGCCAAACACAGACAAGGACAATAAGGACAACAAGGATGCCCAAAGAGATGAGGGTCTTGAGGTGAACTGCCCAGGAAATATTGTGAGATGCAATGTTGACTGCACAGACCCATTGGTTGGAAAAGGGTGATGGGTTTCTTTCTATCAGAACAGCTGCTGTGCCTTCAGGTGACCTGTCTGGGACATGAGAGAGAGCAAGGGGAGCTGGCTCTGCTCCCTTTGGGACAAGCACCCCTGTAATACTGCTCCTGGCAGAACTCACACCCAACTCCATTCCTGTTTCATCACCAGGCAAAACTGCTCCTGCCTTGAGCAGTTGCTCAGCTCTGGACACCTGAACAAATACTCCAAGAAAGCAGAAATCTCCATTGTGGGACACCGTGCTGATCAAAGGCTACGTGCTCCAGCTCCCTCTAGGTAATATTAATAATTTTTGTTGTAAGCAATTTTCATGAGCTGCAGACTCAGAAACGCCAGTCTCCTGCCTTCGTCAGAAACCAGAGCAGCTCTGCATATGCATTAAAACCCAGCACACGCAGTTCATCTTAAACCACCTGAACTTCTTGTTCTGGTGCAGTATCTGCCAGCATCCATCCACCCTGGGCGGTGTTACACAGCATTTCTCTGCTCAGAGCCCTGGTCCCTCAGGGCCTCGGCGGTTTCGATCATAATTCCTCAATAAGGCACAAGCTGTTGGAAAAAGCAGAGTAAACACACCACAAAAATGACAGGGAGCCTGCAAGCACACATGGAGAAAAGGCAAAGCAAGTTTTGGGTTTCCCATCCCTGCTCTCTTGAGTGTCGTGCTAAATTCCCAAACCGACTGCAGGCAAAGCCATTCAAAGCCCAGATGTTTTGCAGCTGTGCAGTGGGAATTGTTCTTGTCCCCATGCTTCCATCACAGCATTTTCATCTTTAGAGGCTCTTAATTAGCCGCTTCATCTTTTGCCAAACCCTCTTCGCTTCAGCCTGCGCCTTGGGCTGGGGCCACCCTGGGTGCAGAATCCCAGCAGCCCTGTTCCCACAGGGCCATTCCAGTTCCCTCTAAAACCCCTATGGAAATACACAGCAGCACATCCCTCCAGCACACCAACATGTTTCCCAAGTCATTTATTTGTAAGGGACTTAGCAGCAGGCTTAAAACTTTCCTTTTTGACTCCATAACCCTAAAGCACCGATGCTATAAACAAACAGCAAAACCTCAAACCCCTGGGCAGAGGCTCCTCCTTTGGGGTGATCCCCTCTGGAGCCAGGCTGCTCCTCAGGGCTGAGATGTGCTCCCCCAAAAGAGCATGGGGCACGTGCAGAGCTCTGGGAGGGCTCAGGAGGGGTTGCACAGCCTCTCTCAGCCCATGCAAGAGAGGGGATGCGATGTCCCCTTCCCCCTAATGTCCAACCAAGGAGGGGAAGCGCAGGGATGAAGCAGGACCTAAAGCATCACGGGGCTCCTGAGTGACTCAGAGAAGGAGCAGCCAGACAGAGCTTCCTTTATTGATTTATTTATAGAGAATGAGATATTAATGCGAGACCTGTTGTTTGAACAGGTTTCTCCTCGCTGTGCCGGGAGAGCAGCCCTGCGGTGAGGGGTGTGTGGGGAGGCGTGTGGGGAGTGCCAATCCCTGCCCGGTCCCCTCGTCCCCTCCTCACTCCATCTGTTCCTTGGGATGATTCACTGCGACTTCTCAGCTTCCTATTCCCCTTTCCCCACCCTGAGCAGGGAGTAGCTGGCAATTAAAGTATTAGCAGGGGGGAAACGCTTCATAATGCACATGATTATTCCTTAGTCCGAGGGATTTTAATTAGCTGTGCACACGGAAGACCAAGTTTTGCAGGTCAGACCCCACAGCCTGGTGCTGAGACCTCGCTGGCCGCCTTCTCCCACCCACAACGTGCCTGGGATGCTCTGTTTTTGCTGGGTCAGAGCTTGTGCCTCCAGATCTTCCTGCAGCTTTATTATTATTTTTATGTCTTGAGTTTTACAATACACAGGCTTTACAGCAGGGTACTTTTTGTGATGGTTTTTTACCTTGGCTTTGGTTTTTGCTCAGTAACATAACGAGGTGATGGGATTTATGGGCAGCTCTGGGTTTTCTGTTACAGCTTTTCTTAGCAAGATCATCACTTTTGCCACTATCCTTGCTGGCCTTTTTCTCTGGCTTTGGTCGTCCCCAAGAGTCACAGCCCACATTAGTCTCCAGCTGTTGTTCAAGCAACCCAAGCAGGGATCACACAGGAGCTATTGTAGCTAAATAAAAGTTTCAAGAGCAGCAGGGCTTTAAAAGTCTTCTGAGCTATTTCTGCTGTCATTTGTTAACACCACTTTGAGCAAAGCCCTGCTTACTGGGGACAGTGGCAGAAAGCATCCTTGGCTGGAGGGCTAAGGACTAATGCAGCAGTCCTGAATGACCAGCTGGGGATTGAGAAAGCAGCCAAGAACTGCACAAAGCCAGGAGCTATAAATTGGGGGGAAAAAAATTAAAAAGAACCAGGGCATTATTGCTTTATGATGCCACACCCAGGATTCAGGTGGAGAAGGTGTGAGGCAGCTCCAGTGTGTGCCCAAGCTGCTCCAGGAGGAGCTGCCTCATGGTAAAGAAAGCAAAAGCTCCACCCAGATGTGGATTTGGGTCTGTGATTTTGGGGACAGCGGCCATGAAGGCTGAGGGGTCCCCAGAGGCCATCAGGGATGAACCTTCCTGCAGTTTTCTCACGAAGGGAAGCAAAGATTATCCTTCAGCTGAAGTCATGGTGAGAATTTGGGAGGTCCCTGCTAGGCAGCCAGCAGCCTCTGCAGGCTGAGTCTGAATCCAGCCCCATCTCAGAAGGAGTCTCAAAACACAGCCTCGTCTGCATTTTACTGGAACTGGGCTAATGAGATTCACCCGCCAGCCCGCCCACCCAGCCACAGCGTGAGGAAGAAGACCCATCAAAAACCTTTACCCGCCTTGATTTTGTGGAATTAACACTTGAGCTTTGTGGTTTTATTTATCTGGAGTCCCAGCCTGGGCACCAAAGGACAAAGGGATGCTGGTACTGCACCTTGCTCCTGCAGCATGTCTCGAGGAAGGACAAGGCTGCAGCTCCCTTTTCACACCCTCATCTCTGACAGCTTGCAGAGATGAGGACATTTCAATGCTTTTACTTACACTTTGCAAATATTTCTCCACATGTTTGGCCAAATACTGTCTTTTTTTGCCCTCGAGGGAAAAATCCCAGTTGCAACGTGGTCTGTGAGAGTGCTGAGGCAGGTGCGGAGTCTGGGGGTATCCCCTACAAGGCTGCATTTCCTTGTAGAGCTATTTTTCAGCCTGGTGAGTACAAGATCATTATCTTGCAAGTCTCTCCCTGGAAAAGACCAGGGAGGAGAGCCTGGAGGTTTTACAGGAGTGGCACAGCCGCCTGACAGGCAGCCTGCAGGCAGGACTGACCCTGTGTGGGATGGGGCAGCTTTGCTCAACCTCCTCGTGGCCTTCCCCAAGCTCTGCTCCCTCCAGTGCCACTTCTCTCACCAACATCCCCCTCCTTACCACTAAAACAAACACACAGAAAGGGGGAATTTCTGGAGGATCCCATTGGCAGAGGCATGGAAAGCGTTTCCCATGGCAGGAGCTCTCCTCTCGCAGCAGCCAGGGCACGGCAGGGCTGAGTCTGCCCTCTGGCAAGATGAGAAATTGTTCACTGAGCAATGTAAATATCTCAGCAGTGTTATCTCCCGTGTCTAAGTGCCCTGTCCACTCCCTGCTAATTCCCAGGGGTGCTGCTAGAAGCCACTGCAGGGACACACACGGCCTGAGTGAACTGAACACACTTTTCCAAAGCCCTTAAGCCAGGGAAAAGTAAAAGGGCTCAGTTTGGAGCAGAGGAGGTTGAGGGGAGATGCTGGGATGTTAATCCTGGCTCCAAGGGCAGGGTGAATGGGAGGGATTAAGAACAGGGGAGGCACTGAGAGAGCTGGCCCTGCCCCGGAGCTGACAGGGGTGATCTCTAGTAGTCCCTTCCTGTGAAATCTGCCTGTGGAAAATAAAATCAGCGACACCCATCTGAGATTCATGGGCAACACACAACCTACACCAGCAGGGCATTACCACCACATTACAAAGTCTCCCTCCCCAGAACTGCAACCAGCCAGGCCAGCAAGGCATTATTCCATTATATTTGGGAGCAAGATGAGAAATCTTGTATGGTTTCCCTGCAAGGGACAAAGCGGGTGGGGCTTTTTTCTTCTGGCAGAACTACAATAAATGCCAGAGGAGAGGGGAGCCAGCCTTTGCAGGCACTGGGCAATGTGAGGTGGGATGCTGATGGAGCATGGCTGAGACCATCTCCTCTCCACACCAGGGGTCTGCAGGACACAGCTGCTGCAGGACCAAAGCCAAGCTGGGCTGGTGCAGTGCAGCTCAAAAATTATATCAGGAAAATGACACTTCCAGTTTTAGCAGAGACTTGAAGGGAAATCTCAAAGGGGTGTTTGCTATCAGCAATCAAAAAAAGGGGGGCAAGGATGTGGGATAGAAGCAGAGCTGCAGGTGCTGATAAAAGAAACTTCCCCTTGGTATTCATCTTTCCCAAACTGCTGGAGGACTCAGTCTGGGCTGGACATCTCTGTCCTTCATCCCACGGGAGTTGTAGCAGCTCCAGGAGGAACAGTGCCTGTCCTCTGCAGCTTGTGGTCAAAATAATAATTAACAAAAGAGATAAAAAGCACTCAAAGTCCAGGTGAGTGAGGTGAATTTCATACCAGGGAGGAATTTCCCATGGTTACAGTTTGCTGGCTCTAATGTCACTCTCATAAAAATGAACATTTTTTCCTTGGGAATACTTCAGGATTGATGAAAAGATATGAGTTTCCTCTGGGAAAAGGGTGGGAGAGTGAGAGACATTCGCCTAGTCCCATTTCTGCCTTCAGGGAGAAAACAAAATTAATGGGCACCGGTTGAGCAGTCACATGTTGAGCTGAGAAACCCCACTGAGCTCTCCTAAAGCTTTTTCCACATCTGCTGAATATCTCCTCCCATGGAAAAAAAAAAAAAAAAAGATCTGATATTGCATTTCACCCCAATTCAGGTACAAAAACGGCTTCAAAATCACACTCTTGAGCATGGGGTGGAGTTTCATTTCCCAGCTGGCTTTCCCAGCTTTTCATTTCCCTTCTGTCAGCAAGACCTCTGCTCTCTGCAGCATGTCCTGGCCAGCCTGCCCCAGTGCCACCAGTTTAATTAGCTGCTGTTCCCAGTGCCTGTGGCTCAGCTTAACTTCATGTGCACAAACCCTGCTGTGTTGGATGAGCTGGACTCCTGCTTGCACCAGGGAGAAATCAGTGCCTTTGTCTCTGTTTTTTTTCCTTAGACTTCACACCTGGCAGAAATTAAAACACAGAAACTGAGCCCAGTTGGATTCATATGTGCCTTGGTCACTCAATCTTGTCTTTTATCTAAGGAGGAAAATAGGAAAAAAAAGGGACCTGAGGGAAATGAATCCTCCACTGAGCCTTGATGTGCAGCTTTCCAGCTGCTGGTGTCTGCCTGGGAGTGGGATTAATACCCATCAGAGGGACTCATGGAGGGAAGATCACCCTCAGATGCAGGAGGAGACAGAGAGGGACCAGGGGGGCCAGATGGGGCAAAAACCATGAAGAGTGGCTAGCAAAACTGGGTTTCAGGCTCAAAAGGAGCAGGCTGTAATAGGGAGAGAATGGGAAAAGTGATGCCAAGAAAGGCAGATGTCCGTTCTTCATCCTCTGCTGGTTGGGATGAGGTGGGGACTGAAGCAGCAGCAAGAACATTTGGGGCTGGGCATCAGGGAAACCCTTCCAGGACAACAAATAAACCTGGGGCAGGTTGGCTGGGGAGAAGGCAGACACTGTCACTGTGGGGAACAGCCCAGCTGCACTCTCTGTCTCTGGGCAGAGCAGAGGGAGCTGTTCCTGTCTGGACACACGGCTCTGGACCAGACAAACTGCTGGGCTTTCAATGGCTCCATTTTCCACTGGGCCAGCCCCTGCCTGGCTCCCTGGGGGATACAGTTACAGCCACTTTTCGTCACTTTGCCACTTGATTTTCCAAATAGCAGCAGCACCCACTCACGGCTTGGGCACCCAGCTGGGATCCCGCAAAGGGAACTGGATTTACTGAGCTGCAAGACAAACCTGTGCATCCCTGGGTGAGCCAAGGGGCTGGCAGTGTGCATGGCAGGGGGACAAAACTGCCTGCAAATTTTTCATGGACTCAGACAGCAGAGGGGATTGGGAAAATACCTCAGAAAGGTTTGCTGAAGTGGGATTTTTCTTGCTTGGCTCCATGAACCGGATCAGGAATCTCAGCTGGTATCTCAGAGCACTAAAGTGATCTCTTATTTTTTGGATACATGATTAAGGACTTCTCCAAAGAGACAGAAGACAGGTGATATTCTGTTTCCCACGAAGAAGTGCAGCACCAATGCCCCAGACTGCATCCACCAGCCCGATCTGCATTTCCCTGCCTGCCACAGCCATGTCCTGCTCCTTTCCCAGGGCTCAGCCAGCAGCCAAAACTGCCCCAAGTACAGCAAACCCCCCTCCCCACGGCAGTGAGCAGCGGTGACCTCAGGGACAGGGTTTCATCTCGCTCTCAGGGTAGGGAGGGATGTGCAGGAGGGGGTAACCCTGCTGCTATGGAGTTTACCAGCTTTTTATGGTGTCTGATTTTTGTCATCTGCAAAGCTATCAGCTGAAAACGTCAAATTAGTGCTGTTAGTCCACTGTGCAGCTCTTATCTGCATCTCTCAGGATGGAAGACACTTCAAGATGATTATTGTTCCCCACTGCTCCTGAAATGAAATTGGCCCTCCCAGAGTGCTAAAAGGGAACCGAGAAATTGTTTGCCTGAATTTGCATGAAAAGCCCTGGGGACGTAATGAAAGCGGGTGACAAGCCCAGTGTCACCTTCTGCCAGCTAAATGGCAGAGGGAAAAATTTCCTTTGTGTTTCTGCTTCACTTTAGGGCCTTGATTCCCTCTCCTGCCCTTTCCCCAGGCCTGTCCCCCAGCTCCTGAGCCCCATGCATCTGCACAGCCCAGGAGTGACAAGGGGCTGCCTGCTTGGAGCCCAGGTGATATTTTGCCACCTGAAGAAGAGTGGTCTGTCCTGCATGGAGATATGGAGCCTATTCCCAGCACAGCACCAGTATCTGTGTGCCCAGGGCACAGCTCTCCCACCTTCACCCCAAGCACCTGCTCTGGAATATCCCATCCTGTTGTAGCTTTTCCCCAGCTCAGGAAGTCTTGCACACACCCCTTGCAATGGGTGCAGTGACACAACTTCAAGTCCCAGCCCTTGCAGCTTGACATTTTCCTTTTGATCCAGCTATCTGGCTGTGAGCAAGCAAAGTACCGTGGTCCCTCAGGACAGACTGTGTGCTTCCAGGGCTCCTCCTGACTGCCATGGGACCCTCAACCCAAACCTGCTGCACCCTGGACAGGGCAGGAGAGTAATGGTGGGGCTGTGCTGGTAAAAAACCCACAGCATGGAGGAAGGAGGTGCTGGGAGGGGTTCCTCACTGGAATTTCAGCAGCCAGCTCCTGCAGTGCTCAGATGGGGCTCCAGATCCAAGGGCTGGCCCAAGAGAGCTCATACATTTGTGTGTGTGCTTGCCCAGGCTGGGCAGGCAGCTGGCTCGGGGAGAGCTGCAGCCAGCTTCCAGCAGGGAATTAGCTCACAAGTCCTAGTTTGTGAAATTGCTAATTCCCACCAGCCTTGTGGTGTCTGCTGCCTTCTTCCTCCGGTGTTGGTTATTCCTTGCCTTGAGGCTTTCCTTTGTACCAGGAGCACCTTTTGAGGTTTCATACTCCAGGAGGAGGCCTGGAAATAATGATGCAAACAGGCATGAAAGCTCAGAAACCCAAAGGAGAATAATACCGAGATCACAGAAAATGTGAATAAAATGTAGAAAGTCATGGTGTGCTCGGTTTGGGTTTGCTTTGTCAGGGCAGTGCTGAGCCATGCCCACCCTGAGGATTGTGGAAGCTGCTTTCTGAGAGTCCAGCCTCATCGACTCCCCTGTTCCCAAAACTTCATCCCACACAGTTTTTCCCTCTTTCTCGTCCAGCCAGAGGGCTGCTCGAGCACCAGTACAAGCATCTGCATGGGTGGAAACGCCTGGAGGTTCAGGGAAGAACTGTGCTGCAGAGACCTTAATCCACTTCGTTTCTCTTTTAATCCATACACAAGGAAATGTCCTGGAGGCAGGACCAGCTTAGCTGGGACCTGTTCCTGAGTTTTCTTCCCCTCCCATCAGCAGGGGAAGGCAGGCATAAGCCCCTGCTCAGCAGATGGGTGGAAACAATTGTTTCAAAGATGGAGAGTCCAGCAGTGAACCCCAAAACTGGTCCCAGGGCAATGCTGGGAGGTTCTTCCAGCTCTCTGGGTCGGTCCCACAGGATCTGATACAGGGCTGCCACCATGGGGACCAGGTGGGACATCACCACATCCGTTACTGTCCCACACCCTGACACGTCTGCCCCAGCCCCAGCAGAGCAGCACCATCCCCTGTCCCCGATGACACCTCCCAAGTGCAACTGCAGCAGACACAAAGTCCCACGGGGTGTTTGCTCCAGGTCTCTGTCTGCCTTTGACTCCCTGAAGCAGGTTCTGCCCGTGTGTGCTGGCAGCATAACCCTGTGCTGGGTTATCGGCTGTGGAGCACCTCACACAGGAGGGAACACAGCCAGAGTCACACAAGTGTCTCAGTGCTGCTGCCTGGAGAAACCCTGCTGACACATTTCCCCTCTTCCCCATTTTCCCACCTCCAGCAGTGGGAGTTTTCTTGCTGCTTCACCTCCCACAGCCAAGCGAAGGTGGGATGTTGTGTAACAGAAGTCCTTGGGAAGGGAAACTGAGTCACAGCACGGGGGGGTTGGGGTCACTGGAGGGGACAAGGGAGAGCAGTGAGCGAGTCCAGCTCGCCTGGGGCTCCCTGGCCAGAGGAGCCAGCTTGGAATGGGGGCTCAGGCACAGCAGGAGCCTCCCTGCAGCAGAAGTCGTTGCCATGGCGGGGAATAAACCTGCCCGGGGCGAGACAGGAGGATCTGTAAACAGCCATCACAACCCTGGGAAGGCTTCTGTGCTGGCTGGCTGCGAGGGGAAAAAAATCAGATGGAAAAATACACAGCTGGGAATTAGGAGGGATCTTTTCAGAGTCAACAAGGACTGGTTACAGAGTCAGAGAAGGAAGCTTGTGGGTCAGTGGTGAAATGAAAGCAGCTATTACAATGGGAAAATGTACATATGTATATATGGCCGAGGAAAACCAAACAGTGGTTCTTATGTTGTGGAAGATATGAGATGTTAAGAATTCAAAAAACAATGAAAATACCCAGGAGAAAGCATACACAGAAGGGCTAAGGGCAATAAGAACGGAGTTTTTTAAATTGTATTTGTATTATTACAAAGGCTTGATAGAGATAGCAAAATTGCTAATGATACATAACAGGCAGAAACGGGCAGCGAATATTTCTGTTTGGTATTTGGAAATGAGCAGGCAGCTATATTTGTCTCACGTCAAGCTGCTGAAGCACTTTCTAGTTCATTAATTATGTGGCCTTATTAAATATCATCTGCCAGGAATAAACACTGGAGAAGTGGCAGGCCAGGGTGCCTCAGCTCCATGCCCTGCCTGAGCCAGATCCTGCAGCGAAGCCCAGAGCCAGGGATGCTGCAGGAGGTAAAGGTGAGTTGGCTCCTGGAGAGGAAACATGGGATGACCCAGATCAGTGCTGCCTGCTCAGCCTGGCTTTAATCCCACGCAAAGTAAAAGACAAGCTGATGTAAGATTCAATTAATAAAGAATTAAAGGATAGAAATCTAATTAATGCCAGTGCACATGGTTTATGGAAAACAATGCGTTGTCAAACAGAGCTGGCTCGTTCCATGCTGGGGTGGTGCCAGGTGAACAGAGGTGACTGCAACGCTGCACCAACCCACAATTTGTGGGGTCTGCCTCTGAACTGGAGGCTGCCTGGCCCCCCAAAACCGAGGCTGGCAGACTGTCAGCAGAGGGTGTGCAGCTGGGGTGAAATGTGGGGCACGAGCAGCTCACAGCATTGCAGGGACTGTCCCCCTGCACAGGCTCACCCCGCTGGCAGGCTGGGGCTGTGGTGACACGCACAGGGACCCTGCTGCCACCCCCTCAGCTCCTCATGGTTGGAGTTTCCCGTGGTACCTGAAGCAGAAGAAGACCCGTGGTGGCTGCCCCTCCTGCAGGAGGTACCCTGGATGTCCTCCTTGACGATGTGGGAGGTGAAATGACCTCACCTCAACTCCTGCTCTTTACACAGCCAGCCCACCAATGGTTCCCCCCCCC
>VZTJ01000996.1:2988979-3001193 GCA_013397795.1 Orthonyx spaldingii | reverse complement strand
ACTGATATATATATATATATATATATGTATATGTATTAGTAAAGAACTGTTATTCCTTTTCCCACAACATTGCCTGAAAGCCCCCTTTATTTCAAAATCATACTAATTCGGAGGGAAGGGGATTACATTTCCTATTCCAAGGGAGGCTCCTGCCTTCCTTAGCAAACACCTGTCTTCCAACTAGGACAATGACATAAAGGTTTGGGAAAGTAAAGACTGTGGGACTCCCTGGAGGCCAATGCACAGACAAGGCAGCTCAGGCTGAACTGTGGTGGGCAGCCAGGACTGTGACAAGGAGCTCCATGACCTCCCAGGGCTTCATTCTGACACATTATTCCCTCCTCAGGCAAGCTACCAGGCTGCTTTTGCTGACTGCATCATCTTGGCTGAAGCACAGTAAGGCTTCAAGCCACGTGAATGCCCTCAGTTCTGTGCCCCTTGCCTTAATTACAACCTGAATTTCATCAAAAGTCAGTTTGATCCTAGACACGGGGAGAAATGGAGCTGGGAACCTGCCCACAGGTGCCCCCAGCCACCCCCACTGGCTTCCTACTAATAAATCCCCTTCCATTAGGAACCAACAGGCAAACAGCAAGGGTGGTTTACACTTCTCTGTCTCTGTTGTTCTTAGTTCAACCTCTGCAACAGCTGCCAGGAGCCATAAATCACCAAGCACAGTCCTGGAGCTGGGGATCACTGTCTTATAAAACAAACATCTTCCAGATTTTGTAGCACCTGATGCTGGTTACAAACTGTTGGTTGTCAAATTCTTCCTCTTCCATTTATTTCCCAGCCCCTCATCTCTGCTGCTCCTTGTCTGCTATATATCTTCCGTTTATTGTTATTTCTTCTCCCCCTTTGTTTTAGTAACTCTTTTACTGTGGATTCTTGTAAAAACAGCTGCTTCAGCCAGTAAAAGAAAAAAAAAAAAAATATCTGGAAACAGATGCCCTGGCATTGCTTCAGCTGTAATCTGTTAGATTTATAATTCCTCTTCCGTTCAATATTGATTCAGAATAAAGCAACTCAAAACACACTGGCAACTCACATCTTTTTGTAGTCTCCTCCAGTCTTTCTTCTTCTCTGCCACAACATTTCTCTTCATCCACACTACTAAAATATGCGGAGGAACAAACCAATCCAAGCTGATGGGATACACCCAGCTGCCTGTAGAGCAGAGGGTTTATATCTGTGGCAGCTCAAAGGAATGATGTCAGCTCATTTTTTATTGTTTTAATTTCTTTCCTCTTGTCCAGCATTATCTACCTCCTCACAGCATCCCCCTCCCTTAAGTCACTGCCCTGTATTTCAGGGACTTTGGGAGTCCCCAGGGCTGACAGGGAGGCAGTGGCAGCCTGGCAGCCCTGAGCCAGAGCACAATACCTGCCAGAAAATGCAGCTGGGGCCCTTCCCCTCGGGATCTGGGTGCAGGAGCCCAGGGAATGGGCACTGAGGCTCCTTCCCAGCCTGTCTGCCACTGAACAGCTCCACAGGGATCAGCGAGTCCCGTGGCACCTGACTGAGAAGGAAACATGAGCATTTCCTTTCTATAAAGTGCCTTGAGAGCCCCCATGGGGCAGGAGAAAGCTGTTAGCACACGTCAGGTCTGTGGGTAAAAAAGCCCATTTAAGATGCACGTGTTAAGTATAAGGCACTGAAGCCTGACTCTAAGGGGCTCGAGGACCACCATACCCATCCACCAGCACACAGATTTCTTTTGGCTGACCCCACACCAATGAGGCTCTACCTAAGTGCTGAGTGGAAGACTTGCCTGGAGCCTAAAAGAGGAATCTGCAATTTTGAACATTTTCCCAAACTTTAGACAATGGCACCTGCCTCTTACATCTCATTTTCTCTCAGGACTATTTGCTTTGAATGGTTGGGACTATTTATGCCTGGCCAAGTCCTGGCTTCTTTGCTCACTCCTGAGAAAACTCTGCCAGTCCCACAAGCTGTGTCTTCCCTGAGGAGTTGTCATTTGGGTACTGTAAATGTATTAATTTCTTCTTTAGCAGAGGTAGCCTGAACTCTCTTTAGATTGTAAAAACTCAGATAGTCTCCAGTCTCACATCTCATGCAGATATGGTACCACCCAAACCCTCCAAGTCCAGCAGAGCCCTTTGGGTTCCCCCTCAGGTTCTCCCCTGTGTTTTCTTTCCCTCTGGCTGCTTTTCCCTCTGAGGAAATGGGCCCAGCTCAAGGGCAGCACACGAAGCTCAGCAGCCACGTGTGTCTGTGCTTACCTAAAGACAGGCACCAAGAGGCACAAATTTAGGAAGTAAGGTATCAGTCCTGTGATAAGGTGGGAAATGCCACTTCTAGCAAAGCCAAACTGCTGCAGGGAATTTGATTTGGGGAAACAGCTCCAGTCCTCCCAGCCCACAGCCAGGCTGTCCCAGTTGGGCAAGAAGTTCACTGATTCCCCAGGCTCTGTCACATGTCAGACCAGAGCTGAGAAACCCTAAAGGATCCTTTGCATCCCTGTGCCTGGAATGGCATAACTGCTTCTAGAAATGTTCCCAGAGGCTCTGCATCAGCAGAAGAGCTGCTCTCCATGCTGCCTGACTGTAGATTGGAGTGTCCTGTTCTCCCCAGCATGGAACCTCGTGGCAGGGTGGGTGATTTCTCCAGCAGGCAGGAGGGATGGGAAGGTGCATGTTTTTAGCAGGTTCAAAATCCATCTTCACCACGTCGGCCCAACCCGAAATATGTGCTAGCCAGGGAAAATGCCACAGACAGGAGCAGCTTTCTGTGCTGAGAGTCCCTGCCGTCCCCAGCTGGATGTCAGGCACAGCTGATGTCCCCTGCACTCTGCCCAGGCTGAATCCCAGCAGAGCACACACACAGTTCTGGAAAGCCACCAGGGAGTGGCAACAGTGAAGTAACTGAGTGCTTCCAGCAAAACAACTTGGAAGGCAGAGGTGGTTGTGGGTCTGGGGTGCACCAGCACGTCAGTACATCTCGAGCAGGTCAGCAGGGTGACAGACAACAGGAGTGCCTCCCTGGCTCTGTGCTCAGCTCCCAGCAGCAGTGGAGGGGTTTGCAGCTTCAGTGTGTCACATTTTCTGTGCTGTCCCCTCCTTCCCACAGGAGCAGCCCCAGGACTGAGCCCTTATGTGAGATCTCAGGTCTGTCAGCCACAGAGCTGAGGCCCGAGACCTGCCTGCGGTTTGTCACGGCGTCCTTGGAGTCTGCTTGTGCAAAACAACTGGGATTTAACAAATTGGCAATCTCCAAGGGGAAAAAAAAAAAAAAAAGCTGTTCTGTTGAAGCATTTCCAACCAGCTCTGTGGTCACTGTATTTTTCTCTCAAGGACTGATGTGTTGGCAGAGATGCACAACCCATGCGCAGTCCCCCAGGGTGGCCTCTCCCTGCCTTGCCTCTCCAGCTCATTTCCAGCACAATTCCCCACTGCTGTCCCTCACCAGTGTTAGTTCCTCTGCCACTCGGCATTTTCAGGAATGTGCAACTGCACAGCCTTTCCCATGTGGTCCCTGATGCCCACGGCAGGGACTGGTCCTGTCCAAGTCCAGGGAGGGACAGGCTCCCGTGGGAAGCAGGGTGGTGAGGAGAGGTCTGTGCTTGCCCTGACAGCCCAGGAGCTGGCAGAGCCATGGCCAGCCAATCTGGGATTGTCCTAATTTGATTATTTGTTGGCTGCCTTCAGGGTGCCAGAGGACAACGCACACAGCCAGGACACGCCCGTGGGTTGGTGATGGAGATTCATTAGGCTTATTGCATACCCCATTACACCGTTATGAGACTCTCGGTGGCTCTGACACAGCTCTCCAGAAGATTTGCAGCCACAGAGCTCTTCCTTGGTCTGTCTGTATTTATTTCAGGGAGGAAAGGGGGAGCTAGGCATGATGGAGGCTGGAGCAACAGTCCATGTGGAACTATTCCCATAGGAGAGTCCACGCTTTTGCAATCCCTGTGCAAGGAGCAGGGAAATGTGATTTTCCAGATGAGAGCATCTCTTCTCCAGTGCTGGATGCATTTACTGTGTTTTCCTTCCCTTCTCCCTTCTCAGACAGCCCAGCAGCAAAGCAAGATGTTGCTCCCTCAACTCTGGCTCACCCGGTTCCTGCCTTGCTTGCTTTCCTGGGCAAACCTATGCGTCAGCTTCAGGCTGGAATCCAAAACTCCCAGAACTGACTTTCTTGCTCAGTTTCCAACAAATTCAGCAAGCAAACACCAGAACTCCACGGGAGTGTTCTGGGGCACAGAAGAACATGAACCCCTTCCCTTTGTCTCCGCCCTGGTAATAGGGGGACCCCCAATGCCACCCCTCCGACCCTGGCCCTGACCACAACAGTGACCACACAGCTCAGGCCAAGGCACTTTCTGGCTGCTATTTCCCCTCTGCAGCCTCTCTGTGATAGGGACAGGGTTCAACCCGAGGTCTTCCTGGGTAGATGAATTTTCCTGGCTCCTCTGAAACTTTTTCATGTGTTTCCCAGGAGGGCAAGTCTGGGGGAATCCCATGGGAAGTGCTTTGTCTCACAGTGCTGTGTAGTGCAAGATGATGGTTATTAGCACGCTCAGAGCAGCTGTCAGTTATCTTTCATCCCGCTGTATCCCCTGGGAACAAGGCAGAAAGCTCTGCACAGGGCTTTGCTCAGTAGGCTCAAGTCTTTAACGTAGGGCTGCTGAATTAACAACCCTCAGCAGCAGTAACAGCAATGGGATGTGACAGCCACAGCCTGGGATGTCTCTGGTGCCTCATGTTGGCCCTGCAGGCTCACCTTCTAAGCAACACAGGTGTGGGACATGCAGGATTTTGCTTCCCAGGCTTCCTCCAAAGGCAGCATCATCCCTCCTCCATTCCTACTCCCACCCCAGCCCAATGTTGGTGCCCCCATGTCATCCCCTCTGCAGAAGGAGCCCAGGGAACACTGAGAGCCTGTCACAGTGAGTTTTCCTGATGGCCCCAGGTTAATCACTGCCTCTCACGCACGCAGCCACTTAAGGTTGTTCTTTGCTGCCCCAGGAGACTCATTACTGGCTGCCTCACAGGGCAGAAGGAGAGGAAGGAGGAGGGTGGGAGGGGTGAACAGCAGACTACAGGGGGAGGAGAAGAAAGGACGTTTGGGATCTTTAGGATGAAGGCAGTGCTAAACTTCACCTCTCCAAGTGCAAACGTCTGGTCCGAGCAAGTCACTGTAGCATCTTCTCTGTCAAAGAGGGAGAAAATGCCTCCAAAGAAGAGGCTGCCTGTTGTGACAGGGCCTTCCAGGGAGACAACTGCCTCTTCATTGACCTCCAGATAGTCTCTGTGTACTTCTGTGTATCACAGTTAAAATATAACAGAATTTCAGTTGAATTACACGATTCAGCTGATGGGAGCTGTACAATTCCTTCCACAATGTCTTTGTGTGTCTCAGAGGCCAGAAGCTTTTTCAGGCTCTGAAGAAATAGAAAGAACAAGAGCAACCCTGGGGATGTGAAAAAGAAAACATGAGGTGTCCAAACCTCTGATGCTGCGATATGAATTCATGTCTAAAAGATAAAACATTGGTAAAACACACTGAGCAGCTGAGCAGCTCCATCCCTGGCTGATGGCTACCTGCAGCCACAGGGCAGCCTGGAGGAGCCAGGCTCCTTGAAGATGTGGAGGGCAATGACTTTGAGACACAGCTGAAGGTCTGACCTGACCCAGCAGAACTCATCCCACAGGCCTGAGCAGTGAGCTCCTGGTGCCACAGAGCTCCTGGCTCTCCCTGTTCATTGCCATGGCTCACCACCACGACTCCAGCGAGCACCTGCCCTCCCAGTCTCATCCTCTCATCCCATCCCACACCACTTCTGTCTTCCTTCTCTGCTTCTCAAACACAGCTTTTTTCTGCCTTTCTTTTTAGAGACAGAATATAAAGGACAGAGGTCCTGGTTTCCTTCTAGCTCTTGAACACAAGAGCCCTTGGAGAGGGACTATTTTAAGAGAGGAGAGCCTTCCCACTGCTGGAAAAGCGGCTCAGCAAGGGCAGGCTCAGTGCCGTGCCCTCCAGTCGGGCACTTGAGACACCTGCTAACAGCCACTCCAGCTGCCAAATGCTCCTCCAGCAGGGGCAGAAATCAATATCTGCAAGACAAGCTCTGGCAGGATCCATGGGGAAGAGGGGGGAAGGTGAAGCCCCCACCGCACACCTTCTGTGCTGGCTCATGGCACGGCTGGCAGCAATACCACCTTTTCCCTGGGGTGGGCAAAAGCACCTGCTGGCTGGCTCAGGCCCCCTCTAAGGTTGAACTTGTGGTGCTTTCAATCCATAGGGCTGAAGAAGCAGGAGGATCCCACGGGAAGAGCTGCCCAGGCTCCCCTCGCTGATGGCTACCATTTTTTCCTCAGTATGAAAAATCCTGAAGCTGATTTTAGGTCAGATGCAGGAGGCAGAGCAAGATCCCAGAGAGGCCACTTGGCACATTTTGTTCTGTGCTTAGAACTGTATAATCATTTAGGTTGGAGAAGACCTTTAAGATGATGGAGTCCAACTGTTAACCCAGCACTGCCAAACCCACCACTAAAGCAGCCCCAGGCTTGTGCTCCAGGGTCAAATCTCATCTTGGAAAGCACCAGTGTGACCACTCCAGCCTTGCCCAGCAGGTCATTCTCTGCTTTTTTGATTCTCCACTTGGGAAGGCACTTCTTGACAGACATCTGTTCTGAATTTGATTCTCCTCTATTTAGGTTTTATAGCCCTTGTTCCTCTCCCCTTGATAATTCAGATGATATTATCCATATCACTTAAGTTTTTAATCACTTCACCTGCATTTTCTTATAACCAGCTTTATTTTTCCCTTTCTATATTTTTTTAGTGCTGAGTTAAGCATCTTTATCCTGATTTTCCCTTTCCACATGGTTATTTTTTAGTGGTGTAAACAGAGTTTATCACACTTGGCAAATAATCTGTTAAAAGAGAGCTCGAGCATATAAGTGTTCTGATCCACTGCAGATCAACCCTAAAGGAGACTTTGGACCCAAGTGATGTTCCTCTCATCCCAGAACGCATCCAACAAGCTGGAAGAAGAGCAGACCTATCCTCCAGGTTCAGCCCAGTGATGCAGAAATGAATCCTGTTCACAGGAAAGCAGCAAACCTCCATTGAAATCAGCTCTTGGTTGCTCTTACATATGCATTGGAGAGTCTCTTTAAATTCCTCCTTGTCAAAACCCTGCAAGCCCATGGCAAGTCCATTTTACGAGCTGGTACCTGTTCCAAGCACTAACGGCTGCTACGGGGAACAAAAAAGTGAGGCTGAGGGCTACGACATTCAAAGCTGCCTCAATTATTAGAGCGTGAGCTTCCAAATCCCTCGAGAAGCACAGAGAGTGTTGGCCTCAAAATTCACAGCGTGCTCAGAGAAGCCAGGGAGCCAAGGAGTTTTGGGGACATCTTGACTGCAGTCTGTCTGCCTGGCTCCACCGGACTTGGAATGAGTCCGATTCATTGCAGCAGCTCGGAATTCAGAGCAGAGGGAGCAGACAAGGCTCATTGCCTATTCCAGCCAGAGAGACTGCAACAACATTTGTGGCTTTCGTTTTTTCTTTAAAATAAGGTTACTTGAGTAGACAGCCAGGAAGAGACCCTTTGTCTCCTCATCCCTAAACTGAGCCCCACTGATAATTATGCACAAACTGTCAGGGCTGCTTGGGAAAAGCAGCTCTAGAACTAAAGCAGCCTGACGTGGCTTTGTGCAAGGCTTTGCCTGGAGAAGTGGTGTCCTCGATGACCACCAAAGTCCAGAGGGGAGAGCTGGGACCATTCAGACCCTGCACAGTGCAGAAAGAACTTTTTCTCTCAGCCACTACTGTTCGTGATGGTTGGGCAGCCAAGAGGGGCACATATTCATGTTACTCCTGAGGAGAAATATATTTCTGTACAAAGGAAATCTCTGGATATGTTGGTGCATCTGTTTGCAATGTGGAATGCACGAGGCTCCCTCCTTGCCTCATGCTCTGCTCCAGCATTTATCCTCCCAGCAAGCCATCACTGCCTCATCTCCCAGGACTGTGCTTCAACTTAGACATCAGCAATTTCCCCTGCCACAGGCAATCAGTGAAATTACCTGATTCGAGGCCAGAGGAGTCAAAAATGTTGCACTTTGGAAAACCCTTTCCACAGGTTCATTGCTTTTGCACCTCTCCGAGCTGCAGACGGACCCAGTTCACTTCTTCCACTTTGTGGCAGGCTGGAGGAGTGACCACTGGTGAGGGCACTGCTTTCCAAGCAGGATCCTGAGCAGACTCCACCAGCATCCAGCTTCAGCCACCCTCTCCTGCCTTGCCCTGCTGGGCTTTGTTTGTCCAAAGTAAATGCAGGCAGATTTCCCTGTTGACCGTGGGGATTTTGCTTGCTCAGGTGGATCACCATTTTAATTTTATTTATTTTTCTGCTAAAAGTCTGTTCTATGCAGATAAAACCCCTGGTCAGTCATGCCACAGATAACTCCCAACCAGGGCACAAGGATTCATGGACGTTGGCGCTGTCTCTTCTTTTCTTGGGAGGGGTGGGGAGAGGGTTGGATGCTCTCCCGCAGTGACAAGGTTTGCAATTTCTTTTTAAAAGCCTGTAATCATCTCACTTCTGTGAGCTATTCAGGCATTTACATTGTTTTGCAGCATCTTGAGTGCTGGCTGGAAGCAGCTCCAGGGTTTGGGGGAGTGCAGCAGGATCGCTGCGGGGGGCTGTGCTGACAGGCACCCCCACGCTGAGCAGGGGAGGGCTGTGCTGCTGCCCACAGGTGAGCAGGTTCCTGGGCATTGTCTTTTATCAGGAAAGAAAAAAGAGGGGAGAAAACCCCGACAAATCAATTCTGTTCACATGAAATTTGAGCTGAACTTCAACTAATAAATACCGAAGGATAAAGAAATGCCACGAAAACAAAAGTCCTGTTGTGACACAGCCACGGCTGAGGTTCATTCATTTTTTAGAGATTGTTTTTCCTTTTTCCCCTCCTGGCTAAAAATGAGATTTTCAGAAAAGAGAAAGCATCACCAGCATACAAACACATTTCAAAAAGGCGTAGGAGCTGACTTTCCCCACGGGTGCAGCCGTCTGGCACAGGACAGGGTGTGTACACAGAGAGCTCCCTGACTCCATCCCCCATAGTGGTAATGTGTATCTGCAGCCTCTGGGAACCCACAGAAAAAACCTAACAGGCTCTTGGGTGATATTTCTCCCCATTTCCCCCTTGCAGATATGGCATCCCTCTGGCACTGTTTTCTCCCCCTAACCCATGCTGTGAGGCTGGCACAGCAGCTGGAGCACGGAAAGGCAGCTCTTGTCTCACGACCACTTAGCAGGAGAGTGGGGGATGCCAGAAGCTTTCAGCTCGCTTGCAGGGATGCAAAGGACTCCCTGCTTTCCATCAGCCACCCCTGCAGAAGTTCCAAGGTCGAAACGCAGCCCTTCACATGAGTCAGTCCTTGCCCTGAGGAGCTGCAGTCGGAGGAGACCAGAAGGCAGGAGAACACTGATTCCCTCAGTCTGTGCCATCTCGTCTCCATGCTGTCATGCCATCTGTGGGCTTTATCCCGGGAACTCCTGTCACATCCACTCCCATTAGCATTTTTCAATGCTCTCCTGCCCTTTCCCAGCATCTGCTGACCAAGTCCCTCTGGTCAACCCTGCTCCTCATCCTTCATCAAGGCTTTTAATTTTCATGATGCTGTTACCCACTTCTGCTGCACTCTGCCCTGCAGCAGCTCAGCACACGAGCTGCAAAATAGGCAATGGAGCTCGCTAGCAAAGAGAGCTTCCAGACGGGGATTGAGCTGCTATTAATTTATCCTATATTTGTTTTGAAAAGATGCCTGGGGAAGGTACACCATTTCCCTTTCCAGTTAGAGGCTTAACAGCCAGAGGCTTTCTCCTTTCTCAGAAATGTAAATCCATGTTTATTTTGCATGTACCCGGTTACTCCCAAGGGCATTGCATCCAACAGGCCAAAATCAGAGCTCTGTCTACACCAAAACACTTCAGGAGAAGGAGGAGAGGGAGACATGCTCTACCTTTACTGGAAGAAACATCTATTTATTTGGGACTGAGGCAGCTGCATGGAGTAGAAACGATTTTAATTGGTAAATCCAACAGGACACACTCCCTCTTAAAGCAAGAAGGAAAGACCTGGAACATCCATTTCCAGACTGATCACTGAGGAGCAGCCAGACTTCAATTCCTACGAGGCTCTTCAGAGGGTTTGATCATTCAGGATGCTCTCACATACACAAAATACTAATCTACCTGCAGCACCAGCCATGATCTGCTCCCAGCTAAAACTTGTGCAACTCTGCTGAAGCCAATTTGTGAAGCAAACATTTAATTTAGCGAGCAGGCTCACAATCCTAAATTTAAACATATGTCAAGCCAGCTAGTGGCTTTGTTTTAATTAACTCTCAAACTTTGTGGCTGTCATTTCTTTATATAAATGAGGATGTTCTGCCAAGGGCAGCCTGTAAGCCTGTGTGCATCCCTACGAAACCGCCTGCTATTTCACAGCCACTTTTCAAAGAGCTCTCGCAGAGGCAAGGGGATGTGGATGTTATTAGAAGGGTCCATATGGCAGTACACTGGCACTGCGGTATTAAATCAGAGGTATTGTAGCTTTCCAGCCCGGATTCTCACAGTGCCAGGTAATGTATACGTAGCTTTATTGTTGTACAATTTTAGTGGCTATGCATTATTCAAGAGCAGCCTAAGACTCCGCGCTGCCGGAGGTGATTCAGTGATGATAAAGGGAATACGCTCTGCTCTAAAGGCAGGAGTGAAGGGATTTCACGGGTTGGTATCTTCTCCACCCACGGAGAAACAATGGAAGCATTAACACTTCTGGTAAAGAAATCAGCTGGCGACAAATTCTAATCGATAATTAAAATGAAAGTACCGGCTGCCTTAACATGTAGTTAGACTTGGGAACTCTAACCTGCTCTCTAAATTAAATGCTTTCCTTGATAATTTGCCTCTCGCAGCAGGCACCGAAATCTGCTGGAAGATGCCATCTAGTGGGTTATGGAAGTTTATTTAAGTTTAAATCCACTTGCTGGTGTGGGGCGAGGGTGGCAAGAGCTGCAAATGCTGGGGTGCATAATGGTTTCCGTAGACTTTTCGTTGTTGCTCTAGGAAATCAGGTATTTCCCTGCAGGGGGGGTTGCATTAGAAGAGAACTAATATTTATTTCACCAGTGCCCAGCAGGGCACCGGATTGTCACAGCTCCGCTGTTGACACAGCCGAGCCTCACGGCTGTTGTGCTGGCAGAGCATCCTCCTGAGCGCCGGGGCTGCGTGCTCCTCATTGAGGAAACCGATCCACTCCCCGTTTTTGGGAAAGATGTGCCGCCATTGTTTTTTCCTAAAAAAAAAAATAAAATCTCAAACACTATCCCGTGCTTTTAAATTATGTAGTTTACATTACAGCAGAAACCACCTGATTGGCACCCGACTGAACAGCGTTGTTTTTTAATGCGAACCACGGACGGGGATTGATTTGGAGCGATCCTGAGTGTTGGTGTGGCCGGCGATGGCATCGCCATCCCTGGAGCGCTGGTGGCGACCGCCTTGTCCCCCGGTTGTCGTGTGTCCGTGGGGCGAGCTGCAGCCCTTTGGGGGACTCCTGGATCCTTTGGGGAGCACTCACAGCCCTTTGAGGACCACCCGGACCCCTTGGGGACCACCTGGGCCATTTGGGGAGCACTCACTGCTCTTTGGGGACCACTCACAGCTCTTTGGGGACCACCTGGACCCTCTGGGGATCACCTGGACCCTTTGGGGGCCACTTGGACCCTCTACAGAGCACTCACAGCCCTTCACCTTCACACTGCTCTGCTTCCCCCAACTCAAACCCCAGGTCCCACCTAAGGGATTCCTCCCTTTTAATGGGTTTTAAGCCAATTAACCACCTTGACTCCCCCCACCCTGCCCCCGAGGAGCCGGGTTCGAATCCCGCTCCCGCGGCGTCCGCCCAGGCACCCCACCGTGCCGCGGCATCCTCGGAGCGCCGTTCCCGGGGAGCCATTAGCGGGGAGCCATTAGCGGGGAATCATTAGCGGGGAGTCATTAGCGCAGGGTCATTAGCGGGGAGCGGGGGCGGGGCCGGGCTCGGTGGGCGTGGCCTCCCGGGGCGGTGGGCGGGGTCTCCGCGGCCACGCCCCGCGCGCGAGCGGAGCGGAAGTGCCGGAGTTGCCGCCCGGCGCCGCCGCCGAGCGCGGGCGAAAGTTGCGCTC
>VZTJ01000996.1:2904682-2988590 GCA_013397795.1 Orthonyx spaldingii | reverse complement strand
GAGGGGGCGAGGGAGGGAAGCCGCGGTGGGCTCCGGTGGTCCCCAGGAAAGAGCTGTTTTATGTATCCTGCGCGAGTACTTTCTTGGCAATTCTGCTTGGCTTTTTGAGCTGAGCTTGCTAAAGGAATAAAGCAAGAAATAAAGCGCAGAAGTCCTTTTGACGTGATCACACAGTGATCATTACATGCCTGGAGCTCCTGATGTTACTGCCTTATGCTTGTATTTCTGTGGGATGCAGGGAATCTATTTTGCATGACTGGTAAAAATCAAATTCTTGCGCCCAGGAGCGGGGAAGGGGAGCTTGTCCCATCCGTGCGCGGAAAAGAAGGGCAGTTCCGCTTCCCAAGGGTGTGCCCCCGTGCCAGCTCTCCTTACCTGCCTTGGGAAGGTGTGGGAAGCAAACATCACCTGTTACTCTGCGTCCCCGCAGAGCTTAGGGCGAGGGCTGGCGGAGAGTTCCAGGTGGAGCTGGAGGATTATGTCAGGGGAGTGATGCTCCTCTGGGAAAAGGGAAGCGAATAACTCCTCCTGAGAGGCAGAGGATGCCCGCCGGATACGTGGCCTGAGGATGTTGCAACACATGACTGCATTCCTTTCTTGCCCCGCTGGTGTAGTAGTAAATTTAACAGCCAAACCTGTCTGTGTGGCGTGTGAGTCAGGAAGGCTGGATCTCCCAAATTAGACGTTTGGAAGCACAGTTTAGCTGCACTTACTTTTGGCTGTGTAATTGCTTTGTCCCCTTCTGGGGTTAGCTTTGTACCATTAAGGATGATTGGGACTTGAAAGCTTGAAATGTCATTGTGTAACTATCAGTTCAGCTGCCACTCTAAAAGGCTCTGCTCGTTCAAAACCACTTAAAACTCTTAGTTGTCTAAATCTTTCCCTCCTTGGAGACTTCCTGCTGTAACTGCACTGTAAAGGTGGAGAAACCTGCTGTGACAATTTCTGCTCTGAGAGAGAGAAGGCTCTCAGAGAGCTGTAGTCAGACTGGGACTGAGCTCTTCTTTCCCACAAGAAACGCTTTTTCAGATTCAAGCTTTTTAGTGTAAGTCTGAATATAACCATGCTCATGTCCCATTCTGTTGGGGAAAGGGATCAGCTGTTGCCTGTCATAAAACATAAATTTGTAGCAGATCCTCAAATCTGCACAGAAGTCCTTTTGACGTGATCACACAGTGATCATTACATGCCTGGAGCTCCTGATGTTACTGCCTTATGCTTGTATTTCTGTGGGATGCAGGGAATCTATTTTGCATGACTGGTAAAAATCAAGCCCTGCTCCATAGCTCCATGTGGTGTGGCGTTAGGGTGAAATAGACCTTTGTAAAATCACGTATCCTCCGGAGGTAACGAGGAGAAGGTTGGCAATTATTTTTAGGAGGCTTCAAAGTGACAAGCTGACTTTTATGGTTTTGGTCTTCCAAAATGGTCCTTGTACTGTGGGCTTTGGGTAGGTGTAAGCCAGGCAGTACCTCTCTGCTGATTTCTGTGTCCTTGCAGTGTTCTCAGTGTTCAGATATCCCAAGCTGCCCATGTTGTACACAATGCCTGCTCCATTTTTCTTTATGTCTCTGTAAAGTATGGCAGCTGTCAGTGAATTGAGATCTGCTTTTGTTTTGATGGTGTGTGGAGCTGGGCAGGAAACGCCTGTGCAGCTCGCAGGAAAATTCTCAATAAAACCTCTCTGCACTCGTGTAAATCAGAGTTGCTGGGTTCTGGGCTGAAGGCTTCATCTTCCAGTCTAATTAACGTGGAGTTATGGGCTGCAGGGGGTCTGTGAGTGAAGATATATTTGTGGCATGTGCTTATTTTTTGAATGTTGACCCTGCAATAATAGCTCCAGTTACACTGAGCAAGGGGAAGAAAACATAGCCTAAAGGACAACAGGCTGTCTTGGTAAAAATAATTTCAGATGAAGCAGAATAAAAACAACTCAAATGTGATTTTGTTTTTCTCTTAAGTTCTGTGGGTTTGTTTTACTGTTGTCATAGAGGTATCTGCCAGCTGACTGCAGAGAGTTTTTTGGGCATCCTCACAATCAATGGTTCCAGCTTCTCTTCCTTGGTCCCGACAAGCATTCATGGGTTTTGTACTTAAGAACCAACTTCCAGCTTGTAAATGAATATGCTGTTTGTCTGCTTGTTCCTGAAGCCGTTCAGAAGAGCTGGCTTCTTAATACAAAACCTCCAGATGATGGGAGGGAATATAATGAAAAAATATATTCAGAGCAGTCAGAAAAGATTTTCTTCTGTTTCTGGCTTTAATTTCCCTTTTTGTGCAGGCAAATCTTTGAATTGAGGACATTTCCTATGTAGTACAGAATTGAGCTTTTCAATGAAATCTCTGTCCAGGCTCATTCTTTCTCTTTAAATGGTGTCTGCTGTTTCAGTCAGTAGTTTTATCCCTCAGAGTAACAGCAGAAGGGGGGGGGAAGATTTTAAGAAACAGCTGAATTAAAGCTATAAAGCAGTTCCTAGAACATTGAGTGGTGATGCTAAAATGCTGAAGTTCGAAACCACCTAGGAGTTTTTGTTGTCTATCTCTGCTGCATGTTACCTTTATTAACAGGGCAATATATATCACTATAGATGATTTGGCTTTATTTAATCTTTCTAGTGCCTGAAACAAATGTGTCAGAAAATTAAGCAATCAGAAACCATGTAAATATATTCTAGGAAAGATTATTCTAAACGATTTCTGCGGAAGTGCCTAGGCAGCTAATTGCTTCTGTATTTACATGTTCAGGGGAAACATTATGGTGGCTGAAAATAGTCTATTGCTTTAATAAGGAGGGTGAGGTCTCTGCTCTTTTCTTCTGCCTTTGGGTTTGTTCTTTTGCAGCTCTGTGGGTGCTTCTTGCTCCACAGAGGAGAGATGGAGAGAAGTCATCAAGGTCTTGGCCTCAAGGTCGTGCTGCAGATCTCCTTGGAAAAGCTGAAGCTTTGACTTAGTCCTCACGTAACTGCTGTGTGCTCAGAAGTGGCCTCTGGCACTGTGTCCAGTGGCTCAGCAGGGGAGATGATCTGGGAAGTCCGTTTTTCCTGGGGTGTGTAACAGGTCTGGCTTTAAATGGGGATGGTGGCATCGTGGCACTGAAGTGTTTCTGCTGACAGCTTGGAAGCTGCTTAGACTTCATGACTGTACTGTTTTCTCCCCACTACATATGTCTTGGTGTGCTCACGGAATGCAGATTGACTTTTCTGTAGATTCATCTTTTTCTTTTTTTAACAATTATTCAATAAGTAAAAACATACGATCTGTGGGTGTGGGGGTAGGAAGACGCAAAAGGAATGCAGCTATTCCTTTTGTCTCTTGGATCTCTGCTGTCTGCCTCAGAGGCTGCCGAGCATCCTCAGCCGAAATGTTTAATTGATGTGGATGTAGCCTTGCAGTGTGTAAACCGTGCATGAGTTAGGCTGTGGGCTGCTGGTTTATCTTGGGCTATTTACGTGGCTTCCAATGCTCTGCAGAGCTGCTGCTCTGCACCTCTGTGGTCAGGCTGGAGATCTGCACTCCGTGTGAAACCTGCTGTTCTGAGAATGTGGCGTTTGAGCTCGGAGAGATGCTAAGCTTGAAGGTTTTTCTTTGAATTGCTGGCTAAAAGCACCGTAGCAAATTATCTGCCTTTCGTGGCAGTGCGTTTTTATCTGATACGATGAATGCTCTGTGGAGTCGCCCTGTAGCTTGTTGTAGCAGTAATTTGTGCTCTATAAATTAGCTCGGGAGCATGATGGAAGTGTATAAATCACATCGGTGATTGTGTGGTGCCCTCTGCTGCCGGCCTGCTGGAGTGATGTGGGGTACAACGCTCCTGCTGCTTCTTTGGCAGTGAGGAACCATCTGCAAACCTGGGTTTGGAAAACGGCTCGGGAGGGTGCTGCTGTTGGAAAGTTTGGGGTGATAAACTTTGGCTTTAGTGCAATTGAGCCTAAAGTTTCCAGGCAGCATTGCTGAAAATGCAGCCCCGGTGATGATGTGAGTGGGGGGCCATGCTGCTTTGCCTTCCAGGCTGCTGCTGCTCGTGTCCTCCTCAGATGAGCTTTGCTGTTCTGACCTGGGGGCAGTCGTGATATTGTCAAGATTTGTCAGCATCATGGTGTGGTTGGCAAAAGCTAATAAGGAAGAGGATGTTTGTTAATGACAGACTCGGTGCTGCCAGGCCTGGGGAGCGAAGAGAAGGGCTTGGGAAAAGTTAAAGGAAAACCTTTTCTGCTCTCTGCCAGCCAGAGGGAAATAGGACAACCAGCTTGCTGTGCTTCACAGGCAGATTCCTCTGGCAGGTAGACTGGTTGTGTCCTAGACCTTACTTCTGCTCCTGTCTGGGGCTTGGCTCCGTGCAGACCTCTTGGAGACTGCTGTGTTTGCCAGGCACTCATCAGCTGATGTAAAGGGAAACTTTGAAAAGCTTATTTTTGTAAGTGTAGTGTAAAACAGTGGCATCTAAGGACTGGAGTACAAGTGCTACAGCTGAACAAGCCTGTTTTAATTTAAGAGTGACTGATTCCCAGTGTGGGCTACTCTGAAGTTTATCAGTGCACTTGTGAAACGAGCAGGGTTTCCTGAGCTAGGTAAGTGTCCTGTACTCTTGATTGGCAAAGTGAGCGGAAGTGAAGTGCCTAAACCATCTCACAGCTGCAAAGTGCAAAGTAAAATTTGAAAACATGTTTATAAAGAAATTGGAGCTTTCAGTGGCCTTCACTGAAGGTCTCATTGTGGTGATCTTCACTGTAGTGACAACACAGAGCTGAATGAACAAATGGGCTGTATTGTAGGTCTCCTATGCTGTGTGAAAATAAAAGGTTTATTATACTTGCTGCTCTTCATCATTGAGCAGGTCCTCCTGTTATTGGAAAAGTGGTTCTGTTTCACCATTCAAATATGCTCCTTATGTACTTAATTGCTGCAATGGTGACCTTTCTTCATGGAAGGAGGATTTCTGCTGCAAAACCTTTTGGCTCCTGGCATCTGGACTACAGTTTGGGTCACAAGTGAAAACCATAATCATGTGATCTCCAGAGCCGTGTGTTTTTCCAGTAAGAATATGAATCAAATTGCGAGAGAAAAGTGATTTAAGAGCAACCACAGCTATAAATTTCCTGGCAGATAATTGCCAGGTGTTTGACTTAAGAGGACTGAAAAACTAACAGGAAGTTACTTTTTACCGGTGAGGAGGGTTGGTGAAATTAGGCAGAAAAATATTATCAACCAGACTTTGTTCTATAGTGTCACCTTCCACTCCCTGTTTGAATACAGGTACAGGTGTCACTAGAAAAAGCTAAAGAACTGCAGTTTGCCTTCCTGTCACTCTGTATTTGCTTCCTTGTGGAGCCAGCTGTAACCTTGCTTACATTGTGTAGGAACAGACCCCGTCTAACTTTGAGGAAATTGTATCCAGGTGTTAAAACAAATCTGCATGCTGCTCCTGTTTCTTTGCAGCCTTTTCGTGTGCCAGGTGACACAGGCAGGCAGCCTTCAGCTTCCTTCTGGGGAGTGCAGAGCTGGTGAGGTGCGTTTGGAGTTGGTAGGAGGGATTCTGCTGTGTGCTGGAAATATTGGTAGAAGAAAAACTGTGCTGCAGAAATTTGTTTTGATTCCCCATGAAAGCAGCCATTTCAACCCACGAGCTTGTTATCCTGTGGGTTTGAGTGGAGCTGTTGGTGGTGGGTTTTATGGAGTGCAGTGTGCTGAGTTCCCTGGCACTTCAGCACGGTGTAAGTGCTGGGGTAAACAAAGCTGCTGCAATATTTGCCATCAGAGCACTCTCTTTCTCTAGTGTCCATCATGCTTCATGTTTCCATCCTGTTAACTCTGTGGAGTAGCCTGAGTTAATTTTGCTTTTGTTCAGCAGGAACATGAATAATGCACGCTTCTGTGTGCACATGGGGAGAGAGGTGGCTGCAGTGACTTTGTGCATATGAAATTTTTTAACAGTAATAGGTCCCCTCAAGTCAAGTGACCTGAGTGTATGTGCAGATTTTTTTTCTGGATCACCTCGTCTAGAAAACTGGAAAGACTGAATGGATTTAAAACTGTCTGCTGTGATGGGATACACTGTGATGGCAAGCAGACATTAATGATTATTTTAATAGTCATTAATTTAAATATTATTTAAATGTTGCTTCAATCAGACTGAGCTAGATGGGGAAAAGTTACTTTCTGTTAATTTCATTTACTCTCTGTTCCTATTCTGGAATCAAATCAGGGATAGCGTTTCTGTCTGACATTTGCACTTTGTCTTAACCTGATCTCCTGTCCCTGGACAGAATGGTTTTGGTCAGTCCTAGTGACGTTTGGCCATCCACATATTCCTCTAGACACAGCTTGGCCTGGGATTCCTCTGCTTCTGGAGAGTTGTAGAAAAGAAATTCCATCTTGCCTTCAGGCCCCAGATTGTTTGCAGAACCAAAAGCTGTCGGTGGGGATTTTTAGCAGTTCAGGGATAGTGTGAATCTGTTTATCATGTTTCACAGACTCCTGAACAAATTCTGGTGCCTGAGTCACTTTCAAGAGTATAATAGTGTGATGCTTAATTTCCAGATCCAGGGATAATAGCCCCTACTTTCTAATTTTAAAAATTCATGTTTTGCTTTCAGACTGCCTTTTGTCTCGGTGGTGGTGGAAAAACTTTCATATTCTCTGTTATCTCTTGAAGAGTCTGCTTGTGGTTTTCCCTTCAGGTCATGACTTTTTACATCTCAGGGAGCCAGTAAGTGCTACTGGTCCTGTTTTATTTGACATGAAGCCTGGCCTGTCAGTGGCAATGGTATCTTTTCTATCAGTGTAACCAACACCCATGGTGGTATTTCCTGCATTTGTGTTATCCTGCATGGGTGATGGATAGGCAACAAGGAATAGAGTGTTTATCTACACAGCTTTGTTAAGAATATAAGTAGTAGTGGATATCAAATTATGGCTGACTTGTCAGACTCTGCCTCTTTTGTTAGATTTAGAGGGCCTGGCAAACGATTGGAGAAAGCTACAGATCAGTAAATCAATACTAACACAAAGAGTTGCCAGGCAGCCCTCCTTTTCAAATGCCTGGGTAGAAGAGTAACTTCTACTGTGCCTGAGATCTGCAGGCAGCTCTGCACCCCCTAAAATACAAGAAATGGGTTACTTGACATATCTCCTTATCGTTCCTTATATAAACTTGATAAAGCTTTAACTTGCAGCTTCAAAGAAAGGAGATCTACCATTTTTTGGTCCGTAAATTTGCTTTTCTTTCTAAATAATTGCCTCTCTTTTCTGCCCTTTTGCAGTTCCTCCACTTTCTCTAATCTGAGCTCTAGGTTATAAGAGATCTCCCTAGAGCATCTATCTATAATTAAGGCTTTTTCACCACGGTTACGGTGGAGCATCAGCAGTGCTCTGGTGCGGCCAATATCCAAGGGAGGAACTCGCTCCCGTAGAAAAATTGTTGATTTTATTACAACCAAAGTCTCTCCTGTCCCACTCACGGAGTTTCCTCTGACACTGCTTCATGCCTTCCCACATTGCTAAGCTATCTTTCCAAGGCTGATGACCATTAATGGTGTCTTCTGTAGCTCACAAGAATAAAAAGGTTTTATTTAGTCCGCCTGTCATTTTCTGGAAACACAGGCTGCCAGCTACTGCAAATCATGTCCCTCACGAGTACATTCAGAGAACTTGAGGGTTTAAAATGGAAACCCTGTTTTAAGCAAACTCGTGTAACTCATGTGGATATTTTGATTCGTTCCTTGGTCAGAAATAGAAAGCAAAGGAAGGGAAGGAGGATGGAGTCAAGGAAGGCTTGACTGTGTTGTGCTGCCCAGCTTGGTGGAGAAGTTCACTCTTAATGTCACCAAATAAGGTGACTGTGTCCTCCAATCTCAACTTATTAATTTTTCAGCTTTAATGCTTTTTTCCTTTGCAGTTAGCACAAGTAGCAGAAAGCAACTTCTAAAAACTGTCTTTCAAAACAGTGGATGCTGACATCCTTCCCTGTTAGGCTGTGAATTGCTTCTGCCCCGAGGTAACTAATTTCTGATCAAAGCATCTCCCCTCACCACTAATTTGTGTTTCTCATATGTATGTCATGTGTAGCTGATCTAGCAGTGACCTGACACCTTTCCCTGATGTAGCTTTCAAAGAGAGAACATGTCCTGTTCTTCGTGGTTGCAGATCACAAGGTGACTGCTGAAGTGACACTTCCAAAAGGCATTTCAGAATATTTTTTTAAATACACAGCAAATGCAGCTGTCTGCTGAAATAATGGCCAGCAAAAGGGTTAAATTTCAAACAAAAAACCCTCACGTTTTAAACTTGGATGCTTGTAAATGAAGTCTGTCTTCGTGCTGTAGAGCTGTTTGGTCATAAAAATAAAGGATTCACAGAATAACTGTAAATGAGTCTGTCTCCTGCAAGAATTTTAATTTTCTGGATGCATGAAATGTTCTTGTTTGAATCCTCTCCCTTTCAAAAAATCTGATTAGACTGGCGTTTTGTCTTTGTTAGTCAAGGTCTTGTGATGTTCTGGGGCTTTACCAGATCTCTGGAAACACTGTCAGTTCTCCCTCCTCCACACAGAGCTGCCTTGCTTCAGCCCTCCTGAACAACTGTTTGTAGTTTTGTTTTGTTTGGTTTTTTTACCAGCTTAAGTTGCTATGAAAAGTTCTGCTCTACTTGATCTCTAAAGCCTGAAATCCTTTGCTTGCAACAGTGTGTGCAAGCGAAGGTGATTTTTCAAAGGGAAATCATTTTGTTCTCTGTCTGTGTATGATTATTCAGAAGATCTAGTATTTAAAACCCCTAGCAGCCAGTCTTGTGTTGTCAGTGGAAGATCACATAGGCTTGTTTTTCTCTAAGTTACCTTTACTTGTGTTCAGATTCATTTGGGAGGTTACTTTTACCTAGTTGGTCACACTAGCAAGGAAAACAATTTTTTCCATGATGGCAGAAGTAGGTTTTTTTTCCTTTCTTGAACTTCCCTAATGCTTCTCAGCCTTCAGTTGAAGTCCAAAAAAGAAATGTTCACAGGGACTAGTAAGCATGAGCTGTTTCTTAATAAATAAAACAGGTGAAACAGAGTTTGAGTGTTCTTAACACTTAAAGTTTTTCAAAGATGTCTTAGAGTATGATGTTTCTTTGAAAAATAAGAGTCTTAGTGACTTTGATCTAGGGTGTGATATAAAAATAACCACAACTAGGACTAGAATCCCATAAGATTTTTTTTGTTTTGTTTTCTGGGGGTTTTTATAATATTTTTAAAAGAGTAAGCAGCTCCTTCACTTCTGCTCAGACTGACTTTAATCTTAACTCTGCTTCCTTGGAAATGGCTCTCTTTAGAGACTGTAATTTCAGCTCAGATAAATAACAAGCAAAATATATTCCATCACTGAAGAAAATCAGAACCCCAAAACTAGATAAATACAGACATAATGATGCTGTAAAAGGCTTTCATTGGGCAAGTAAGTAATTTTCTGTAACATTACAGAAGGTCACTTAAATTTAGCCTGTCAGTCCATGTTAGCCACTGTGTAACAGGCTTATTCAGGATCTCAGAAAGAAGTGAACCCTGTGATTATCTTCTGTCTTCTCATTTATCTCCCAGGTGGCCTGTTGCCAGTGTTTTGTGTGTGATAGCCAAGTAAGAAGGAATAACTCTTTTTTCCCACTCCTGCTCATGTTGATTTTGCTGATCCACCAAATACACTCTGGGCTGCCACCTCCCTTTGATTCTCAGCCTGTGGCTTACTGTGTCAGAAATATTTAAAACTCCTATGGATATCTTGCTGCTGCATGCTGCCTGCTTTTTTTTTTAATGTGTGTTGCTATTTTGGAAACTGATTCAAGGTACTAATTTAGCCTGGGGGGAAAAAAAAATCTCCCTTCAGAAAACCAGCATTTGCTCACAGATCTTATTCGCAGCAGTGAAGAAGTTGTATTGGTACTGTTAAGTGTTTGGAGTGAGATTTCTCAAAGTTATTTTTCTTGCTTGGTACTGAGGGCATGGAAGTAAACTGCAAAAATATCTGCAGAGTATTGGAAGACCTGGGATTTTGATGTAGAAACTGGCAGGAGCGTATCTGGCAATGTGTATGGAGACCAGAGAACTATCCAGGTTGTCATTGTTGTTGTTGCAGCTGATTTTTGGAAGTGTGATTCTTGACCCATTGTGCCCTAGATTGTTTCTGATCTACAGATGTGAATTGTGTGCTCTGCTAATGGGAATGTGGAAGATTGGAAAAGTCTTATTGCAATGTGTGAATGTCCTGCTTGTGTTGTCCTTGATTTTGATTGCTGCAGAGAATCTGTGTATAAAAGATAACAAGTTTTCATTCATTGTACTGTCATATTTTCTGCAAATAGCAACTTGGGCCTGCTGATTACAGAAAAAGCGTCCTTGGCAAAGCAATTACAAACAACAAAGTGTCTTGAACCTCAGTCTGTGCCAACATCCTTTTCCGTGCATCTTGGCCAAAGCTGTTACCAGCATAAACTAATACTGGTCACCATGGGTGAAAGGCCTAAACTGTGGAAACAACTGATGCTTTGTGCCTTTTCAAGTGCTGATATTTTTGTAATAAGAGGGCTGCTCCTGGTAGAAATGCATGTGAGAAGCTGTGAATTGACATATGTGAGCAGAGAGCACTGGCATTGCTGATAAATTAGCTGGGAATTGTCAGTTGGGTAAAAGAACTCAAATATTGGCTTAACCTGAAAATGGGAAATTAAATAGAAAAGAACAGATTTTCTCTGTGGACACTTGAAAACAATAACAAGTCATGTGAAAACTTGTTTTAAAAATTATTTCTAGAGGGTATGAGTTTTCAAGCCTAATACAGTGAAGTCTATTTTTATCATCCTTGAAAACAAAACCTGACAGACCATATTTGCCAGCACTTATATTGCTCTGGTGACAGTGCTTCTTTTTAGAGCATGCCAGAGGAAATACTCTGTGCTGGAGCATATGTCAGTGATTAGTGGGACCAGTGCTGCAGGATGAAGTGGAAGAAATATGGTTGTGTGAAGGAAAAGCTGAATGGACAGAACATGAGAAATGTAGTGGTTTATGGGTCGGGTTTAGGGTAGGAATGGAAAATAGTTATTTTTAGGGATATCTCTATGTAGCTGACATACTGCCTTCCAAATCATTGAGGTTTAACTGAGAGGATGACTGGTGCCTTTCTCTTTGTGTTTCCCTTAATTTCTCCTTCATGCAGAAAACTGTTTTCCCTTTGAATCGATCAGTGTTTATATTATGCAAGCATTTGTATGCTCAGGGTGAACTGAAAACCTCGGGAAGTGAGAGACTTTGGTACCCAGCTCTTTTTGTGAATCAGTGGATTTAAGGGCTGAGGCAGAGAATGATCCTCAGAAACCAGCTGAGTCTCTCCAGACCTCACATCCTGGCTCCAGAATTCTTGCCAGGCAAGGCCCTGAGGTGCGTGCTCACATTTTGGTTCGGGGTGGCATTTGCCACCTCCTTCTCCCCCCAGAGCCATCCTTGGCATTGGCCAGCTTGTGAAAGATGCTGGGATCAGAGCACAGTTCTCAGCCCCAAGTTCTGCATGAGCCACGTGGGGCTCTGGGTACTTGTGTTCAAAGCCCTGGGGTGGAGGGAAGAGGAGGAGGATGGAGCCCTGCTGCCCTTCTCAAGGATCTTGGACAGCTTTTACTCCAGAGCTGCAGTGCCGCAGCTACAGCTGTCAGGTGACTTTGCCTCCTTGCTTTGACCATGCAGAATAACAAATATCTGTGTTCTTTGCCTTCCTGCTCTGTTTGAGAGGAACAGCTCAGGCACCAAAGCTGCAAACAGGTACAAGTGATTCATGTGCAGTATGGAGGCACCACTGTACATAAACCATGTACCAGGACTTGGAGAAATCAGCCCAAAAGCCTCTCATGCCCAGTTGTTTTGAATGTGATCCTGCAGTGCCCACAGACCTCACTCAAGGACACAGACCCTGCTGTGGGAAACACAGAGCTGGAAGTTGAGCTGCAAGATGCACAGCCTTGTGATTTTTAAGTTTCTTGTATATTTAGCCCTTGACATCATAGGTTAGTCATCAGTCAAGTGCTGTAAAAATGTTCTGCTGCCTCACCCTGTTTTTCGTATCTTGTCACTTACGTTGGAGTACTCCAAAATGTTTGCTATTCAACATAAATGGGAGCAAAATGAAAATGCCATGTTCCCTTTATTGATGCCTGTACTTGAACTTTGCCAGTATTTGTTTATGAAAACTGCTTGTTTCCCCTCTGAAATGTTTTTGTCAGAGCAGCTCAATGCAACTTGGGTTAGGGGAAGTCAGAAGAGGTTGAAGAATCCCTGAAAACTAGAAAAAGGATGGGTTAGAGTGCTACATAGAATTACCCAGCTGGTATCAAAATTAGACTGTTACTGCAAAGTAGACATTTGACTATTAATATTTAAAGAAATAATGCAAGAAGTCAAGCAATAATCTATTCAGTGCAAGTTATAAAATAACTGTCCTGAGCTCACTACACCTGTGACTTACCTGACTTAGACTTTTTTTCTGCAGTGTTTTCCCTCATTTTTAAGCATTTTTAAGGCTGTTTTAGGTCTGGTTTTTGCTACCCTGTAAAGTTCTTGCTTTTGAATAACTCTTGAGATAATTGGAAAAATGGAATTAAATTATTTGGGCCCTTTAGGGAAAAGTGAAGGCTTCGTGAGGTTTGATTTGTATTTCTATAGCACACAGGAGGCCTAGTGAGAAGTCTGCAAGGGGAAAGTAAACCACCCAAAGGCAGACTGCTTCCCATAAAGTAAACCAAACTGAAAGTATATATTTATTTTCCTTCCCTAAAGTTGCTCTGTAGAAAATGTCTTAAGAATTGCATTGTTTGCTGGTACTTGTAGCAAAAAAGGAGCTTCTCAGCAGTGCAGTAATTACATTTAGTACTCTGTCACCAGTACTGCATGGATTTCTGAAAGGGCCATCTGGATTTTCACTGGTGACTGAACCCAGTGTTTAAACATCTTGGTGTTTTTTCAGTCTGATGTGTGGTGTCTCTCTCAGTTCTGTAATTGCTTCATATTTGAATCTGCTGGCTCAGGCATGAGATTTATGGATCCAGTTTCCTCTTCCTTGGTTTGTCAGAGCTGTGAAAGAAACTGAAACCTTGATTATAGTTAATCTTTTTGTTTCCTTACAGCCGTTAAAGATCTAAATACTCAAGAGGCGTGCCAGCTCACCTCATTTGGGAGTCACAGCTTCACAATGACAGGGTGTCTTCAGCAAAATGTTTTCAAGCTCATGGAAGTTGGATCCATTTTTAATGGATTCACATGGTGTTTGTGTCTGCGGATACAATCTGGGATTTTTTTGTCTTCTGCTGGAGGGCTGTTGGAAGCTGTGGCTCTTGCTCTGAAGTGTTGTGATGTTACTGTGGACTTGTTCATCAACTGCAGTGAGCTCTGCTCAGGAGGTGGAAAAGAATACCGAAGGATATTTCCTTCCATCCTACTTAGGAACTTTGTCAGCTTAACATGAATGAGTTTGGGCATGTGCTCAGTGCTGCTGGATTATGCAGTTAGGATTCTGTTCTGCCTTCCTAAACAAGAGCAGCACATCACCATTCACTGTGCATGCCACCTGCTCTGGTTCTGTGCTGTGTGCAGTCAGCAGGAAGGGTCAGGAATTAAATAACAAGATCAGTTTGTGCACCTGGATCTTGTTTGAAATCATAGGGTGAAAAGCTTCTAAAGTCTCTAAAACCTCTCAGCAGCTCCTCAAAAGAGGAAACAGGTTGGCACAGAAGACCCTGAAAACTGATTGGTTATAGAATACCCTTAAAATTTAATAAAATGTAATCCAAGGTTTTAATTGCATGTCTGGGCTTATGCATTTAATGTTGACTTTAGCAATTCTGCTTAGTACCTAATGGAGCTGAACTCTGTGTAACACTGAACCTCCTCCAAAAGATCTTCAGATTAATACTTGAAAAAGCAGGGAGAGAGAGAGTTGCAAAGATATCACCTGGTTTCTTGAAGCTCCTTGAGTTTTAAGTGCCCTTTGTGGTTCAAAGTAATCTTGGCTTTAGTTTGTTATGAAAATTTCCTCATTCCTGGCCTGCAGAATGGCTTGGGCAATCTGTGGCGAGTGTGTAAGAGAGTTCTGTGATCTGCAGCCAGACGAGTGGAAGCATCAAACAGGCTCTTTAGCAAACATATTGCAGAACAGCTTTCCAGAGCGATTTAGAAACGTCCATTTCTTCATCTTCTCCTCAGGCAGCATCCTAATCCCAAACCCAGCAGACAGAGTGGGCTGCAATGGGCAAACACTTGACACTAACTCTGGGAAAGTTGATGGGCTGTAGAAGAAGCTGGCATCCCATGGATCTGCCACAGTGCTTAACATAACTCTTCATCTGTGTTAATGGAATTGCCCGAGTGGCCTTAGTTTTTCATTGTGGTGTCACCAAGGTGATGTTTCAAGTCTGTGGGGTTGGATATTTGCTCCCAAGGTTCCCATCCAGCTCCAGGGTGGGAACTGCATTCTGGCTCAGCTGGTTAACGTGCAGCTGATGCAGGAGGTGATTGCCCTAAAGCAGCACTCTGAGGTGGTTGGTGATTGTGTGTCCTCTCTCTTGCTTCCATGTGTCAGAATAGCTGTGGTTTCTCTCCTGGTCTACAGCTTGAACGGAAATGTGTGTCACGTAAACATTTTTGTGTATATATAACAAACTGCAAACACTGCCATATTTCTGTATCTTACAGTGTAAGGCACCATCCAGAAACAGTGGCATTGGTTGGATGGGCAGCTTTCAGGAAGAGAAAGGTGTCTCTGCTGTACCTTTTGCTGCTCCACCTATTTCTGTCATCATTTCTACTGCTAGAAGGGGTCTGGCTGTACTTGGGAAAGGTTATAGTTGGAGGAAGTTACAGAACAGCACTCCAGCAGGGCCTAATCTCCTCAAAGTAATCTCCTGGGAACGTACGTACTTGATAAGGCATTTCAAGACATAAGCCTTCTCTAAAGAGTAAAGGAAAGTTCATTGGTATCCAGACAAAAACCCTTTGGCCATCTGGACTTGACTTTCTGTTGTCTGCTCTTGCTCGTGGGTGAGGAAGTGCTGTCTGAGCTGTGGATATGAGGTGCTGTGCAACGCTTAAGCTCCCTTGACCTAATTCACTTGCTTTTTTGCTGGAGCATGGATTAGAAGTGGCTTGCTGGTGCAAAAGTAAGCAGCAGTTAATTCTTGTAAGTCAAGTCCTGTATGACTGTGATTGGGTAATGCCATCTTTGTGGAAAAAGCAGGGCAAACGCCTCAGATGAAGTGAGAAAGGAATGGCAGGGGTGATCCTGGAGCCAAATACTGACATGGCACACAAGTTGTGTGTTCAGTTTTGGGTGATGCTGGCTGCTTCTGACTGCTGCTTTCCCTTTCTAAGTCATGACTGATCTGGGCTCAGCCAGAACAGGCTTTCTTGGAGGCCTTAACACATTCCACAGGATTCCAGATTGTTCTGAAAATGCTTTCTAAATGCTCTCTTAATTAAAGATTTCTCTAAGTCAGAATTAAGTTATTAAAATGTTCCAGGCATTTTCTAGAAGTCTTTTGAAAGCTGGCTGTACATTCCTTTCAAAGTTGATCTACTGCCTGTTACGAGTTACAAAGTAATATTGTGCTGCTTGTGGGTTACAGATAAGTTCAAATAAACAAATGATTAGGGTTTTTTGCAGTAGTTTGCCTTTTTGTGAACTGACACTGCTATTGAGTCACTCTTTAGGATTTTGCAGTTGTGTAGTTGTGGTTCTTTAGCAGCAATAGAAACAAATGCTTCATGTTCCTGGGAGGGTACTTCCAAAATCACTGGGTATATCAGAGCAGGTAGTGCTGCACAGGACAAAAGATTAACAGCCATCTAAAATGCTTTTGTATTGTTTTGCAGAACCTGTGTCTGCTTCTAAAAGCCTGGGTGATCATACATGATAGATTTTGTGTTGTGGTACACAAAAATTGCACCGTGTGGCAAGTTTGCTCCCCCAGCTGCGGTGCTGCAAGTATTCAGTGTGCTGCTGAGGTGATCTGAAGGTGACAAGTGCCAAAGAAAGAGAAGTTGTGCTGCCCTGGGTCTGTCCCTGCCAAGCTCTGTGGGAATGGGTGGTTCTCTGCCACCAAAATCGTGGTTAGAGCCTCAAAGCCAAAGCCTGTCCTGACTTCAGAAATGTGCACTGACATGGATTGAGTGCTGCTGTTCTGGGTTTAATTAGGCTTTTAGTGTTTTAAAGGCACACTGCAACTAGATGTATTCTGTGCATGAAACTGAAAAGGCTGTATATTGGAGGGAAGTGGATTTCTCTAGCAGTAAAGTGGAGTTCTTAGCTTAAAATACGTGTTTGTAAGAGAGCTCTGGTTCTGCTTCCTTTGCAAATCCAAGTTCTGCATAGATTATGTTCTTTCCTGCATTTTGCAGGTAGTCTGGAGGAGCTTCAGTGGAGTTGTCACCTTTTCCTGGCAAGTGTAGTTAACTTCTGCAAGAAGATGATAATCAGTCTCCCCTTACTTGGCCGGTGTTAGGAAACCTTGACTGCTGGTTCCAAGATAAAGTCGGTGCACAGGTGTCTTTCTGAGCTTGCTTTGGCATTTTGCTGCTCAGCTCTGTGAAGTTGCAAAAAGTTTAAAAAAAAAAAATTAAATCAGAACCTTGTCAGTTTGTGTTGCTTCTGCTGGGACCTGTGAGTAGCTGTGAAAGAGTTGATAAAGTTGATGTTCCAATTCTGACTGGAATTTGGAAGAGCATGTCAGGTTAGAACCTGGCCTGAAAACAAAAGTGTGGTTATAGAGAGCGCAGTTGTCATGTACGTCATCCCAAAATCTTTTACAGTAAGTGAAATGTTAATTGTTTTCTGTTTGCTCTGCAGCCTTCTGGTGTATCCAAAGCTGTGTAATTATCTTTGCTTATTAAAGGTTCAGCAGTGGGAATGGATGACTGTGTCCATATTTGCTGTGCAATTACTGTTAAGTAATGGGAAAGCCTGCTGAGGGGTCAGTCTGCAAAAGCATTACTGGGAAACTGCGCAGCTCTGGAGCACTTGGAAGCAGAAGACAAATCTTTAAGTGTCTTTTGTGTTCTGAAAGAAGGATGGGAGGCAGCTCTTACAAACTTTGCTCTGAGATCAGAGTCTAAGCAGGGAAGGCAGTGAGTGCATTAATCCATGGGGCTGAGAAAAATGTTGCTTTTCCTAAGATAACAAAGTTTGACAGGGCTGTTTATCTCCCTTAAGTTTCCCAGGAGGTATGAACGCAAAATATGTTGTGCTCAGCCTCTTCCATCACTGTGCTAGATAATTTCTTTGTAAAACATCTTACCCAGAGAGGTCAGGTTTTTAGCACAAGCCTTGCTCCTCTGTTCCTGCTCTGTTTTTGAATGTTTTGCAGATGTTTTGGTTTTTGTTCTGGTTTGTGAGAGGTGCTTTCTCTGGGGCAGCAGAGGTAAAATAAAGTTTAGAGCTGCTTGCATTTAAAACACAAGGCAGCATCACAGCTGTGTGAACAGTTGCTGCTCTCTGACCCACAAAAACAACAATTATTGGGAAGATGCAGTTTTTGGGAAGGTTGACATAGTTTTTGGACCACTCCACTGCATTCTGAAGCACAAGCTGTGTGTTTGTTTACAGGATTTCCATTTGCAGTCCATCACTCTCCCAGTGCTCTTGCTCTGGATCCGGCTGCTGGAGTGTCCTTAGGGACTCTCTACTCACAGGCCACGAAGTTGTGCTGAACATTTTCTATTTGAATTAAACACTTTTGCCTGCCTGTAGCACAAGTTATTTTAGCTGGCTCCAGCCTTTCCATTCAGGAATGCCTGTTTGGGCCATAGGAACAGCAGCTCAAGAACCTTTGCAGCAGGAAAATCCTGTCACCTTGTTTGAATGGCTTTCATTCACAGGGAATGGAAGACCTGGGTGAAAATTGAGTTCCTGACTGATTTAAAATCCCTGCTCTCATGTACTTCGTTTGAAGCAGTAAACCACTATTTATTTGAGATGAAGTTTAAATTTAAAACCCACAATGTAAATTACTTGGGAAGGGATGTCATTTCATGCACCTATAATGGTGATAAGTTGAATAAAACAATTGCAGGAAACTTATTTCTGGGGGAGAAGCCAAGGGAGGTATTTTAGCCATGGCACTTTTATGACAACTTCTGGAGCTTACTCCTCTTAGCAGAAAGATTATGGATGTTTGACTGGTACAATCAAAACCAGCTGGATTTGGGGAATTTTAAGGGGTTGTTTTTTAAAGCACTTTTATAAAAACCCAAGAAGTCCAATTAGTAGAATTCAATTCATAGGAGTTTAAAAATTAATGGTAACTTACCTTATGAAATATAGATCACTTGAGACTAAACTAAGAGCAGACATATGGTTTGGATTTTTTATTTTTTTCCTTTAAACACTGGCACAGTACTAAGGCCAGACAACTTTATTTTCCTGATGCATTATAACCAGCTGCAGATGTTTTAGATGTTATCACTTCTAAATGGGCTCTGACAAATGTCTCCTGGAAGCCAGCAACTCTAAATATTACATGCACCGTATTCCGAGGAAATGTTGAAAATAAAGTTTTAGGAATTAAATGTTCAGTGTCTGAATCAAGAAAATTTACTTTCTGCCTTTCTCAGGGGGGTTTGCTAGCTGAAAACATTCTTTTGTGAGACAGGCACAGATGTTAGTCAAGACACACGTGGAGCTTGGAACAAATATTGCCACAGATGGCCTTGCATGGTGTGTTATTTACTGGCCCTCTGTTGCTAATACTGGAAGGTGGACACTTGAAAAGGCACTCTGACGTATAACTAAATGCTGACCTGAAATTTGTAACAGGTGTACGACTATTCAGCATTAAGGGAAAAAAAAAATTTGAAGTATTTATTAAAATGTATGGAAGCGTTGTGTTTTGTACACCAGTGAGCAGGGCATGGCCCTCTGCTACAGAAAATTTTGTGATATTTCAGTTACTCTGCTCAAGATTAAAGTAAATAGTTTTAAGTAAAGATTTTTTTGTACTTCTTGTCTTTTCTGCATAGCTTTGAATCCTTTGAATCACCCAGAAGGACATTTTCACATATATATGGCATAAAAAAAAATGTTGCTTGCATATCAGGTGTATGGCTTTTTGGGTGGAGAGAGACTGTATGAATATTGACATGGGAATTGCATCTGATGTCCCTGACTTGCAAAATTCAGACAGCTTGATTCATCACTGCATAAACCATTCACATTCATTTTTCCATACCCTGAGAGTGGGAAGATATCTGTGCTTTGCTGTAGATACCTCATTAACCTGGGATTCTGTATGCAGCTCTGTGAGTTCTCAGGTCAGCACAGGAGAGGAAGGAGGTGTCCTGAGGGGACAGGCTGAGTGACTAAAGGCTGCAGGCTGAAAACAGGGGAGTAGAAATACTTCTTCAGGCAGGGATGTGCCAAACACATCTGATAGGGCTTGTTCATGTGGTAGCAGTTCACCAGGTAAAGATGGTCCTGATCGCTTGAAATTTTGTTGGTAGTCTTGCCAAAAATCTTTATAGGGTTTTAAAGGAAAATGGGGATTGCTGAAGTGTTATCAGTAATTTGTGTGTGAGAGAGCTGTTTTGGTTAAAAAGTATTTCAGAACAAGGTATGTATTTATTATATATATAAAAGGTTAATGATGCATCCAGTTTGTACCACACAGGGTGAGCAAAGGGAATCTCCTTGCCTGTCTGTGTTACCCCTAAAGAGCCTTGCTCCAGCTTTGGTCTGGTTTAAATATAAGCCAGCTTGTGCTCATTGGAATCCCTGGAGTCTGCCTGGCACTGGGGAGCAATTCCAAAAGCAGATTAGGGCTGGAAGCATCTATGGGTAAGTGCTGGAGCAGGGACCTGCCTGCTTTGCTGGGAGGGATGTGGCACAGTGCCCTGGGCAGGAGCCGAGCCCAGCAAATGCAGGTCTAATGATTTGGATTTTGCTATTTCACATTAGTGTTTAAAACTGCTTAGATATAATCCCCCCAGCAAATCTCTCCGTGCTCAGGGATGGTGAACATTCGCTGCTGCACACTGATATTTAAGTATGAACTGGTTACACTGAATTCTTGTGCAGCTGAACAAAGGCTCACACTGGTGCCTGGCAAAGAGGAGAAGTTTTCATGTCTGATTCTGTTTGTACAGGAGCATAAAACGGGTCTTTGTATCGACATGCTGCAACAAATGAAACATTCAGGCAGAGGTTTGGTTTGATACTTGCCAGTGGTGTGGTGACTCTGGAAAATCATAGAATGTATATATAAAATCCTTGGCAAGGAGGAGAACTTCTGCTGAGTTCAGAGTCCAGAGCTATTGATTGCATGTGTTGAGTTGGACATGTTTTCTTGGCTTACAAATTATTACTAAGAAAGTTTATACATTGAAGGTTGATGTTCATAATACGAATCTTTTCTCAGTGTTTGCTCACCTGAGCCACAAAAGTTTTTTCCCCCAGTCACCCAGGATATTTCCACTAAAATCTCAAAGATAGTACGTGCCCCTCTGCTGCAGCTGTCTGAATGTACTTATGCTCAGAGGTCCCCTTTCTCTGCTGTGTATGGAGCCTGAATCCCTCACATTTCTGATTAAAAGACAAGCCACAGTTCATTTTCTGAAACATCAATCAGAAAGCATGCAGTATTTTTATGCAGCTCTCTGAAGATTGATCTGAATACTCTGAAATCCATAGAAGCTGTGAACTTTGGCTTGCATCTTCTTAAGAAAAAGAAAATGATCCTTCCTTTGATGGAAGCTAGCAGAATGTTGGCTTCTATTTAACTTGAAGGAATTTGGGGTGATGTCTCATCTCAGTGGTCTAAGTGGAATATCTTGGCTTGTTCGAAACAACTTCTGCTTTTTTAAAAATGCATTTAAAGGAATTTTGGAGGTTAAAGTATTTGATTTTCCCATGTCACCCATCATGTACTGTAGTTTCTTCGTACTTCCCCCTCTAGGATGAAATGTTGGACTTACTGCAGTGAGAGCTGCTGCAGAAAGTGTTCCAGAGGGTCAGGAGAGTTCTTACAGAGGATAGAGGATTAAGTGATGAAGGCTTTTATAACTGCATGAGCATTGGGTTGTTTTTGGTTTTTTGGTTTTTGGGGTTTTTTTTCATGCAATGATCTATCTGAAGCTTGCAAAGAAGATTAAATAGAACGGTGTTACTGTGGAGTTGTTGTTTAATCGGGCTCTTCTTTGGCTGTCGCTGAGATTAAAATGTTAACACAGGCTTGATGCAGTTCTGGAAACTAAAGCAAGTGCCTGTTTAAAGTTTTATGTAGGGAAGGTGGCTTAAATTGCAGTGACTAATTAGATTCAGCTGTTTGGAGATGTTAAGTAGGTGTGTTAAGCAGACAAAAATGTGTGGAATTTCCCACCTACTAATAATTATTTATTGATTCCTTTAAGGCTGGCACTGAGGTTTCCCTTCTGTTTTTACAGAAGCAACTTTCTGCTTTAAAAGGTTTTTAACCTCTTTGGTTTGATAAGCCGGAAAGTTAGGGGGAGGTGGAGATTGATGCATGTTCCTCTATGAGGAAGTATGAAAGTGTGAATTTGACTTTCAGGGCAGAGATGGCAGGAAGAATAGTAAATTAATTGTCTGAATGCGCTCTGCTGCCTGAAAAATAACGATCCAGTATCCAGGGCATGTTAAGGAGGGCTTTGAAAGGGGTTGTCTCAGCAATAGAGGCCATTTGATGATCTTGCCCCCATTTTCTGGTTCACTTTCCCCTCCACTGCCCTGGTACAGCCCTGGATGGGGACTTACTGCAACCAGATCAATGAGAGAAGCTGGATTTGAGACAAGAAAAAAGCCTTTAAACTGAGCTCTGCTTCTGAAGATGAGGAGTGTAGAACAGCAGTGTAAGTCAGCAAACTGCTTTTGCTCAGCTGTGTAGAGCAGAAAGACTGTTGGTCTCGCCTCTTCAGAGAATTTGCAGGGATTTACTTCAGACCATGGACAAAAGTGTCAGGATTTATCAATCTAAGATTAGCTTTTCTCAAAAGTACAGAGCAGCCTTGATTTTTGTTTTGTTATGTGAATTGGAAAGTAATTCCACTAAATTGCATGTATTAAGAACCTTACCTTTTACTTTTTGGCAAGATTGACATCTCGTCATTACAGTAAGTGTTATGGTCTCCCTCCTCTTAATGTAATTTGTGAAAATCCAGTCCTACGTAGGCTCTTCTGAGCAGCTGTCCTAAATGGGATTACTGAAACTTTGACATTTATCTGAGCTTTTTGCTTTTATAATTCATAATAGCCAACTGCTCTGGCTTATGCTTTTGGGGATGGTGAACTTGTCTTGCCTCTTCGCACAGTGATAAATTTATGGAAATACATAAATATTTTGTAATCTGGGAGCATCACATGGACACTTAAATCTTGAAGTCTCTTTGCTTACTTCAAGTTTCAAGAGATGTTCTTAGAAATGAAAAGGACTAGTTCACTTGATGTGTGGCCTCTAGAGTGTTTTATAACATGAGGCATGGGGAAGTATGTCTGGTTGAAGTCATCTTTGAAGAGGTACTGAGAGAGAAGTGGCACTTCTCTCTGAGGTGGATATTGAGGAGGGGTGAAAGTGTTTCCTTGCTCTGTCTGCGTGGTGAACTGAATTTAGATGCATCTGAAAGACCACTCTGGTTGGCAGCTTGCTGTGAAATACCAAGGCTGACTTTTAGTATGTGTTAGATATGAATTATGAAGTGATCTGGGTCCATATTCAGTGTGCATCTCTTAATAGCATAAAATTATTCAAAGTTGACTTGTTTCCATGCATTAAATGTCTGGCATATTTATGATTCTCTTGCCTTTCTAGCAAAGGCGGTAACTTCCACGTCTTAACATTTTGCTTGTGTTTAAGGAAGGCAGTTGCTTTTCTTTTTCTTTTTTTTTTCATATTGAAATATGTAGCTTGTCTCCCAGTGGTCTTGCATGTGCTAACACCCAAAACTAGCACTGTATGTAAGGGATTTGGGATTCAGGCTGACGTTCTCGGGCAAAAAACGTTTGCCATGTAGCATCATGTTTCATGATCTCATGGGCAGACACTGCTCACAGGATTAGGTGTGGCTGACTGTGATTTGTGCTAAATAATCTGCCTGCTTATTACTGCTGGTTTTGGTCACCAGTGTGGTGCTTTTTTCCCTGTACCTTGTCAGCCACCCTTCCTGTTGCAGTTCCACTTTTACTTCAAAAGCCATCTTTCTTACCACAGCCTGTCTCGTCCACGAATCCTTACCCTGAGAGCAGCCCTGCAGAGGGGATGTTTTCCACAAGAGGTTAGCTGATTAAATGCTATGACAAATTATTACAGCTACTTGAAAGCAGTTGCTGCTGTCTTTAATTTCACAGTGTCAAGTTACTCTGTCTTACTTAAGTGCCAGCACTCTCCAGCTGCCTTTTGTCGAGGTCGTTGTACATGGCTCACCTGTAAACACGTTCTCTTCTCTGGGAGGGCAGAACAGATGTTTCTGCCTCCAAAAGATGCTGCAGGCACTTGCTGCAGGAGGTGGTCAGCAGGCTGTCAGAAGCAATCTTTATGGGCAGGCTGGTCTTTCACAAGGAGATGTGTTTACAGAGCATGAAATGAACATTTTTGCACAGAGGCAAATAATTGCTTACAACGGAGACTTTAGTAGCAGATTTGAAGCTTGAATGATCATTTAGTAAGGTCAGCGGGAGCACGCACAATGTCCGTCTCCTGAGCAAAGTCATTCAGGACTTTTTAGCTGTTCTTTTGTGCTGAAAGGTGTTAAGATGTTGTAACGTTCACGCCTTGAGCTTGTCTCTTTTGATAAAAACTTGTGATAGGCTGTGTTGCTACATCTGTGGTATAGTTGCTTCAAAATCATTCTTGAATGGAAAACTATTTTTTGACTTGAAAGAAGAGAGGAAGGAACCCCCGTGCCCATTACCTTAGTCTTGAATTATTATTTAGTAGTACTCCAGCACTGGCAGGGTTTTTAAGATTCTTTGCATGAAGTGTGTGTGAAATAGGCTGTGTCACGAGCAAAAGGGATCTCTGTGAAAGCTTCCTGTGGTCAGGAGATGGGTCTGAAGGGCAACAGCTCTCAGGTAGTGTTGGCTGCCCCAAAACGCTCTGGTTAATGCTCTCGCTCCTCAGGTCAGAGCTCTTTCTTGGGCAGTAATGAAAAATGGTTTCCGAAGAACGGCTATTGGCAAAATTAATCAGATTGATTCTTCACTTATGACACAGATCAAGACTTGAACTTCAGTCTTCTATGGTAATAAGACCAGTTCATCATCACTAATTGCATCTCTTTGTTCCCGGCAGTTTCTTCAGACTCTTTTCTCTCCTCCAAGGTCACTTCCTCACTCAACAGATGTGCAAGTCTGGCACAGCGTTTAAAAACCACAGAGCTTGAAATAGACGAAGTTTTTGTTAAAGCAGTTCCGTTTGATTGCAATTAACCACGTCACACAATTCAGGAAGTCTGACTGATGTTAACTGTGAGTGCAGACAAACGTCAGAGCGGAGGGAGCCTCTCGTCTCTGCACACCACAGCTGGAAATGCTGCTTAAGGCTCAGAGTGCTCCATTTTCAAAATATCTGTGCTGCTTCAGGGAGGGAAGAAATTGCCAATGTCACAAAGGCTGTTCTGAAAACCTCTTTAAAATGCTGTGTTACACCCATGATCTTCCTGTTGTTTTTCTGTAGGACATCATTCTCCAGAGGCAGTGGCCCTTCTTCCTTCATTCATATTGTGCAGAACAGCCTTAACCATAACCCCTTTCAGCAGAGTTATCCTTGTCTGTGCTGAAAGCCAGTGAACGTGGCTCTTAAAAAGAACATCAGATCACTGCCTGAATACTCCCAGAACAACTGTCCTTGAGTCCAGGGAACACACAAAATCTAGGATACAACTTGTGTCTCACTCCCTGTTCCTATTAAAAGGAGGCTTTAAAATAGTTCATGGTACTCTGTACAAGGCTGAGCAGAGATTCACCTTCAGAATTCCTCCAAAGAGGTGAAATGGAGCTCCCTGTGTGAGCTGAGCAGCCAGCACTGTTTTGCCAGCACTGTTTTTGCCATGAGGTGTTACACCATAAATTTTCAGAGGACTCAAGAGAGATGAACATACAATGAATTAGTCAGGCGCTCTCTAACACGACCTGCTAATAGCCTGCCCTCTCTGAAACAGTCCCAGCAGTGGGAACTTAATTCTCTTTTCCTGTTTAATGAGACTTGGTAGAACAAACACCTAAGCAAATCTGAGGAGTTTGTAGCTGTCATTCTCTGCTGCATCTCATGTATAACCATGCGTTTTATTTCTTTATTGATTTTTTTTTTCTCTTTTTTTGTCAATGGTTAAGCAGTATCCCTTCAATATGAAGCAAGGCTTGTAAAAATACCAGATATAACAGGTTTGAGTCAAATTGGGTGCTTCTTTATTCTGGTATGAGAAGTTACAAAAACTGTATTTCAGAGAATGTCCTGCTGTACAGCAATTTTTCTCAGTCCCATGGAGCTTCATTATAGCGAGGTCAGACTATGCCGTAGAGAAGAGAATTTATATTTTATCATAGGGCTAACTTCTACGCTCTTGTAATGACCCTGAAGGACAGTAAATGCTCTAAATAATTCAAGTTCTTTGGAGTTTAGTTCTCCTGTGCTACAGGAGCTGGAATAGATCTAGGAAAGCAGAAAGTGTTGTGGTATATTTTAATGTGATGCCTGAGGGATGCTTATGAGGATGTTTGGCTGCCATAACCCTATCCAGAAAGTGGACACTGAAAAATTCAGGAATTCATTGCATTCTCAAGAGAAAGAACTCCCTTAAAGTCCTTGTAGTGAAAAGAGACTCCTTAAAATCTAATTGTCTGTTAGCCCAAGATGGAATACATTAATTTCTCACATATTTGAAAAGCCTCTTCCATAATTTCATGTGTGGTGCTTTTAATTCCATGTTTCGGCCTTTTGTTCTCTGCAGCAGTGTGGAAAAGTGTGGGGGCTGTTTGTAATGCATGCCCTTCCTTTTCTGCCCAGTCATCTCATCCACATCAGCATCCATTGTTTTGCATTTTTCTGTGTGTGATGTTTTTGTAACTATCTCAGGATGAAATTAGCTTTTCTCAAACAGCAGGACAGAGTTCTGTGCAGTCGTGATGATAGAACAGCTGCTGAACAGCTGCATAAAAAATCATTGAAGTCTCACATTTGTACAGTTAATGTCTTCTTTACCCTTTGAATTGTATCCTAAATTTTTGATGCCTTTTTTCTGTGGTCAGGGACTGCTTTTGAATTTTAATTCCATTCTCCAGTTAGCAACATCAGCAGATTTAACAAGCCTGTTTTCCATTCCAGTATTGAAATCGATAGATAATTTTACAGGGTCTAGAAAGATTCTGGCAAGGATTGTTTTGACACATGACCTGAATGTTTGCATCAGAATGTGTAAGTTGTGATTAGATTTGAATGAACTCCGTGTTGGATATTAACAATAAAAAGACTCAGTTTTACAACACTGAGTGACACCTCTTTTCTCTCCTGTCTGCCTCGTTGTTACCTGTCCCACATAGAAGCTGCTTGTTTCTTCCTTTTTAGTCCTGACACTGCTGTAGTTAGCAGCTGTTTGTCACTTTTAAGATGACATCCAAAAGTGATTTGTCACCTTTTAGACATATACAATGTTTTGGTATCTGCATCCCCAGCCCTGCTCTTCCTCAATTCCCCACAAGTGTTCAGCATCTTTCGGTTATTGGAAATATTATCTGCCTTCCACAGGCAGCCTAATGCTGTCAACCAGCTTGTTCCCAGATGAAATAAATTTCTTTTTCCAGCCTCTGTTTTCCCCTATTGCACCCAGACCAGGCTCAGTGGTCACTACTAGAGTGCATCTCTAGCAGGGACCAGTGTACCCACACAGGGTCCAGCCGGTATATTCAGCATTCCTGTGTGGATTACTTGATCCTTTCCTGGCCTTGGTCAGCCTCACCTCACCCCAGGGTGGAGGCGTGGACAGTTAAAAGTCTTGGGATGGCTTAAAAATGTGTGATAGTCACAATTCCATGCTGTGTTTGAAAGGAGTAGAGCGAAGCCTCGGGAGAGGAGTATTAAGCTTGGGAAGTGTGAGGAGATGATGCACAGGCGTGCCCAGGAACAGGAGTGCTGCAGGGAGCTCTGCCAGTGCTTTCCCCGTGGAGGGAGGAGTGGTGAGAGGGTGGCAGACGCTCTCCCTTGCTGGGTACATGTGCTTGGCACGGCAGCTTTTAACTGCTGAAAAGCCTCTAAATGTTACTCCAAATGCAAGTTATTTTTAAGGTGCCCAGAACTTGTCCATGGGATAACCTTCCCCAAGTTGTTCCTGATAGGTTTTTAGTCCATAATCGTGTGATGTGTTTGCTCTCTGAGTCACTTTTGCCACTCATCAGTGATAACCTGCTTTCCTAGAAGAGGCTGATGACTGAATTTGGATTTTTGTGCATTTGCTGGGTGCACCATACTTGTTTGTCTGAGCGACAGTTAAATAACTCCTTGGGAAGAAGAGCCCTGTTAAATGTTGCTTTTTAGTGCTGATGTTTTCAGTTTAACAGAACACTGTCAGGAAGCATCAAGTCTGTCAGAAAGTTACTAAGGAATTCACTTTAAAATTTTCAAAAGAGCTACAAGAGAAGGGTATTCTGTTGCTAAAAGCCAGAAAAGTGTGGCTTTGCTGCATTGCTGCTAAGAAAAATTGTGCTGAGACCGATGCTGTTGGTGGAAATAAGGCAACAAACCTGGTTTGGAGCACTACCTGAAGTAATAGTAAGAGTTTATTGAAAACAATTATTTTATTTTTTTTTTCCCCTAAACTAAAGCTGTCACAGTGGTGGTTGATTTCCCAGTGTCTGCAAGGCAAGTGAGAGTGTCAGCACTGAAAGTCCTGCCTGAAGAGTGTGGAAAATAAAATAGAGAAATGCTTGTGATTCTTTTTGCTTTATTGGAGTTAGCGGGAAGTATTTGGTTCAAGATGTGTGTATTGTGTAGGCAGGATAATTGTTCCTGGTAGGAGGAAACAAATGGAGGAAGAGTACACTCTGAAAATATCTGGAGGCCTCTTGGTGGCTTAAGTTTTCCCTAAAATCCTTTTGGTTGAGTATTTATTGTGTCACCTGTCTGCATTTCCAGGGACAGTTCAGGGTTAAGCTGCAGTCATGGTCTGCTGAGCAAGGTGAGCTGGCACAGCATGTCTGGGGACCATTCCCTGCACAGGTGGATGCTGCTCACAGATGTTCTGTCATCCTCTGCTTTTGGGTCTGACTTTTCCACAGATGACAGTCAGATTGTGCCTCCTCTCCAATAATCTGGTTGGAGATAGTTCATTAATTTTATGTGTAACTCATAATGATGGGTGAAGCTCAAGGAAAAAAACCTAAAATACAGATCTATTTTTTTTCCTAGTGGCTTTCAAAATTCATCAGGGAGGAAATGGTTTCTAAGCATGATATGCAACTTGCTGTGGGAAGCACTGTGCTGACATAAAACACATTCTCAGTACCTGGCACACAACAAAGTGGCAGCTACAGTTCTTATTCCAGTTTTTGAGTCATATCTGTCACATAGGTTTTGTATGGATTGAATATATTTTTCCACAGCACTGAATATTGGGTCTTTTTTTACCTTTTTGGAGATTTCTGAGGAGCAATATTAACCTTTCTGAAGCCAGTGTACTCTGCATGCTGACAAATCTTTGCCCCTCACCAGGCATCAAACCTTCCGTAATGTGTCCTTGAATTTTGTTTGTGTAAGTTTGGCAGCACCTCAGTTTCCGTGAGGAAAGGTAAATATCTGATCTACAGTGTCAGCTGTTGCAGACTGCAGCAGCTCTGTCAGGCTTATGGATACCTTATGGTGCTCTGCCAGCTTTTTTGGGCAAAATCCTGAGCATTTCTGTTTACTATTATGAACTATAACTGTTGGCAAGCTTTCAAGCTGCCTTACTCATCTTACCTCAGAAAACATGTTCTAGTGCAGTCTTGCTTGTGCCTTTATCACAGAGTGCAGGGCATCCTGGTAGTGTACTTTGCACACTGCTAAGTCCCCAAATTAAGTGTTTTTCCCTTGAAATGTCTGTCTCTATGGAAATTACTTAGAATTCTTCCCTTGGAGGTAGATTTTGTCCTGCCCTTGCTTCAGAGATTTTTGGAGCATTAGCAGCCTTATTATTTCTATTTGATTTCTTTATTTGTACTGTTTATGCCAGTTCATACCAGGACTTATGAGTTTCCCAAGGAGCTGGTACCCAGTCAGGTGGATTCCATTGTATGAAAGGCACAAATTGGCATAGTTTTATCATTCAAATAATTATAAATGCTGTACATTTTTCACGTAAACTGAACAAAGTCAAATTTGCAGTCACACGTTTGCCAAGTCCACCTATGTGCAGCACCACCTGAGTTGTCATCTTGTATTGGTTGTGAGCTGGGAATTCACCTCTTTGTAGTATTTCTGTGTTGAGGATATCCAGGATGCTCATAGTGATGTATTTTTAATGAGATTTCTGCTAATATGATACAGGGTTTGCTTCTGTGCTTGTGTATAAAATATTTGGAAGTTGTGTTCATCTGAGCAGTCCTTGATTGGCTTAACATTCCTATAATCTGATCTGGAGTTTATAGCTCAAGTACAGGGATTCACCAAAATGATGGAATTAATAGGTTTTGTATCCTGCATTTTTATTAAATCTTAATGCAGAATTATTCAAGTATTTCTGCATATGCAACATCATCTGTGAGTCTTGCTGGAAAGTCAGATTTCAGAAGCAGTGCTCCAAAGTGTGTTCTTGCAGGAAGCCACTACATCTTGTGGGCTGTTCCGTTGTGTTAAATGGGGTGTGGGTATCTGCAGACACATGCAGGGTTCTGCTTCTCAAATTGAACTCCAAACCATCTTGCTCCCTTGTTCTGTGAATGAATGTAAGGCTGTATTTAAGATAGTTTCAGCTAGCACTAGCTTCTGTGGAAAACAAAGTGCATCTCTCTGGATTTCATGCTCGTAGCTTCTGCCAGGAATTGCAGTCCAAAACCAGCTCTTGGACATGTGATGAAACACTGAATGTACCCTGGTTCCTTGGGAGAGCTCATCTAGTTTTAAGTTTCCAGCGAGCTGTAAATCAGAAGGGGGAGGTGGGAGGGGTGGGAAGTCTCTAATCTTATTTGGAATGGCAGTTCAGAGATTAGTTTTGTCTGCATCTTCATTTTGTGTGTTTGTTCGGGCCCTCCTGGCTGTTGTACCTCAGGCAAGGAGAGTGGTGAGTTGTCTCCATCTCAACCACAGGATAGCCCAGGGCATGATGGATTCTTGGGGAGTTTTATGAAGTGTTGCTGTATCTTAGAGCAAGGTCAAAGAAATGTTCTTATTGCTTGAGGGGAAAACAAGGTGGTTTACCTCAGCTGAATGCCTGCAGGAGCTCATTGCATGGTGTTCAGCAGATTCCTGAGCCAGGCTCAGCGTGGGAGGTGGAGCAGTTCTGTAGATGGAAAGGGCTGTAAACATTTTAGTGAACAGAAAAGATGAGAAGCCTGTTGTGGGCAAATGAATTCTAAAACTAGGCCAGCTGGGGTTTTAACAGCTGAAAGGGAAGTCTGAGACTGAAACTGCTGTGCTGTCATAAGATGTGCTTGAATTCAGGAAAGAACTTGCTGCTTGGTGCTCTGTGCTGACCTTGGAAGGTGCTGTGCCTCTGCAGGACTGGGCTGAATTAGTCAAACAGCAAGTTCAGAACAGCAGACATCACAAAACCATAGTGTTATCTCTAAAGGTAAGCGAAGAACAAAGTGTGAGGTGTTTGGTAGAGACAGATGACTAAAGCCGGATATCACATCACTGTCCTCAGCTGATGTCTGCAGACTTTAATCCACTGATGATCCAGGACTTCTTGCCAGATGAAATTTTTTTGTGCTAAGGGTTTTTCAGCAATTGATGTTGAATAAAACCTGTTAACTGAAGGAGTGTAAAGGGATGTGGGGAGTTTCAGTTCAAACCAGTACTGTTCTAGCACTTGGTACAAAAAGCTTTCTGCATTTAAAAGCAGCAGGCTGTCCCATCCACCAAGGAGCTGGTGTTCTGCAAGGAACATATTTCTTTAATAGCTCTACAGCTCCCAAGTGTCCCTGGGCATTCTGCACAAAAGGCTCTGCCTTGTGCCAGTCTGCACGGATTGATCCTTTCAGCTGGTTCTGGTCCAGCTGTGGTTCCATTCTCTGACACGGGGTAAGGACTGACCCAGGAGTGCCCACAGTGTCTGGGGCTCTGCTCCTGGAGGAATCAGGCAGGATATTCCCATACTCCCAAGCCTGCCTTTCTCAAAAACAAAGCACAAATCTGAATTTCAGTATTACTGGTGTTTCAGGTGGGAAAGAAAATGATGATGGGGGAATAGCATTTTGCAGGAAAAGTTCAGATCTAGTTCAGACCTGTTGAGTGTGTGAGCCCCAACAAGCTGTGAAGATGGACTTGGCTTTTTTGTGTTTGGAAGCACTTAAAAATTCTGCATGATGTGGTGCCATTTAGTCTTGCCTTTTAATAGTTCCTGAAATGTTGAAGGTATGGATTATGTTAATGTACCTTTTAAATTTTTTATGGACTGAAATAGCTTCAAAAATTAACCTTTTGAAAACACTTGGGTAGATCACACAACAGGCTTTTAGCAGCTTTTTTTTCCAGTAGCGTGCTGCCTCCTGTTCCAGTAAATGAGGAGCTTTGATTGACTGAGGTTATGCTCAGCTTCCTGACCCAGGAGCAGCCTCCAGCTGATGTTGGTGATATTTTTATTTTTCATTAGCTCATCTGAAAGTCTAAGCTATTTTCCTGCCAGTACAAAGGATGGAGGCTGTTTGTGCTGCACGAGTGCTGTACCAGTTTGTTGTTCACCACATTCTAACAGAGCTCTGACAAGCCAAAAAAAGAATTCCATTTCTTCATGGTACAGTAGCACTTGCTATCCATTTATTTATGAAAGGGTTACCTACATTTAGTGTGGATGGTCCCACGATCATTAAAACCTGAGCTTGCTACAGTGAGAGGGAGGATTCCTCCTGCTTTCTGCTAGACCTGGCTTCCCTCACATTTTGCTTCCTGAAATACCTCAGGTACTGCAGGTTTTGGAAGACTGGAAGGAATGTGCCTATGGATGTTTTTGATTTCTGCTTTGCCACATCACAGAATGTGACAACTAGGTTGTACCCAAGTGTGCGCTCTTGAGTGTTCCACTGAGTTCACCTCAGGTTGCAAGTTCCTTTAATAAATAGAGGAATGTTTCCTATTTTCTGCTTTCCCTTTCCCTGTGGTTTTTCTTGAATTGTTTTGGCATCTTCAACATCTTGTAGGATGTAAGTGCAAGACAGACTTGCTGAAGTGCTGGGATAAATGAAGAGGTCTGGGGTGGAGCAGATGCCCCCTCTGACACTGTCTCCAAAGACCATGGGTCTGATCATACTCCTTGGTTTGAAAGAAAATAATAAATCAGCAAAACAAATGTTTGAACCGTGTTTGAGATCTGTACAGCATTATGGTTAATGTATATGTTTCAGCAAATCTTTTCTCCTCATGTGTAGAAAACTCTTGGCTTATGTCTTTATCTGCACTTTTTTTTTTTTTTTTTTTTTTTTGGCTGGAGCCAGGCACACTAAATAGTGATTAAACAAAAAATTAAAATTCCATTTTTGTGCATTTGGCGTTTGAACACTGATCAATTGCTTTGGCGGCGTGTTAAGTAACAGCGTGGTAGACAACAGAAGGGGCTTATTTACAGCAATCTGTCTAAATCCATTTTCAATGTATTGCTTAATATGCCTTTCTACTTTAGTTCATTTTCAGTTTTTAAAAAATGAAGGCTGGAAATAGGCAGGAGAACAGTTTCAGATATTGCTGGAGAAGTAATCACTCCTTAGTGGTAAACAACTTCCAGTTCTTAAGGGAAAGAAAATGTTCTTGAGCTGAAATAGAACTTATGGGCTTGCTGTAGGAGTTAATGGATGGAATTCAATGGCTGGTGCACTTACATAGCCTGACTAGATGATTATAACAAAGCCTTCACGCTTTAAAATCTGCTTTTTGCATGTTGTTTACAATTGACCATTTGAAAAAACAGTGATATTTTTGCAAAATGGGAAGCTAATGCAGAGCGAAAGTGAAAATTGCTGACCTCTTTTATAGGGATAGAAATCTAGATCCATGATGTCAATTTATCCTAACCGTGCAGAATTGACAGCTGCAATGTTCAAACAATGGTCACTGCATTTCACAGATAAAATGCACATAAGGGGGGATGTGGTGGAGGGTTTGGACAAAAATGTTCTGCCTCCCACTATGCAGTTAGAATTAATGAGAAATTAGGGTAAGAGTGGAAATTGAGATGAAATACAGCATTACACGTGTGACATAGCTCCCCATAAACGAGATGCTTGTTTTAAGAGTTAAAGCAAAAGTCATTCCTAGGAAACTTGCTGTGTTTTGCAGATTGCTCTGATACCACAGTCTAGAGCATTTGTTGAAGGAGTATCATCAAGTTATGTAATTTGCATAATTGAGTCAAATCCCATGCAGCATCCCTGAAGGAAACCACTAAAAAAAGCAACATTCTGGTCCTTGTATGCTGTGTCTGGATTTCTAGAGCTCAGACATCTTTTACAAAGAGGCAAGAAAGAAGGAAAAGAACTTCCACGATCACATCAATGTCAGCAACCTGCCCGTTTTCCCAGTGAGAGGGACTTTGAGGACATATGGGCACATCCTCCCTCTGCCCGTGGTGGCATCGTGCCCACAACCTTACACACAGCTCTGCTGCTAGTGATGGCATGAGATGAAAACTGCAGTCGAGGAGGGGGAAGACAAACGTTTTATCGTTCACACTGACTTTTTTTGGTAGTCTGCTGAAATTAGGTTGGTCTTGAAAGTGTGGTTCTTAACCAGAAATACGATGCTGATCAGGCTGCTGCAGCCACACCTTCCCTCCAGGGCTGTGTGGATGGTGAGGGCTGGCAAGGTCGCCGAAGCAAAGACACTGATACTCGTGTTCTAGCACTGAAAGTCACTTCAAAATTAATGTTTAGACACTGTTGACAGAACTTGTCAGTGACTCACAGCAGATTTTTCAGTTTCGGTGTTTTAATAGCGACCTGCAGAACCAGTGTAAGCATTGCATGTTTGCTTGCAAGGGATACAGTTAGAAGTATTCTAACCTCTTAACATTTACCCAAGTTGAATTAAATGTAATGGAGGATTCCAGTGTTGGATGAACTAAGGTAACTTCTCTGCCCAAGACCAATAAAAGCTCCAGAATGCAGCATATCTGCCATGACCTGTGCCTACCCTTCAGGATTCTAAAAGCCACTTGGAGGTTTATGTTGATCCAACAGAGGTTCATTTGTTTTTCCTGTGTGAAATCTCTTTTGGTGTTAGTTGTACGGGGCAGAAACACCATGAGCACTGCAGGCAGAGGAGCTGAACATGACTCACCCTGCACAGTCCTCATTTCACTTTGTCGATGCCAACACGAAGAAGTGTTGATCCTTGTAAGTGCCCAAGACTGAGAGCTGTACAGAGCCTGTTCCCCAGGACTTCAGGATCAATAACTCTTACTCTGTGTACCTCTGAAGCCCACACTGCAGTTCAGAGAGGTCTGAATAACTGATGTGTGTGCTTCATAGTTTTCCCTCTTGCTTAATTTAAAGTTTACAAATTACTGACATGTGTGGCCTTGACAGAGTTAGCTTAACCCAGCTCACAGATGCCTTTGTGTGTAAATTTATCTGGGACTGAGAGAAGTAATACATATGTGCTTGACTTTCTACTGTCCACCTGCCTGATTGGTACTGTGTGTAATACAGTGGCAGTCTCTGTGATTTTATTTTTTTTTTCTTTTTTTGTTTTCCTTTGTTTTAACAGCCCTGGAGGATGGTGTGCTGCTGCTGCCTGCTCTCCCTCTATCTCAGGGTTTAAATTGCTTGCATTAGGCTGTTGCTTTCTCTGAGGATGTTTACATGCACATTGCTGACCCCTCTGAAGAATGGCTTGAAGCTGTGCAGAAAATTTACTTCCCTGTACACATTATCCTACACTGAGCACACAAACACAAGGATCACTCCAGACCAGAGCCTGGGGGTGCTCACGCTGAGCAGGGATGGCTGCAGCTGCTTTTTAATGGCTTTTAGGCTGCTGCTTTGGTGGGACAGCTGTGTAATGGTGAGAGATGCCCCTCCTGAAACAGCCCAGTGGTGTGGCTTCCCTCAGAGGGTTCTGGAGATGTTGGTGTGAATCCTCTGGGGTGTGATTCAAACTTCTCTCCTGTCTCCTGGGAGCTGTTGTGGAGGACAGCTCGAGATCCATCCCGTTAGTGTATTTCAGAGGGAATATGTGGTGGTTGTGTCCCAGCTCAGCCCCACGCAGCCACTCGCTCACCCCCACGGTGGGTTGGAGGTGAGAATTGGAAGAGTAGAAGTGAGGAAACTCATGGGTTGAGATAAAGAGCTTAATAAGTAAAGCAAAAACCACGCAAAGCAAAACAAACCAGGGAATCCATTCCCACCTACCATGGGCAGGCAGGTGTTCAGCATTCCCCAAGGCAAGCAGGGAAGATAAATGCCATCACTCTGAATAACTCCTGCTTCCTCCTCCTCCTTCCCCCAGCTTTATGTACTGAGAGTGAGATCACATGGTCTGGGATGTCCCTGGGGTCAGCTGTCCTGGCTGTGTCCCCTCCCAGCTTCCCATGCGCTGCCAGCTTCCTCTCGCAGGGCAAAGCAAAAAGACCTTGACTCTGGGTAAGCCCCATTCAGCAGCAACAAAAACATCCCTGTTTTATCAGCACTTTCCAGCATAAATCCAAATCACAGCCCCATACCACCTCCTGTGAAGAAAATTAACTCTACCCCAGCCAAAACCAGCAGGGAGAGCAATCCCCATGGGTACCTGCAGCCATGGACAGGTGTTTTCCAAGGGATGTTTTCAGAGTTCAGAGGGAAGGCAGGTGCCTCTGCAGTTCTAGTTTAAGTTGCCTGAGTCCCAAGAAGAGGTGGGATTTAAAGCACTCTTAGCAATGCTCTGTTAGACAGATTGGATGTCTTTTTGCTGTTGGGTCGTAGTTTTCCTCTCTTTCTCCAGGGTGCCTGAATTCCCTGCTCACTTTGTACGGGTTTGACATGGGGTGCTGGGTTCCCAGGTGTGCAGTGGGTGTTGTGAGGTTCGGAGCTGTACTGTGTATTCCTCCTTTTGGATCTGGTCCCTGGACACTCTGGCCATGCTCTCCTCTGCAGTGGTGGGTGGGGTTTCCAGAGCAGCTGCTTTTAAGGGATTTTCACATGTTTAATCCCAGCATTAAATGGCAGAAGGGACAGTGACATTGTCAGTGGTTCTCCTGGTGTGTGCATTCAGTCCAGAGCACAATAAACAAGAGACAACACAGAACTAAAATATTGAGATTTCAGACTTGCCAGTTGCTCCTGTGCCCAGTATGATACTTGTGCACAAGCCTAGTGCTCAGATAGTTGGCGAAACTCTCCTGGCAAGGAGGGGCTCTTGCCTGTGAGACCTTTCCAGGACTTTTCCTGGCAGAGGAGTATCCTGGAGGGGAGACTGGTCAGTGAGCAGGCCTGGCAAAGAATTTTTCTTGCAAAACAGAGGCAAAAATTTCACAGGACAGTAATGTGCTCTAGTGTGGGTTATTTAGAGGGAATGATTAGAAGGATGACATTATCACCATGCAGGAGTTCACAGGAGGACAGTGGTGGTTAATGGGACAGCTGGAAAACCACAAAGCAGGTTAAGAAAATTAATTTGGTATTTATGTTTGGTGAGTTCAGGTGAGCCCTTCCATGACAGAAGTGTGTGGTTTTTCACCAGCTGTGCTGCTCTGGGGCTGCACTTGCCTTTTCCTGCATGATGTGAATCAATAAGGCTTTTGCAGTGCCTCTCATGAATCCTCTTTCCTTCAGCAAATGTGAGCTGGAAATGTTGGATTACTGGGGATCTTCATTTGCTGACTTGTTTTCAAAGCACCCATGGCTCTTGAATTTCAGGAACAACATAATGAAATAGAAGCTCTAATTGGGTTCAGCAGCAAGAGTCTTAATAAATGACCTTTTAAATCTTATTTTGATTTTATTCAGGTGTGGTAGCGTCTCATTAATAATGATCCTGCAATAGGTCTCCCATTACATCCTATTTCATTAACAAAAAGGCTATAAGATGTATTGGATGTTTTCAAAATGAAAATGGGAGTTTTTAATAGATTCCCTGATTAAGAAATACTGTTCTGCATACATGATGGTGCCCTGGAAAAATATCACTTAACAGCCACAGATAAAGTACTGTTCTGAGACAAGCAAAACTTGCTTCCTCCCTCAACCCTTTCAGGCTAAAAGCCGCTTGCTTGCGATGATCTTGCCTTAAGGGAGATGTTTAATTTCCTCTTACAGGAAGGGGAGGCTGCTAAGGAAAGGTTTCATTTGTTCTGTGTTTATTATCTATCCATTTTTTTGTTTAAAAGGCATCATATGTGAGGCAAAAGAAAGACCCTTACTTTGCTGATGGACAAAGGAAAAAGGACTGGCATAACAAAGAAGCCATAAGGAGGGACTCTGAGCGTGTAGGTATGTAAGATTGTTATAAAAATGTTTTAATACAGATTGTAATTTAGTTTGATTTTATTTCATAGGCTAAGTGTAGAACAACATGTTCAACCTTAGGGTCAAAGTGATGTTCTTGACACGATACAGCAGTTAAAGCCAATTAATCTGTTAATCTTTTAACTGTGTTAATCCCAATTTAATTCCTTTTTCCTAAACTCCACAATAACCATTTTGAGGTGAAAATGTATTAGTTAAATCTTGGTGTTTTCATGAGAGGTGGAAAATTGTGTTCTAAAAAATTTATACCACCTTCCCTACCCTCCCCCCAAAAAAAGCATGTGTGTACCTGTCCCAAAAATGGAAGATCCAGAAAGGAAGACTGAGAAAAATATTCTGGACTATAACATTTGTGCAAGTCCATTCCGTAGTTCTGGGGTTTGTCTTGCATTGCAAATAAGGGCTCCTTTTGAATGTCACAGCTTTGCACTGGTGTGCTTGCAAGGGCTCTGCCCCTCAGTGCAAGAGCTGAGGTTGTAAATGCACAAATCCATCTGTGCTGACAATTCCAACACTGCTGAGGTGTTCAAACCGTGTGGATTCTTCCCACTGTGAAGCAAAAGGCATTCTGTAGATCCTCCACAGCATCACCATAACCCCTTCATCTGTTTCTGGAAGACTTTTACCTTGGATGTGCTCAGCTGAGTGGTTTGTAGCAAAACTGCTTATCAGATAAAATTGTTAAATTGACGTGGTTGACCCGGTGCTAACTATGACACACAGCACAAAACGAATAAATTAATGTTCAAAGGACTATAAGATGCTCTTTTTTTGCTATATGGATTAGTTTCTGGCCCGTTAAGCACTAATTAGCTGTAATGATCTGTATTTACTTTCTGTCTATCCACAGGAAATGGAGAACAGGGAAAACCTTACCCAATGACTGATGCAGAGCGAGTGGACCAGGCATACAGGGAAAATGGCTTTAACATCTTTGTGAGTGATAAAATTTCTCTGAATCGTTCCCTTCCAGACATCAGGCATCCAAAGTGAGTATCCAGTTTGCATCTCTATGAGTGAAGGTTTGCAAGCCCTAAATTACCACATCTACAGGAATGTATTCTTTTTTCTTATGGACTCTTGTACCTTTGCTCATCAAATACAATCCTTGCACAGCTGGGTCCTGATGTTTCCTTAATAAAAGACAGTGTGTAGTAATTTCAGTGGGAAATAGAAGAGATCAAATCTAGAGAAAAAATCATTTTTCAATTCCAAAAGACTTAAAATTGCCACAAACTTGCAACCCTGCTCAGAAGAGGTCTTTAATGTAACTCAGAGGTTCCAGTTATGTTGGCCACTAGCTGGAAATGACCATGGAATGCTCAGGAGCAGAACAAGATGTGAGTAGCTTCACTCAACTATGTATGAAGAGTTTTACCAGGTTTATGGGTTGTTTTTGTGGACATCTTCCTCATAAAAACAGCCTCATCGGGGTTTACAAGTAGAAACAAGTTCCAGTTGAATGCTGATTTTGGAGTTCGTCAGGTTTTGCACATTATGCTGTAGGATGGTGTTGAACTGGATTTTGGTCAAGCCAGAAGTTTTTCACTAGCAAAGGTGCTTCAGTTAGGACTTAACCTTTGTTCATACAAAGCTAAGAGGGTTTTAAATACTATTTGTGAGGTTCTTAATCTGAAAACATTGTTACACAGTTGAATCTAAGCTTCTTTTGTGTCAAGCTGTGTTTATCACAATTTAGTAAATCTGAATTCAGCGTCTACTTTATTCATGAGATACAAGTTCCAGAAGTCAGGTTTTATAATTTGTTAACTGCACAATTGAGATATTACCTCTTCAGCTGTCACAGCTGAACTAATCAAATACACTGGCTTGACACCCTTTCTCAATATATACACATAAAACAAAGTAGTGAGTGTAGCTCCATAAATATTTTAGGCATGCAGCTGAAATGTTTAAACATAGAGATAAATCAGGTAACTGAAGATGTTTGTGGATCAGCCCATGCTGAAGTTCTAGGAAATACAGTTTGAGTTTGCTAATCTAAATTCCACCTGGCCTCCATTTACCGGGGGTGCCTTGGGCTCTGAGAACTTGAACATCAGACAATGCCAGTATTTCATTATCTGAGGGTTTAATGTGTTACCTCACATGCCCCAACGTTTCCTGAAATTGCCAACTCAGTGTTGTTAATTCTGCTATTTTAACTTCTTTAAAATGTGAAACTTCTAACTCCAGCCCCAGATAAAATTAGGAAGTGAAGTGTCTGGGACACCAACGACTTAAGCTGTGATTAATTGTGCTGCTGCAGTGGTTTGCTTGTTGCTTGACACATCCTTTCCCCCAGCATAGCAAGCTGTAATTGTGGGGGCCTCGAGGAGGGGATAAACAGCATGTGCCTAATGGGTGCTGGGATTAGCTGGGCAGGGAGCAGGGTTACCCATGGTGGGGATGTGCCGTGAAGGAGTTCATGACTGGAAAGATCTGCTGTGCATTTGCTGTGCCCATTAAAAAAGATATACTGGAAATGGTATGGTTTGTGTTACTCAGGAGGTTGATGAGGGCAATTCATAACAAAGTTAGGCTGAGACCTAGTCATAAAGTCACAAGTCCATAAAGAGTATTCCAGAAAGAAGGGAGCTGTGTTTTAGAGCCTCTTACATCCAGTGAGGTAATAGAGACTTTGGAGACGTGCCCGCAGACAGCAGGGAGCGTGAGGAGAAGTGTGCTGGGGAAAAATGCATCGTCTGCCTTGCCCTAAGCTTTGGGGCCACAGCTGGGCTTCTCCCCAACAGCTGCCCTGAGTGGGGAAGGACAGAGAAGCAGCTGATGTGTGAGGTGGTTTGTGTGGACTTTGATATACCAAATAGTGTGTCACCTCTGCATTGTGTTAATTGTGGGACTTGAGGAGCTGGGGGACAGTATGAGCTGGATCTGCCTGGTGCACACATGCAATTGTTTGTTTCAACAGTCATGTCTTCCCCTGATAACATTTTCTTTAAGTGCCTCTAGGGTTTTTAATATTAAATACTAATTTTGCAGGTCTTGTAAAGCAATTGTAGATACAGTAGCTGGAGGGAAGCAATTTCTCTCCATGCTTAATGGTTAAACTTAATAGCTAAAGTTTCCCACTTGTTAGTCAGAAAATGAGAATTCCAATTTAAGAAGAGTTAGAAAAGATTCAAGGTCTCTTGGTTCATATTGGAACAGAGCTGTAGCTAGTAGCTGTTGGAAGAGGGTTAGGATGGCAATGCCAAGGGCTGGATGAAAGCAGTCCCTGCAGCTTCAGTTTGCATCTTGCATCTGTGCATTGCAGCCACAGCCTGCAGGCTCTTGGCAGCACCCCAGGACAATTCATTACACCCAGAATAAGTTACTGTCCTCTCACACAGGCAGCAGAGCAACTTCCTGTAGTCACAGATGTATTGAGCTTGTAGAACATAGGTACATCCTTCTCCATGCCCTGGGAAAGGTACCAGGACAAAGCTGCCGCTGCCAGAGCCGCTTTCATTCCTGTCTGCCCTTCCGGGGGCCGGGGGAGGAATTACTGCGTGTGTGGAATGGTGCAGAGTGACATCCCGGGGGCCTGGCACAGCCTGCACAGCAGCCTGGTGGCTGTGCAAGGGGCAGGGAGCAGCGTGGGACCTCCCTCTCCTGCTCCTGGGCACAGGGCAGCTCGTCCTGCTGGCCCTGTCGTTGTACCCTGCACACACCTCCATTCACACAGCCACCGCCGTTAGCTCTGGACACAGGGGGCTCCAGGAATGCAAGAGATTTTTGAATCCTAATGAACAGCTCTGGGTGTTTTTTAACTATAATGGCTCACTGTGTGGCCTTAGATGCTACCTGTTTAACAAAGTTTAAAGTCCACTTACAGCCACACCTGCAGGAAAGTAAACACTGCACTTCATGCTGCAGAATTTTATTTATGAAACTACCTTGAAACCAACCCTACAAGGCAAGAGTCTGTTACCCCCTATTTCAAAACTAAGAAAATTAACGCACTTTGCATCATTTTGAGGCGTAAAGAATGAACTAAGTTGCTTGCTGGTAATTAATATGGAAGTGCTGGTGTGTTCTGGCAGCACCTTTTGACTTGCTCTGTGTGTGTGCAGCTGCAAGAACAAGCTGTACCTGGAGAAGCTGCCGAACACCAGTGTGATAATCCCGTTCCACAACGAGGGCTGGTCCTCGCTGCTCCGGACAGTGCACAGCGTCCTGAACCGCTCCCCGCCCGAGCTGGTGGCAGAGGTGGTGCTGGTGGATGACTTCAGTGACAGAGGTAGGATGGTTTGCATGTGACATCCCCACCGTGCTTCCCTGCCTAAGGGATCAGGGGAATCTTGCTGTAGTACATTGGAAAGCAGAAAATTCAAGTTTCATATTCAGGGTGTGCTGGTTTGGCTTTTGCTGGCATGGACTGTCCTGTTCTGGGCAATGTGAAAAGCCAGGGAAGCTGGTTTTAATATTCAGCTAGGGGCCTGTGTAGCCCTTAACATAAAATGTTAAATGTTGACTCTTGAAATAACAACAAAAAAAAAAAAGCCAAGAGGGGAATAGCTCACTCCTTATGTTCTGCTCTCTTTGTTTTTCTTTTTTTTTTTTTTTTTTTGACACAGAACATGTAAAAGAATCCTTGATAAAAGGTTTCCACCTGGGACTGCCTATGATTTGTCTTGCCTTTCTCCTGAATTTTGTGCTCCTGGAAAGTAAACGTGCAGCATCCAAACCTTTGCTCTCTTTTGCTGGGAACTTCCCTCCTTATTTTGTACTGCATTGTGAGGAGCAGTCACTTTGGATTGGGTTGAAGTGCTCTGTGCAGAGCTGGGGAGTCACTGGCACCTCCCATCACCACAAATGGAGCAACCTCTTGTCATTGCAGCAGCAATGTGTGTATGCAGTTGCTGAGATCTCTTTCTCTGAACTATTTAAATACTGCCTGATGTAAATTAAACTGTGCTTTGTCTGGTGTTTTGCTGCGGTGGAAAAGGCAAGTGAAGGAGGAAGGAATGCCTGTTTCATGTAGACATTGCATAGCTGCAGAGATCCCATGGACAGTCCTCTGACTGGTGTTGAAGAGGGCACAGTGACTTTGAGGGGTTATGGTCAGACCTAGCAACTCTGTTTTTCTCTTTTAAAGTTACTCAGTCTATTTAGCTTTATGAGCTGCAGATTTCAAGCCACTGATATTACTCAAGTGAGGCAAAAGAGCTTTCTATACAGATCCTAAAGGATCCATCTCCAGAAATCTGACATATAGGAAGCTCCTAAATGAGCTTGGAAACAAGCTTGTGAATATTTAGTGTTCTGACCGATACTTTCTTCCAAATAGGCACTACTCAACAGCTCCAGTACTTGGTCTGAAGTTCTTCTCTCATTGGTTTGCAAGCAAGGCATGCTGCCTTGAACAAATCAATGTTACATGAAATAAGTATTTCTTCAGAGGATTTTCAGGCTAAGGTGAGGAGAAGAAAAACCCACCCTCCTGACAAGGTCTTTTTATTGCTACTCACTCTAGTGTAACCACAACTGAATTGTACAAATGGGTTCCTTTTGAGAGAAGTGGAAGTAATGGAATCTGCTTTCCTATGGATCTGTTTCCCTTGTTCTTTAGATGTGCCCTGACCAGGGGAAAGAGAGCCCTCCTGGCTCCACCCTTTCTCCTCAGTCTGTGGCTGTGCTGTTTGTCCAGCTCGCTCTTCTCTGTTCCGTCTGCATCTGATAAGACAAAAACTCTTCTCCCTTGGTCATCCATCTTTCATACAAACGTTGCAAGATGTAGCTGAGAATCTCTTTATAAATGGATATAAAAGACTCCTGGTGCTGGACAGTGAGCTGAATTGGCAAGGGAAGAGAATAACACTCATGCAAAGAGAGTGTGTTAATAAAAACTGGTGTGAGGGTTGTCTTTCTTTGTGGGGCATTTTTGTTGGTTGGGGGTTTTTTTAAACCATTGTTTTCCTGCCAGCACAGTTGATTTCTGCACACTGGGACAATTACTGGTTAGGATGAAACATCTTTCCTTCAGTGCTGTCAGTTCTGTATCTGCACTTTTCTTCCTTAATCACACTGGGGTTGGCTTCCACATCCCTCAATGGGCTTAAATAGATTCTTAGTCTTAGGGGCTCTTATTAATCACATGCTCTTGACTCAAAAGGCTGATGGTTACAAATTTCTGATTGTAATTTACCCATTGTAAAAAAAACCAAACAAAACCAACAAACAAACACACTCCCCCCAAACACACACACACAAAAAAAACCAAACCACAAAAAAATCCCTAAAACCTACACAACAAACACTTCAACCCAGTAACTGAGAATTGATAGTTTAATGCATCAAACTGAAATGCATGAAGGAGCAGAAGTCCCAGGAAAGCCTTAACTTCATGTGTTATATGTTTGAAAAAGGCACATTCTTGGATTTGGACTGTTAGGCAACTGCACTGGTTATCTGTTTCTTATGATTAAATTGGGCAGATAATAAGAACTCTGTGTCCAAGCTGATGATCATCACAGCTGTGCTGCAGAACTGGGGAGCAGTAAAAAGAATGAGAAGAAATTTCTTGATTTTTCTCTACAAATTGTAAATGATTGATCCTCTGCATTGTCTGTAAAGTATCCTGTGTTATCTGCAAGAATTCTGTGCTTCTGTTTGAAATAATAGTCCCCCAAAATTTGTAGCAGCATTTTTCTTTTAAAGTTGTAGAATCACTATTGGATGTAGTGACAGTAGAGGCCACGTTTGAGATCAGAGGGGCATACTATGAACAGTAAATGTCATCTCCTTCCCTGAAGAGATCAGTAAATAGTTGCCATAAACTCCAGTGAAAAGCCAAAGATGGAAAGGATAATCACTCAATAAAAATCTATTATTAATTTTTTTTTTGAGAGGTTACGCTGACAGGATAAAATGTTGTATATCTCTGCTGTACCTCATGCTGGCCTTTCACTCAAGGGTTGTCTAAACAGACCTCTAGAACTTTAATAACTCTTTAAAGAATAATTTTCAGTAGCTTGACCTTCCCTGGCAAGGAGACTCACTCTGTTGCCAGCATTTCTTGTGTGCTGACCTTTGTTGGGGTTAAATGTGCTGGGGTTTGCCAGCTGCCCTTGAGGTGCTGCTGAGGTTTCTTCTCTCTTGTTCTTCTGTTTCACTGGTTTCTGGGAATGGTGATATTGGTGCTGATCTATCAGCTTCTTTCATCCCTGTGTCTCATACGTGGAGAATCTTTGCTGCACATGAAGTAAAGAGGACTTTGGTAATAATAGAAATAGTAAGTGTGGAAACCTGGCTACTGCAAACAGTGTTTTTCCTGACAGATGCTATTTTCATATGGTTTTCATCTGGTTTTAAGCTTGAGAGTAAGGAATTTTTGGTGTGTCTACGAAGAGGGCTGCGAAGTTGGCTAACAGAGTGACAGGAGAGTGAAGACAGGTTTCTGGGTTAGTTGGTGGCTGCTGTGGTCTGCAGCAAACCTGAGGGGCAGCTGTGGCCGTGCATTATTGGAGCTCCCGGACAGATGAATCATCATCTGGAAGTGTCAGCAGCCATTTATTTCTTAATTTGTTTGAAAGAGACAACTTTGTGACCTTTAGCAATAAACATTTTTCATCCAAAAAATGCTGTCCTGATGACAGCAAATCTTAACAGGGAGCAGCAAAAGCTTTACGAGTCATGTTTTTTAAATGTTTCCTTTGCTTTGTATTTGGAAAGTCAAAATGTGCTCGAACAACTTGCTGTCTGGATTTTTTTTTTTTTTTTTGTATGCCTGCAGTATAATGCAAATAGTCCAGGTCTAAAAAATGACTAGAAGAGCCTTACCTCACCCAAATTTTGAGCTGGATTCCATGTCAGCCAGATTGCTGTCAGTGGGGTCAGTCAGTGTGGTGGTTCCACCCCTTGGCCTTGAGGTTCAGACCATGTTGTCACCTCCAGCAGATCCTTCCTGGCACTTGAATCTTCCTCTGTGGGGATTCCCTTGGGAGGTGAGGTTGATTTAAAAGGAGCTGCTTTCCATCATGTGCCATTGGTCACAGCAGAGTAAACATTGCAGGGTTATTTTTCCCTTTGTTGGTAGTCTCTGCTGTCAGTGCAGCATTGCAATAAGACTGCTATAATGCTTTTTTCCCCCACAAACTTAGTTGAGATATCTGTGATGTAAGAACTTTCTTCCCAGTTCAAAACAGGTGTAGGGATTTTCTGTGCAGAAGAATACAGGTTATATTAAAGAGGAAGACACCAATTCAGCAAACTGTTGTTGGAGAATAAGAATTAACCTGCCCAGTGTTGGCTGTTTCTTCCTGCATGGTACAGAGAACTGCTACAGAGCCACAGACTGACCTCTGTGGGTTTGATGAACCTCAGTTGTTGCAGGGTGGTCCAAAATAATGCCTGCCCTTCTGGATAAGCAGAAATCGGAATGCAACACATGTGAATTACCACTCTAGAATTCCTGATCATAAAAAAAACTCCTAGCTGTGGCAGTCCTGAATGGATTTGTGGCTTCACTTTTCATTTCTATAGCTATTCTTTAGGTCTGATCTCAGTTAAATTAAGCCTTTTCATATGCTGGCTTGCAGGGTACTAATTACATCCCTCCGAGCCTGTTGTTACCAAAATGGCCCTAAGTAAACTAAAATGTTTTTTCCATGTATATCACTTTTCTCCTGGGGACTGTCATGTGAAATTTGTTTGCTTTTTGAATATCTAATTACCATGCTGCTGAGTGGGAAATTACTTCTATTCTATCATAGAAATGGGAGGAGGAGAAGTGGAGTTGCAGGTCAGTTTGTAACACTGCAGGTTTTCCTCTGAGCTCTGATGGCATTTTGTTATTGATAGCAGGCAAGGAGTAACAGGCAGGCAGTTCTTGGTTCTTCAGGGTCTACTGCAGTCCCTGGGCCTGCAGCCTGAATTGCTGTGGTGAGAAATGGAGCTGTTCAGCTCTAGTGTCTGTCTTGTAGGAAATGAATTGTTGGTCTCCACCTAATTCTTGTAGCTTGTGGACACCTCTGCTGTAAAAGCTGTCTCTGTGTCTGCATGAACAGATGTAAAGCTGTCCTCTGGCTCTCACTAATAAATGATCAGCCTCAAGCTGGAGGAGCAGAGGATGGCACATCCTTCTGCAGGATGCTTGTCAGAATGTTCTTTGCTTTTCACCTGGTGCATATTTGGCAGCCCAGCACAGCAGTGGGACATCAAATACTCCTGGTGAAAGGCAGAAGACAAACCCTTTGTTTTGGAGAGGTCTCTTACAGGTGCAGGCAGGACTGGAACAGGTACAGAATCACAAATAGTTGAGTTTGGAAAGAACATCTGGAGATCAATTAACCCAACCCCTCTGCTCAGCTGCAGCAGGTTTCTCCAGATCTTATTTATTCACTCAAATTTTAAAAATCTCCAAGGACGGAGACTTCATAATGTCTCTGGGGAACCTGTTCTGCTGTTCAGTCACTCTGTCAGTGACCTAGTTTAAAAAAAGTAATTAAAAAAATAGCTTATGCTTAAACAGCATTTCCTATGCTTCAGTTTTTGCCCAAGGACTCCCAGATCCTTTTCTGCAGAGCTTCTGTAACTTATCTAGGAAACACCTGTAAAAGAATACCTCTAAAACAAACAAATTGCTTGCATTTATGTGCTTCTGGAACAAACTGATATCATGGATTTTTCAGCCTTTCCCTTAACACCAGACATGGTAGGATTTTTACCTTTTCACCCTTTGCAGCAATGGAAATTTTAAAATTATTCAAGACATTTGAAGCTTACTGTGTGCAGAAGGCTGTGACTTAATTGCTGAATGTCATTTAAAGGAAACATCTTGTGGTGTACTTGGGGCTGGCTGTGTGCACAGAGGAAAGGGTACACACCACACGGGGTTTATCTTGTTTTATGGCTGAACTTGACAGAAATCAGTGATTGTGGCTAAGTGCTTAAATCTCACATAAAACTCACGTTTCAGCATTCAGTTATTTGCATATTGAGTGACAGCCTGTTCTTACTTGTTTTGAAGATTACTTTGGTATAAATGACAGTGTTTTAGAACAAATGTTGTCCCTTGTTGAGGAAGAGAACTGCAGCATCAGTCATCTCCAAAGCATGAGTTACATGCAAAGCACTGTGTTGGTACAATAATAAAGCTGGATGTGGCAGCATTGAAAATACTGCAGTCTCCAAACATCAGGATTGTTCTGGAAGTGTTAACTCAGCTGGGCCCTCTGCCTTATGGTGTTGCATGTCTGTACAGTGGCAAGATGTGAAAGCTGAGCATCCTTCTCAGAGTAACCAGTCCAAATCTGCACCTGTCACTGGGAGGCAACAACAGCTTTCAGCCCAAGTACTTGAGTATACTTAACCCAATGTGACAATGACATTTGCAGAGTGAGCCTTCTGGCTTTTACATTAAACATGGTCTGGTTTAGGGAGTGGTTACCCAGGAGGCTGTGTAAATACATCCTTGGCTGCAGTGGATTCCAAGGAGACGATTTTGTTCTGAGGAAGGTGTATGGGAACTCATTTTCCCTTAGGTGGTCATTACCAAGGTTATGGATTTCAGCTTCATCTTCCAGGACTAACCTGCTACCTTGAATCTCACCTTAATTTGTGAAAACTTTTTTAGGATTCTGTTCTATTTATTTATTCAACCATTTAACTTTTTTTTTCTTATTGCTTCCCCATTTTCACTCCCTTTTTCCTTAGCTGTGTGTTTTCAGCAGGACTTTGTGCAGTCAGACTTGGGGCTGCTCCTTGGCATTTGGGAAGCACTGTGAGCCTGGACTCTGGTGTGTGGCCACTGCTCATCTTGGAAAGGCAGCAAGGGGCTTTTAGGCCTTTTAACAGAGGAGTCCAAGGAGTGTTTTCCCTAAGCAATCTCAGCCCTGTTTTTTTTTCCCCTGACATCTCAGCCCTGGGTTTTGGCCAGCATCGTTTTCCCTCTCCCCTCACACACCACCCTGGAGGTGCCTTGGACAATTACACACTCTTGGAGCCCATCCTTTCCCAAATCAGGAGGGAGACACGACCAAATCCTGCTTTTTTCCTTGACAGATAAATCCCTGTGACATTTTTAACCTCTGTTTATATTGCAGTACAAGTAATTCTGGAGCTACGGGATGATCTGAATGGAAAAGCAAATGTGAGTGAGGCAACTTGGCTGAACCATGAGCAGCATAATTTGGTCTGGAGGGCAGAAGTCACTAAGTAGTGTAGTGAGGGAGAAGGCAAGGGGTGATTAATGTGTCATTTGGTGCAGCAGCAGGTATATAGCAAATACAGCTCAGTTCCATTAACCACATCTGCCAGGCCTTAATTGAAAGAAATCATGTTCCTAGTATCTGAAATAGAAAAAGGTTTAATACTTGAATTCTTTTTGATCTTTAAATGGAACAGTAACGGATTTATGCAGCTAACAAGATTATCTTTTCATCTTTAGGCACGTGCACTGTAAAAGTATTTTTTTTTTTTCTCTTAAATGCACCAAAGTGCATCTGGTTAGTACATCTGAGAATATGGAGTGACTGTGCTTAGGACAAAGTGATGACAGCCTTTCTTGCTGAATTATCAATATGTTTATCTTAAAGCTTTTTACTGTAAAATATGGAGAAAAGAAAAAAAAGCCAAGCTCTTTTGGGCCAACTGTGCTTTTCCACAACCTTTTCTTAAGTATTGCTTTCGAGGTCTCTTGTAGAAGTTGTGGTAACTATTGTCCCAAACAACTGATCAAAAGATGATTTTTGTAAATTAAGTCAGCATAAAGAGGGTTTTTTCCTTGTTAGAATTCATTGTAGACCATCTCAGTTCTGTTTAGACTCCTAAGAAATGACTTTGGAGTAACAGCGAGGTAGATCTCCCTTTGGGTAAGTGGGAGAAGATTGGTTCTTCTGGGTGGAGGAGAGATGTGAAGTTTCTGCCCCAAACTGCAGCACGACTCCCAGGTGGCACAGCAGAGCAGGGATGTGGGTGTAGGAGTGAATTTGTGAACTCACCAACACTCTTTTCCATAGTGAGCACCAAGAGGAGCAATAAAATAAAAGCTGGTACAGATGTCCCATTTCAGTTTGAGAAGAGAGTAATTTATTACTCTCCATTTCTGGCAGTGTCTTGTGGGTGTGGGATACTTTAGATAAGAGTGACAGAGTCTGCTTTGGATCAGAGCGAGATGTGGATGAGATTCAATTTTATGTTTTCCCTTTTTTGAGTATTCATTTTTAATGTGTCTTTAATGTCTGTACTCATGTATTCCCATCACAAAGGGATGTCTAAAACCTGCACTGTTCATTAGGCAATGGCTGGGGAGCATTAGAAGTTTATTCTCTGGTGTTTTAAGAGGCATGAGGCCTATTGTAGTTGTTTACTACAGCTTTGTTTGTGACAGCCTAAATTAACTAACCAGTTTACTTTTCATCATCTTGTATTTATTTCTCTAAGATCAGTTGCTGCGGCTGAAAGATCCTTCCAGAAAGGAGATGAGGTGGCTTTAAAAGGTCCAGTTCACTGTGACCTCTTTCTCAGCTAATTATTGTGTAGTGAAGGATGTCTGGCAGTTTAAAGTTTAAAAAAAAAATAAATAATTGAGGAGTAGAGTTTCCATTACAGCTCATTAAGTAAATCTCAGCGCATTGCTTGCTACTAAGAAACCCTACACATGTAGCTTCTGGTAGAGGAACTTTGCAGGAAAACAGCTTTCATTTTATTCTCCTCACCTTGAAGTACATGTCCTCATCTGCTAGGAGTCAAAAATCTAGATATCTGCCAGCTGCAGTGCAAATCAGCATTTTAATGCTTTACAGCTGCTTCTCTATAGAAGTTAATTAGAAATGTGATTCAAACACCCTCTGCCCATATATGATATCTATTACTGGTAATCATAGTTTCTGCTGTTTAAACCTGCATTTGGAGTGGTGTTAACAAAGCAGCTGTTCCACACAGGGACTTTGATAAAGGTGGAAACTTCTTCACTTGGAGAAAATTGGAAGCTAAATGCTGCTTGAACTGAGAAATAAAAGTGGATCAACTAAACCACATTCCTTTTCTAGTTGTAATTGCAGTGATGTTTTCTTAGTAAAGAAATGCCACACCATTCTCTCAGTGCAGCAGCAATTCCTGAGCACCTCTGTTGCCTGTTACCCACAACAGGGATGGAACACAGTAGTTTAACTGTGTGAGCAGGAGGAAGCCAAAGCTCCAGATTAAAAGCAGGTACCTTCAGCTATCAGTCCTGCCCTGTCCTCTGTCATCCAGGTAAAATTAATGTGTTACTTGAGAATGATATTGCCCACAAGATGGTTTAGTTTTGGTATCAGTACAGCTGTGAACAGGCCTGGATTTGTGCTTCAGGATTTAATAGATTTATTGACCTTTGTAGTAGATGTCACTGACTTACTGTGATAGCTGCATTTCTCGTGAGTAAAGTAAACAAGAGTGTTGGGAACTGATGGTGAAGAGGTCTAGAAGAAGAGTAGAGTATGAGTTTATAAAATACACTTCTGGCATGGCAGAGTTTGTTACTGTGAGTCCATTGTGTGTGTTCTCCCTGCAGCTGTATTGGTAATTTTTTTATTTGCCAAATACGTTGCTTTCTGTCCTCTGACACACAGGCTACAAGCCAAACCTCTTTCTGCTTTGTCATTTGTGGCTGTTAACGTTTGAGCATCATTGTAGGACTGGAGGATTATCAGTTTTGTAATATTCCAATTTGGCTGCAACCCCAAAGCAAAAACTTTGTAGTTCTCTGCTATTAATTTTAGGCTTCCTAGTTGTCCTTCCTTGCTTAGACACTTGAGATCAGAGCCTTTGGGATCCGAAGGGGTGCATTCCTACCAAATCCAAGCCGCTTTCAAGTGAGTTACATCTTGGGCCTAACAGACTATTCTCTAACAACACAAAAGTCTGGAGCAGATTTCTCAGTCAATCCTTGTGCTCTTTATGGAATATTTCCTTTTTTGATGGTTTGCACAGAGCAAATACTTTCAGGCCAAGAAGTTCTTTGCCTTTATCAGCACTATTCATGTACAAAGCCAAACCTCTGAGGACTGGTTTGTTTTGGCATCTTCATTTCTTTTCTTTTCTTTTTTTCCCCTACAAAACTCAGTGACTTTTAAGGCTTTAATCTCACAGCTTTGATATGTTCCAAAATGTTTCAGTATGAACTGTCTTAACACTTCATCTGCCTGCATCTCTTCAAATGATGGCAAGTTTTGCCTTGCTGTTGGTTGTGGGCTTTAGGTTCATGTCACGATACACCGTGCAGAACACCACTGGCAGCAGTGGCTGTATCCTGCCACACTCCCTGGACACAGAGGAGGCTTTGGAACAAACTTCTGAGATGCTTTTGCACCCCTGCCTGTCTCTCCAGAGCCCAGAAAGCAACTGAATGGTCTAGGTTCAAGGCAATTAAAGATTTTTAGAGTGCAGGCATTCCTTTGGTTAAACAGCTGGATAGTCAAAACTGCTGACGTGGCCTTGAGCACAGAGACTCCTCGGGTTGAAGGCAGTATTTGGGACAGTAATGCCCTTCCTTGCCAGTCACCATGGCTACATCAAACTTGAGCTGAATATTAAGTGTACTGCAAGGAATTCACCCCTGTTTTGCAGCTACAAAGGCTGTGTAGGCCAAAACCTGCAGCTCTCCAGTGTGTGTGTGCCAGCACAGCAGCTCTGAGGTTAAAAGCAATCAACAGGAAATGACTGAGAGTCACAAAATACCCTCTTTAGATGAGATGTAGTCAACAGAAGAGGGAAAAACCTAAGTGGGTGCTTTAATCTTGATACATATTTAATGAAATGGGAAGGGAGAAGAGTAAACTAATGAGAATAACTTTGACTGTTTCCCCTGGGAAAGATGGATTCTGGCAGAAGGGAAAAAACTGATCTTGTGGGTTGGCCAGGGGGTCAGTGTGCAGGAATTAAGAAGTGATGGATACTCCACAGGTTGGCTGCACTGCTCCTGAGGAACAGAAGGTGTTTAAACCTTTACAGCATGAAGGAAAGATAAGTAAATGGATTTTTCTGGATTCCCTCAGAAAGCAGCAGTTGGAATAGACTCCTTTACAAATTAAACTTTCCTGAGAGGTTGAGAGGTTTTGCTGTCACTGAGATTACTCCATGTATTTCCCTGCTTGGAAATGCAGCCTACAAAACTTTCTTTGGGGTCTGGGTGTATTTATATGCCAGTAAATGTGAATTTTTCCTATTTTAAAATTACACCTTTGTCTCTGCATTCAGTACTAGGAAACCTGAGCAGGTTTGGGATGTCTGCTGTAGTGCGGAGGAAGCACTGAGAAAATTCCCTTTGCAAACAGAAGAAATCATTAATAGTACAGGCAGGAGAGCAGAAGTTTGTGCACCTGAGTTTGTCACAGCACAGGCTCACACCAGTGGTCTTTGCCCCACAAACTCACAATCTGGCTTATTTCTTGAGCTCCTTTCTTCCGCTTTTGTGCAATTTATTGTACCTGAAACAGAAGCTTGGTTTGAAACCATTTAGGAAGAGAACAAAATCAGTGAGGTTTTCAGCAAACCTTTTTAATCTTTGTTGAAGTCCAAACAATGCCATATTATCAAGAGGGGTGGTACACAGTCAACTACTGTCCTATGCACAGAAACCCTTTCCCCCCCGTTTTTGTTTGTAAAGCTGTTGAGACCCAACACTGATGCAGAATGGGCAGTGGAAACTGGGTCCACCCCTCTTTTGGAGTCCACCCCAGAACTGTAATCAGTGAAGCAACAAATATGAATTCCCTCGCTCCCCAGGTCTTTTCCTCTTTATAAGAAGACTCAGCTTGGAAAGCTGTGATCAGCCTAATCAGTTTTCTATTACTGAGACTGGTGCTCATAGTACAATTTGTTAAATCAATTTATTATCCTCCCAAGCAACTTCAGTGATCAGAGCATGAAAACATTGAAAGAAAATTAAAACTAGTGGAAGTGCTGCCTGTTTGGATAACAGCACATTCTGCTGTTTCAAAGGATTACTCATCTGCACCAAAACAGCGAGAGAAGTTAATTTCAATGATTTAGAATCTTCTATTTCAGGGAGTCCTGGCTTGCACATTGTGATGGATTCAGGAAGAAGTATAATTCGTTCTTAAATTGTTAAACAGCACGGTAGGGCCAAGTATCCAAGTAAAAATGAATGGGTTCATTTGTAATCTTAAACAAGCCTGTCTGTGTGTGGGAGGGGAGGGATGGCAGGCTGGGGTAACCTGTAAACAAATGCCAGATGCACAGTACCACTTCAGGCTTTGGTGGTGGAAAGCAGCCAAAATAACCTGCAGAGAAGGGAAATAGTCCTTTTCTGCCTAAAATGGAATTCTGCAGATCCTCCAGTCCTGTCCTCCTGTGCCCTTCAGCAGGAGGGGGAAGTTCCCTGGATTTCAGAGTGCAGTGGCTCTCCCATCTTGATATGTTCAAGCTTCTGAGTGTAAATTAAAGCCAAGCACCTCAGCAGGTGCCAGGATCCTGTAGGGCAGAGGGACCTTTGGAAGGTGTCTGGGACTGTTTCTGATTTCTGTTCCTTCTGGATTGGGTTGATGATACACTTATGGCAAGGGCACTGGAGCTGCAGATGTGCTGTGCAGTGTAAAATTCAGAAACCAAAGCTGATAGTGTCATATGAACCATGAAATGTTGCTCTGGTAGGACAGGGGAAGTGTTGCACTCATAGTTCTTTCCCAAGATATAAATCTTTATAATAGTTTCAAGTCATGGCTGGTACTTAAAATGACTTGAGTTGTTTTTTTTCTCTATGGCAAGTATTGGCACTCCCTTCTCTGCCAAATACTGCAGAGGTCTTACAGGGACTTTACGATGTTCAAAAAAAAAAGATCCTTGGACTCTTCTGTCTTCCTCCAGCTTCTGCATATGCTTGGTTTTGAATTTCTTAGGTGCCTGTTCAGGAGGCAGAGTGCAATATTGGAATGAAAAGTCAACTGGATATGAGGAATTCCAGTTCTGGAAAATCCTTGCCATGCTGCAAGTGGTCACCGGACTAGTGGCATCTGAGGGCAGCTCTGGTTGGGTGAGGCCGGTAGGAAGAAATACAGTAAGACCACCACGGAAATTTGACCTAGAGGGAAAAATGCCTTATTTTGGAAAGTTTAGGGCTGCTTCTGTAAATCAGCCTGCCTCTTGAAGCTTCTCTGCTCTCTCCACACAGCTTTATTTACAGCTCAAAGTAAAGGAAGTGGCAGTTCTTGACTGGTGCTGTTAATGCATATGCTGTACATCAAATTTATTGCAAAGTGTGTTAGCAAACTACCAGCCTAGTTTTCAGTCTGCAGATAATCTTACTCTCAATTTATATTTTTGGGCTGCGTTACTTTGCCCCCACCATAGGTACAGTCATTGGAATCCATCCAGTTCACCTAACAACTTTCATTAAAGAAAATTGCCCTTGTAATAAAAATTACTCAGTGTGACAAGATTCCGTAATATATTTTTTTAAAGCTTCATAAAATTTTGTAGCAGTTAATGCCACTTGTTTGGGGTTTTTTTAAATTTTCTTTTAAAAGCAAAAATTTGGCTTAATTGGGACAATATTTGAAATAGAGTGAAATAACTGTTGTCTATCTGGGTGCATAGAAGCCAGGCTGCATGGCAGGAATAGCACAGGGATAAGGAAATAAGAAATATCTGTCTCTGAAAAGCACATTTTACTGAGTTTTGTATATTGTGAGGTTGCTCAGAAGTCTGTGACTTCAGTTAGGGAAAGCAGATGCAATAACTCTGCCCACTTGCAGTTCATGATAGAGAAGTCTTAATCTTACAAAATGCAGTGATCAAATGTGGATTTTTCTGCAGCAGTTGGGAGAAGCAGCTTCTCTGAGCATCATCCCTCTGCAGGACAGCCCTCAGCAGGTGTGTCCCCTGCAGCAGAGGGAGTGCTCAGGTGCTGATGAAACCCCTGCAGCTTTTCCTTGTTCTCCCAGCCAGCAGGGACATCATTCCTGATGTGTGAGACACTTCCTGCCAGTGCAATGGGCAGCAGGCTCCTCACTGCAAGCATGGAATGCTTTGGTATTTTCCTGCTATGGAAGTGTAGTAAAGAAGTGCTGAAGAACCAAAGCAAGCATTTGGGAATGCAGTGAGCAGTCAGTGGATATGGGTCTCTGCTGTCTCTTTGCAGAGTTCTTGCCTGAGAAAACTCCATGGCTCCTATACCTTCCTTTCTTCCTGTTACACTGTAAAAATGGGGAAATCTCAGTTCAGAAAGGCAGGTGATGCTAAAATGGAAATGACGAGCACACATATGGAAGACAAACCTCTGGGGTCTTTCACAGTCTCATTTTCTTATTCTAATCAAAATAAAGAGCTGCAGAGAGTCTCTGTGTATTTCCCACTGGTTTGGAGCTTTGGATTTTTTAAGACTTTCCAGTGCTTTATAGGTTTGGTTTGGATAATGTATTATGGGGTCTGATCATCCAAGTGTCTTCTGCTATTATCAATCTCTGGCTATTGTTAGGGAAATCAGACTGAGAGTGTCTGTGTGATGGTTCCCTCCTTTATTATAACGAGCACCAGCAGCCACTCCCGTGTTTATCTTGTCTTGGGTACATTAAGTAAGGTCTGCATCCTGGTTTGGGCTCAGCTCATTTATGCTTGAAGTAAGGATTGTTTGTTCTCTGCGATGAAACAATCTTTTGTGACAACCTAACAATGGCAGGGGATGAGCTCTGATGTTAAACAGTGGTAGCTTTTCTTTTCTTTTCTTTCTTTTTTTTTTTTTTCCTCTCTTCTCGTTTTAAGTCTACCCACTGCCTCAGGAGGAAGGCAGCTGCACTAATAATATGTCTAGTCTCTGTGGAAGGCCCTTATCTGAAAAATCTGTAATTGAGTGGACAAAATTTCTGGTTACTTGAGAGGATCTATTCAGAAGAGACCTGAAAAGGATGAGGGAAAAGCACACTACACATCAAGAAGTCCTCAGGGCTCTATTGAGCAGGGAAACCTATGTAGATATTGTGGGACAATTACACTTGTCAGGCAAAACACTAAAATGGATCTGTGAAAAAAAATCCTGGAGAATGTTAAACAAAGCTTTGAACTGGGCAAAGAGCTTGCTGGGAATACCTCAAAAGCAAGGAGGTGTATTTGGAGATCTTTGAAGGAAAGCAAGGCTGCCTCACAGAGCAGGCACAGAATGTGTGTTATCTCAGGGCTTCTGACCACTTTCACAGTTGCCAGGTCAGCACAAGGGGGGAAGCTCATAACTAGGTTAAGTTTATTTGCTCCTTTGCTCTTTTCAGTGAGCTGTTCCAATGCCCAGCCTCCCTGGTGCCCTGTTCAGGGACACTTTCCTGCTGTTGGCCTTTCCAGCCCCTGCCTTTCAAGCCTCCTTGGGAAGCTGAGGAAGATGTGCTGTACAGAGTGGAGGGGCTGTGATCCCTATAGAAGACAAATAACCCTATGAGGTTATTTGTATTTCAGTGGTTGCCTCTAGTCAGGTTTTGTTGTGTGAGATTTTAGGAAGAGTTACTTGCTTAGAGGTAACACACTAAGTTTTGCCTAGTGAGGCTTCTTTCCTGCATGGGTTGCTGAGGGCAGTGGGTGGTGTGGGGCATTAATGAACAATCCCTGGCACCCTCTGAATGGGGTTTGCTGTCAAAACTTCAGATGCCTAAAGGATCAAGCCATTAGTGATGAGGCCAGCGTCAGCTCAGCCTATTTTTAGGTTTTTCTTTGCTGCTTCACTCTTTGATGTAAAGACAGCTGTGTTCCCCTCTCTCTTTATGCAGACCAAACTTTTTATCTCCACTTTGGAACAAGCTGTCCATTGTTTTGATCACTCAGTGATCTTTCTCTGCAGCTCTGCTGTTTGAATTCTTGTTAATCATGGTGACTGCCAGTGTCTGCGTTAATTCAGACGTGGCTCCAGTCCATGTTCAGTGTAAATATTTCCATATTTAAATGCAAATCTCCTCTGATAAGCTTTTAACGAAGCCATCCCCATGCACACTGTGGCTGTGCCTGCCTTGCAGCTTGGAGGGGTGTCTGACTAGGCTTTTTCCTGGTTCTTATTTATGCACGAGTGGATGGTTATGTTGTGTGTTTTTAAGAAACCAAATAGAACTTAAACGCCCTGAGTGCGGTTTACTTCTGAAAATCAATTCCCTTGTGTCTCTTCTAAGTTACAGTGGTTTTGCACAAGTGTCCAAGAATCCTGGCTCAGGGTCTGACAGCTGTCTTTCTATTCCTTTTCCTCTTCCTCTGCTGCTTTCTTTCTCATCCTATACACTTTGTTCCTCGCTTTTTTTCCCCTCTGTTTAATTGCTTCTGAAGTTTTGTAACACCTTCAAAAGCCTTGCTTAGGCAGTTATTTTTAGACCTTTAAAAGAAGTAATTCTTACTTCCTTTTTCCTGTTACCGCATTTGTTACCTGTTGAGGCCATACTTCCAAAGACAAGGACAGAACTGCATTTTTAGGAAATTGGTTGTTGCAATCTCCCAGTATCTCCTTTTCACACAGAACACCTGAAGAAACGCCTGGAGGATTACATGGCCCAGTTCCCGAACGTGCGGATCCTGCGGACCAAGAAGAGAGAGGGGCTGATCAGGACTCGCATGCTGGGGGCCTCCGTGGCCATCGGGGATGTCATCACCTTCCTGGATTCCCACTGCGAGGCCAACGTCAACTGGCTGCCACCTCTCTTAGGTGAGTGAGGAGTTGCTGAAATTATTCCCACCTGCTGCTTTCCCCTCGTGCTGTGAGTGCAGAAAAGAGATGTGAAATGTCATAAAAGGGAGAGCGAACCAACCGCAAGACTCAAGTGAATTGTTGGCAACTTGTGGGCTTTAATACAAGATTTTTTCTGTTCTGGAATCTTGCACTGTGCAGTGACCCTGTCATATGCTTTTGTTAATTAAAGAGCAGAAATCATATTCTTCTGTTTCCTCATTAAATGAAATCTTAAATAATTTACAGCTTACTAGAAGAGTAAACTATCACATGGTCATTCAACAGCTTGCAGAGAGGAACTGCTTTATAATACAGAAAAAACCTTTACATACAGTTTTTGAGTAGCTTTTAGGGGGTTTGTCTCCTATGTAACTATATTTAACTTTATAGTCTGCAAGCCTGTGAAAAATACTTGTGAATGAGAGCTGCTGGTGTGTATTTGTAGAACATGGGCACTCTTTTCCAAGGCAGCACTTCATCTTTAAGGAGGTGTCAGTTCTTTTCGAGGATGACTAATTGAAGGGATGGTGCCGTCTGTTTCTGGTACCTCTCTGCCTCTGGCCACTACCAAACTCCTTCCCAGCCCTGCTGCGAGTGACCTGTCAGAGCTCTCTGAGGTGTGACTTCCTCAAACACGCTCTGGCAACAATAGTCAAGTGGAGATTTAAGAAAAAGTCAGATTTTCCCACAGGATTGATGGATGGTTATCCTGTTGCGTTCACTGCAGTTTATATCTGGCAATAGTTTGAAACATTTGCAGCTTTAGGAGCCCCAGGGAGGGAGGACAGAATTAGCTCCAATGCCATTTAAATGAGAACACGAAGAGGATGCTTTGATTTTTAAAGCACAGAAAGGATTTCTGTGAGATGTGTTTTGGAAGCTGAAGCGTCATTTATTGCCTCTGCTCTGAGAGCTAACTTCCAACAGGAGACTGTCTCAGTAATAAAGTATTTAAGAAATTCCAGATGTTTATGCAGGAATTTTTCCTGTGTTGTATTATTTGGTTGGAAGAAAACGTTGGAGGGGAGGAGGTCACACTTGCATTTCTTGAGCCTGCTGAGAGTACTTATGCCATTAGTCTGAAATGTTTCCTGCCAGATTCTGGTGTGGCAATTAGGGCTGGGTGGTGCAGTGGGTTATTCCCTGGATTTGGATCTGCACAGAAGAGGTTCACATCCTGGTCACTGGTGGAAATGAGGATTGCCCACTGAGTACAGGAGGTCTGGTTTTAGCCTGGCAGTCAGTTATCTGTGGTGGTGTGGCTGTATCTTCCCATTCCGCTTCTGGATGATGGGTGCCTGGTGTTTTTCTCTCAGCTGTTGCAGAAGTAGCGGATCAATTGATACAAATTGGAGCATCCTCTCAGGAGAGAAGCAACAGGAAGAAAGCTGTGTCGTTCTTGGACAACTTCGTATTTTGATGCTCTTTTTTTCTGATGTCATGGTCGAAAGAACCAGCTGGTGCAGGTTTTCTAACGTGTTTCTCCAATCTTCAGATCGCATTGCCCGAAACCGCAAGACGATCGTGTGCCCTATGATTGATGTTATTGACCACGACCACTTTGGATATGAGACTCAGGCCGGAGACGCAATGCGAGGGGCGTTTGACTGGGAGATGTATTACAAGAGGATCCCTATTCCTCCTGAGTTACAGAAACCTGATCCCAGTGATCCCTTTGAGTAAGTTACTGGAACGCAGCGTGCTAAGAGCCAGCTAATGAAATAACACCCTGCTGCAGGGCTGGGTTACACCTCAGCACAGCAAAAGCCAGAAGCTGGTGTTAAGCTACTTGCTTTTTTTGGCAGCTGTTTGCTTTGTTGGTTTAAAAGAAATGCATTGTATAGTAGCTGTGAACACTCTCCTTTTCATCGCTGTTTTTTGCCACGTTAATTCCTGCAGAAGTTAACATTTCATTGAAAACTCTGATGGATAACAACTCATGTGGTCACTTATTACTGAGATCTTTCCAACATAACTTAGTATCCCTAATGCTCTGCCAAAAACAACAAACCAGTGGTGGGTTATGTGTCATTCCCAGGTGGGGGAAGAAGAAAACCTAGCAGAATAATTACAGCAATTTGGATGATTACAGTGCACTGCAGAAGTAAATCTGTGATCAAGTTGTGCTCTGCTGTTGCTGTGCTTGCCAACATTGAGACAGTTCTGCTGTCCTTTATACTTCTGCAGTGTTAAAAAGAAACAACAAAAAACAAAACAAAACAAAAAAAAACCCAAACCAACAAAATACTTTTTGAGGTCAAACTCAAAGACTCAATCCTATGACTGAGGCAGAGCACCATGTGTGCAGCATATGGGTCCCTTGGGGAGAGGGGGTGTCCTGTCACTTAATGGTTAATTCCTGCCTGTTTGGAGGAGAGGCGTTGGCTGGTTCTGAAGGGAGCCTGGTCTGCTCCTCCTCGTTTGCAAATGGGAAATCAGTAGATAACAGCAAAACAACTTTCTGATGCTCTGACAGGGCTGTAAAGGCACTGGGAACACTGGGTGGTGAAAAGAATATTTGTCAAATCTTGCTTTGTTTTTTAAATGTTTAGCTAGAGATCTATGTCTTTGAATGTGTTTGTAATATGGAGTCTGGTTTTTCCTTAAGGTCTCCTGTAATGGCTGGAGGACTGTTTGCAGTCGATAGAAAGTGGTTCTGGGAGCTGGGAGGGTATGATGCAGGTCTGGAGATATGGGGAGGAGAGCAGTATGAAATATCCTTTAAGGTGAGCCACATTCTCTGGAAATTACTTTTGTTTTGAAAAGTAAGAATTTGTTGTGAGGCGCAGAATGTGAATGATCTGTCTTGTCCTTGCTTTTGCGTGTGACTAAAGGTGAAAGAGCTGGGGGTAGTAAGGTGGTGCCCAGAAGAAACAGCGCTGATGTGAGCAGTCACTGGTAAGGGTCAGTTTTGGAGCAGGATTAGCTGGGCTGTCCCCATTCTGAGGTCACAGCTCCCGATGCAGGCGCTCTTCCCAGCAAGGGTAAGTCAGCCTTGGTGGAGCTTTCTTACTCTTAGGCTGCTCAGTGCTCACCCTGGCACGATGGTGAAATGCTCTCCTCCTTGAGGGAAGGAGCATTCCCATTTCAGGAGGACCTCAGTCCTCAGCTTGAGTTCCCAGAGAGGAGAACAACTTTGTAGTCAACCCAGCCAACCCCTGGCTGTGAGGAACTCAGGCTATTACTTACCCAGAAAGAAATCTTCAACAACTGAAATAATAACTGTTTCTGGCAATGACTTTGGATCATTATCTGCCTGGCTTGGGGACAGTTCAGCTGCTGACTGATTGACTGAGCTGGTCAGTTGAGGGCTTTAAGATTAAGAGTTAGCCAGCTGACCAAAAATGCATGCTAAGAGTAACAAGTCACTGTAACCCACCAAGATGGCTGGTACCTGTTGGAATATGAAATCTCTGAAATCCAATTTGGGAAACCCACCAGAATGTCCCAAACCCCTGAAGGCAGATGGCCAGTCTTCTCTTCAGTGGGGGGAATCCTTCCCATAGCCTGGACCAAACTGAGTAAAGATTTCTATGTTAAACTCTGAGGTTTCTTTCAGAGGTTGAATATTTAATTTTACTGATCTAAGCTAGCTGACCTCAGCACGGGGCTGGAAGATGGCAGGGGTGCTACTGTAGTGCACAGTTTGGCTTCAGCAGCAAAAATTCTGCATATCTCCCCTGACAAGTCAAGGCTGGTCTCTCACAAAACAGATTCCTGACTCTCCATGCCCCTCTGCAATTCAAAGGATACCAATCCCCTCAGCAAGCCCTATTGCCACACACACCCCGAGTGCTACATTGATTTTGAGACAGTCATTTCTTCTGTCATTTCCTCACATGAACCCAGAAGTCACCTTGGATGTCCCTTGTCCTCTGTGATGGTGGCAGGAAGGGAGGGGCGAGGACACCTCCTTGGGGGTGTGATTGTGGTTGGAGCCATTTCATCTTTGTGTTGCCTGTCGTGGAATTGTGTGCGGCGCTCATTCTCTGCGGGAGGGGCAAGGGCAGCATTCAGCCTCTTCCCCTCTGAAAATGCTGGTTTCCAAGAGTGATGACAGTGGCTGGGCAAGCCCTTTGTCCCCAGTGCCACAGCAGACAGTCACACCGCTTGATCTGCAGGAAACAAGACTACTTCATTCATCTGTTTGCTTATCCCCTCTGAAACACGCTGTGTTTTATTTCAGTCCAGAGATGGTAATTTATGGAGGGATAAATTTGCTTTAATTAATCTCTGCAAAGACCCCCTTTTTTCTTCCATTGTGCAACAGAAAAATGAAGTTTTCGCTGAAAGAGGCTCAGTGTATTTTCAGAAATTAAGATAAATTGATACATTCATCTGTGGCTGATAGATTTAATAATTCTGCTGGAATTGCAAGAATAGAAGGTTTGTTCATAGAATTTATGAAGCTATGACATTTCCTGGCAAGCTCAGAGCTACCTTTTTACCTTTAGAAGCAGACCGAGATTTTGTAGTTAAAGGTGCACTGTCAAATAATTTAAAGCTCTGGCTTCAGGCGTGGGGTACCCGCTTTCACATTATTTATTATCTCATGGGAATTCAGATTCTAAGCGTGCCAGATTTACAGCCCAGCTTTAACAAAGAATCCATTCCTGTCCATGGGTGTTGTGGGTGCAGGTGCTCTTCAGTACTGCTGGTCTGTGATCCATTGCATTGGATCTGGCCTTCTGAAGTCTTACCAAAACCCCCCCAGGTTTTTTGGGGGGTTATTTTGTGTTTTGGGGTTTTTTTTATATTTCCTTCAGCATATTCTTTTTTTGGCTATTCATGGACTGTGCTTTGCTGGTTTTGCCTTTATTTTAAAATCCAGGGCTCTGTTGCTGAGAGACTGGAAATAAACAAGTTTATTTAGGAACCTCTTGCCTTTCCTTTTGGAAATCATACATATTTCTGTTATCAGCTGGCTCTGCTTCCTTCTGAGCAGAAATTTTCAAGCAAGCCAACAGCGAAGGCATTAATGTTTAACACCTCAGAAAACATTTAGCTAGAGGGTGGATCAAACTCTAGAAGCCTTGCACCTGGTATGAACCATGTACATCAAACATCACTAGGAACCATTGCATGTAGGAGGGACAAAAAAAAAATTTAGGTGAACTTTCTAACCTTAACTGCTGGTTTGTAGTTTTCTGGCTCTTACCAATCCCTTAAAAAAGAAATTTCTAGTTTAGAAATGAAGGAGTTGATCTATCCATTCTATATCCAAGCAGAAAACAGGCGCTGGCTGCTTCCTTCTCTTGCCCTGTGTATATCCAGAGCAGCTCAGTGCCTCTAAGCCAGCACTGCTGCAGGTCTGGGTCACCCCAGGCACAACAGGCACATCACAATCTCCAGTGGTAGCTACAGGTGAATTTCAGGTGCTGACCTCAAGAGTGTGTTCTTGTATTTTGGAAAAAGGGTGAACAAGCATTCACAGCTGTCTCTGTGGGGTGTTTGTCACCTTTCCTTTCTGCTGCCCCTCAGTCTGCAGCCGTGGTTCCCCTGCTCAGTGGATTTCATTGAGGTGGGGTTTCTTGCCTTTTTTGGAGCCACTTCCTTACCTCTCCTCTCTTACAGTTTTTCCTGATCTTTTTTTATCCTTCTGATTGCATGGACAAAACTGAATGCTTTACCCAAAGTTACAATGGGCCTTTCCTATTCTAAACACAATTTAGTAGCTGTCTATGTAACCACTTTGGGTTTTTTGACATAAATGCATTTAATTTGGAGCAGTATGTGTGAAGCATTTAAACTCTTCCTTTCTGCAAGTGCTACTTTGTACAGCACTTATCTATGCTCAGTTTTATTTGAGATGGTGTTGCCTCTTTTCCAGTATTTTTGTGGCTTCTATTCTGTTTGGCTTGCATAATCTTCACTAAACTGCTTCACGCCTCTCTTCCGTAAATACATAGTCTCTGATTTTTTTGATTTTGGGGAAACAGAAGAGTAAAAAGGAATGTCTCTGCCTTGTATAGGCATAAATATAGATGTACTTTGTATCTCAGATCTGAGTGATGTGGTTCTCAGTCCTTTAATTGCACACTGTACTTGAAAAGCAAAGAATGAGAATCCAGAATGTCCCTTGCTAGGTGATAAATCATTTCCGTTTTAGAAACATTTGTCTTGTAATTTGGAGATTGTAAAGCCTTCATAAAATGCAAAGGGCTCGGTGCAAACAAGCCAAATTGACAGTTGCCCCAAAAAGAACAATTAAAGGGGAGACAAAAGAGCTGGTCAGTACTTGTGGTCTTCACTTCTTGCTTCAGCAACAGGAAAAGAGCTGTTGCACTTAGATTGTAGGTCACTGCATTTTTCCACATCCTTTTCCCAAACCATCACCATGGATTGCTTCTGATTTCCACAGCATAAAACATGCTCCATGTTTTCCAACAAATCCTGGTGCTGCATAGCTGCTGTTCACATGTCTGGTGCCTGCACCTCCTCTGCCCCATGCCAGCAGCATGTTTGTGATTCCCATTTTGCCCCTGGGCTCTGGCAGGTGCAGAGTTCGGGTGCAGCTGCCCAGGGATCCCTTCTGACAGCATTTCCACTTGTGCTGCTGAAGTTAGTGCTGATTGTGAGGCTGCACTGCTCATTCCAGGCACATACTCACACCACTTTCCAGCAGTTCACGTTTGCCCACGCTGGAACAGGCTGGGCATTCTGCTGCTTTTTTTTGTGGGTTTTTTTTTAGCCAGCACATGCTGCTTAATTCTAAGGCTCTCAGCTGCAGTACAGGGTGGCTTCTTTCTCCCTTCATATCTGGTGATGCACAGATCAGTTTCAGACCATTGACTTGAATTTTTTGCCTCTGTTCACCCTCTGCTTGGTTCAGGTTCCTGAGCAGCCTCCCACCAAGCAGCAGCAGGGAAGTGCTCCCCTCCACTCCCTGAAATGTGATTATTAGAAAGTGCTGTCATTACTCTCAGATGCTCCAGACGGTGAGGAGGGGCTGTGCTGGTGTGTGGTGTGTGAGAAGGTGCTGTGCAAACACACAGATCCCAGTGCCTCATGAGCTACCTTCATCTCTCAGAGAGCACCGAGTCCTAGCAGCAGGAGCAGCTGATACCTCCAGTATAGAGCATTACAATTTTTCTGAATTATTGCCCTTGTTTTCATCCTCTCACCTACTTTGTTATGCAGAGAACCCCCTTGATTTATCCTCTGTGTCCTTTTCTTCCCACCTTTCAGTGTGTGCTCACACAACCAGCCAGCTGCTCTCTGTTGGTCCATCCCATGGTCTTCATTTCTGTTGTGTCTTGCAGAAACAGCTTTATTTTCAAGGCTTAACTATCCTTTGTGTTTTTTCCCTCTCTTGGGAAGCATTGGCTCATCATGGTGCGGTCTTTGGAAACCATAAACCTTGTATACCCAGATAATTTGTGTTCACACACCAACTGCAGCATTGTATTGTGTGTTTGAGAGGAGAGGTTCAGCTGTCTTACCTGACATTGTTTTCTGAAATTGCAGAAAGGGAATTGGATCAGCATAACATTCCCATGTAGAGAATAGGTGGCATATTATCTGCTGCTTTCACAGCATACTGACTGAATCAAAGGCTCTGGAGTCACTTTATGAATATGGAGTTACAGCTCTCCAGGCCGCTGGGGAAGATGGAAGCAATATCACCAGTGTTATTTTATTTCCCTTGTGTAGTTTTTATTATTAGGGTGAGATTGTGGCCTTAGCTAAATCTGTTCAGTGTGCACGTTGACCTCAGCATAGCCAGGTTTTCTCTTAATTCTAGCAGATCTGTCAGCTGCTGGATTCCAAGCCCAAGATGAAGATTGGCAAAATTGTGCCTGAGGAGGAAGAGAAATTTCCTGTTCTCTCCTGATGAGATCTGATTAGATTATTGTAAGAAGCACTGTCTGCCTGACCAGCTTTAATTCTTGTTCTTACGGTGTAAATGGCTGTTTGAAATCAGGTGCAAGTTCAGGCTCTGACGTTTTCTGTCCTGTCAGCCAGGGAGTGAGGCACGATCTGTAAAACCCCCAGAAGAAACTGGCTCCCCTGGCCTAAGGAGAAGGCAGTGAGTGCCAGTCAGTGTTGGGGGGAAGGCACAAGGTGCTGCCCCACAGCCCAGCACCGCTTCAGCTGCCTGACAGCGCGGTATTTTTAGCAGTGTTCGTTCTGGTGTGTCGTGCCTGGGAACTGTACTCGTGTTTAAAAACAACCAAATATCAGTAACAGAGTGGAAGTGTCCCCTCAGCTAGCACACAGCTATTTTGGGTTTGCTTCCCTTGCAGTTACTCCTTGACAGACCCTTGGATGCGGTTCCCTGACCTTTAGCTCTGGCTTTCAAATGCTTTTGTTAGCTGTGTTTTACCAATGCATATCACGCTCTTTCCCTCTCCCCCTTCTTCCAGTTGTATAGATAAGGACTGGTAATTGTCTTTATGGAGGTTGTAATGAGTTCTGTCACCACACAAAGCAGCTCACTAATAAAATAAATCAAAGCAGCAACGAATGAATGGAAAGCATGCCTTTAAAATTAGATTTGTACTGCGGGTGCCATACTGTCACTTGCAGCATGAGGCAACAATAAAAAGGCACAGAGGTGGCAAAGTACCTTGAAAGGGTCACTGAGCTCTGCTAGTAGGGATTAGGAAGCTTTCCATTGCCTCCATTGCAGCATCGTTTGGAAGTAAATATTTTAAAGCACGATCAGGAAAAGAGCAAGTCAAACTGATGTTAGATTTTACTTATTAAACAACTCAGTTAAGTAGCTTTTCTGATCACATCATTGCATGTGTTCGTGTAATGTTGTCTTTGATGCCTGGAGTCTTGCACCAGCCTGGAGCTCCTGGCCCATCAGTTCTGTCCAGCTCCCACCCCTGCTGCCTCTCCAGCGTGGGGCTCCATGGATCAGTGCTGGCTGTGAGCACTTCACCAGCCCTGCAGCACAAGGACAGCTCTCTCCTCTCCAGGAGACTGACTGCAGGGCTCTGCTGCTCAGCTTACGCAGGGACATCATGTTCCAGGGAAGTGTATTCATGGTGGCCTGGCTGAAAGCCTTTCCTTAGAGATGGGGCAGGAGAGGCATCCCGTGGTCAGGCAGCAAGGGAAACAGACTGGTGTTTGCAGCCAGGCTTGTTACACTAAAATGCAGCTGCTGTGACCCCCTCAAGGCTTCTTGCTGCAGGGTGAGTGCAGGGTAGTACAGGTTGTTGAGGAGTTTGTGTGTCTGTGCAACTGAGCTCTGGGCTTCTGCTGCTGCTCCTGCAGGTTTTTACAGTGCCCGGGTCTGTTGCAGCTCTTACAGCCTTGCACAAACCATTTCTGTCATAGAAGCACAAACCATGCCTAAATTCTTGTTTTCTCAGCCTGTTAATTTCCTAGCAGTGAAATCATGCTCTGGCCCTCTGCAGCCAAAAGCACAATCGCTGCAGAACAAGAAGCATTTCTAATTCCGTAAGAAACTTCACAGGAGCTGAGTGCTAGTTTCTTTTTCATCTCTTCTGCACTAGCCTCTCAGGACACAGCAGGGACAAAAGCAATGACATTCTGTAGAAGGAGTGTTTGTAAACTTGCTTCTTGTCTCTCTCACCATAACCACATGTAATTAAGTACCTTGAACTTTAGAAGTTGCCTGTGAGAAATATTTCTCTAACTGAGAGCGACCAACCTCCATTAAGTTACACGCAGTCAGCAAATGACTGCAATTATTAGGGCCAGCAGACAGAGCTGAAACTCCAGAGGACTTTAGTGTCAGAGCTAATAATTATGCAGCAGCCTTGGCCAAATATTTCTCTTCCGAGCTAAGTATTTAATATTGTCGCTGTAGAATATTAATGGAATTGCCTGCTATGTGTGAAGCTGTTGACTAAGCTCATTGTACAGTGAACTGTGGTGGCTTAAATTAGCCCCAGTGAAGGGGGAGATCAAGAGCACTGCACCAGCCTGCCCAAAATCCTTGGCCTTCAGGGCACTCCCATGGGATCCAGGGACAGAAGGGCAAAGGCAGTGCCTCGCTTCAGGAGTTCAGAAAGTCATTTGTTTGGCATTCTAGGAGGTACTTTTTCTTTAAGTATTGATTGGTTATTTCTGCAAAGCACAGAAATATTTCTTAAACCTAATGAAGTAGATTGGCTGGTTTAGAAAATGTCTCCCCTTTGTTTCACTTGAACAAAATTACTACATCCGTGCTATAAATAAAGAATAAAAGGAAGTTGTTGCAAAGTGCTGGCACAAAGTGAAATCTTCCCAGACGGGGAAGGAAGCTTTTGGGCCCATTCTAGATGTTAACCAAGCATCAAGGTAGTCATCTCCAACTAGCAGTGTGTTCTAGTGACTTCCTGAGGGCTTTTTAAAAGCTATTTATGTGTTCACCAGGCAGAGATTTCCACTTAATTGTAAGCCTGCAAAAGCAATGAATGAATGTCAGCAATGAAACCATAAAAGAGCAGTGATAACCACGGGGAAAAGTAGCAGTTTCTTCTGATTTCTGGCACTTGAACAGGCTCATGAATTCCCTGGAGCCTTTTGCATAACACATGACCACCTGTACTAGGGAGATGGCCTCCCTTTTACAGCCTCGTTACACAACCTACACCCCGGGTTTTTTATGGCAGCCCAGTTTAACTATTGTGGTTACTATTGCTGTAATAACATATATCAGTTTAAAGCGAGGTGTGTGCTGTTTTCTCAGTGCTCGGATTTCTTTCCCTGTTCTGTACAGAAGGCTTGAGAGCACTTGTGCTAAATCAAGGCTTGCTGCATGGCTCTAAGCACAGGGTTATAGGATTTGGGACTAAGGCGGGGAGGGGAGGGGATTTGGGAAGAGTGTACTTTAATGTAAAAATCTGGGTTAAGGTTTTTTATTACTTGGAAGTCTTTTCTTTTTCATTTTCCTCCATAAAGCCGAGACTGTGTTTCTCCGCCGTTCCACAGGTATGGATGTGCGGAGGTCGCATGGAGGACATCCCTTGCTCCAGAGTTGGTCATATCTACAGGAAATATGTTCCATACAAGGTTCCCACAGGAGTCAGCCTGGCAAGAGTAAGTGGCAGTGGCACTCCCAACAACAATAGTCTGACTGCAACGTGACCGTGCTGTTGTCTACTCTCACTCCACAATGGGAGGCAAATGTGGGGGGTTTGCCTGTAATTTGCACTTGTACAGTGCAGGTGGAGCAGTTTTGCAGTGGTGGATGTGTAGCACAAAGGGGAGAGAGCCCAGGGAGCTGCAGATGTGTGTGTGAACAACTGCCATGCTCCAGACGTCAGCCACTGCTGGGTGCTGGGCAGGGACTTTGTGATCAGGCGCTGGCTATAAAAACAAGATATGGCTTTATTTGTATAATACTTCAGTCATTTTATAGCTGTGCTCTCCAAGAGCAGCAGGCTTCAGCGTGGTGATTGGTTTTGGTGATTGAAAGACCTCTCAACTTCAAGCATCACAGACCACTGAATGGGCAAGCTGTAATTTTCCACAATGGAATGTTCTGTGCCATCTTTTTCCTTAATCTAGTGTAGTCCAAAGAGGAAAGAGCTTTTGTCTATCCTGCACTGGGTTTCTCCAGCTAATTTTCAAATTGAGGAGGGATTGCATTGCCCTCTGGTGGGAGAAAAAAATCATAGAAGCAGGAAGGCTGCAAAAGTAAAAACCTCAGAGAGGTGCGCCCTGCTTTTCTCAAGTCTTAAGGCTTGCAGTGTTACCGTGCTTCTCAGTTTAATAGTTATAGATCTGGATTTATTCCTCAGCCCAGCAATGACCTGTCAGAACAACAAAGCACTCTCCAGTCTGTGCCATCTCTTCAGGAGGGAGCTGTATTTCTTTTGATTGAGTATTTGGCTCCTGTGTACTCCCACAATGCTGGAAGGAGATAGCAGAGAGGTAGGAAAGGCTGTTTCTTGGCATGTAACAGACACCTTGAGGTAAACACCTGCTCCTGTTGTGTGGAGGCTGCATTTGGGGCAGGATCTGCACACGGCTCACTCTTAGCTTCCTAATTTTTTTGGTAGTAAATGATCACCCCTGGACCGAGCATCTTCATGCAGGGAGTCACAACTGCACATGGCAATTTACTGAGGGGCACCAAGAATGTGCCTGATGTTGCCAGAGAACAGCCCAAGGGTGCTGTGACAAGCAGGTTGTCTTGAGAGGGTGGTGTTTGTTGCTGTCTTGGAGCTGCACATGGGATTAAGCTTCATAGTAATATGTGAAATGTGCTGCTGCCACGAGGTAAAACCCTTTGCTTCTGTTCTGAAGGGTCATCGCCTGAAAGCTCCGTATTCCTGAGGTATCTCAGAGTTCTACCCAAGAAAATGGAAAAATAGTGCTAAGAAAGAGTATTGTGAACTGAAGCTTTTCAGAAGGGAGTACTGCAAATCCCATTCCTAGATGGATATAAAAGATGCAATAAGAAGGATTTAAGAAAGCAGCTTTTTGTCAGAGACCTTTGAATGTCCAGTGGTATTTACCAGCATCATGTTCTGACTAGTTTCCTTACAGAAAAAAAGGGAAAAAAACCAACTTTTGATTAATGTTGTTTTTCTTAGCCACAAGGAACTAGATATAATGGCCAAGTGCCAGGATTCTGTTTTGACCTCAACTGAAAATATCTTTCTAAAAGTCCCTTGGAACTAGAGAGTAATAAAAATAATCTTTGTCCTGAAGCTGCAGAGAAAGAGTGGATGTGAATGAAAATCCTTTCTGAGCAAAAACATGCGAGCTGCTCTGAATGCTAATGGTGGTTTGTGCAGCACTCTCGGGTGGTTTCTCCCCACAGAACCTGAAGCGGGTGGCCGAGGTGTGGATGGATGAATATGCAGAGTACATTTACCAGCGCAGACCCGAGTACCGGCACCTCTCCGCGGGCGACGTCGCCGCCCAGAAGGAGCTTCGCAACAACCTCAACTGCAAAAGCTTCAAGTGGTTCATGAACGAGGTCGCCTGGGACTTGCCAAAGTTCTACCCACCAGTGGAGCCTCCAGCAGCTGCCTGGGGAGAGGCAAGTTTGTGCTCTGACAGGCTGCGGGTTGGTTTTTTAAGGTTGCCCACGTGCCACAGTTGGTGTGGGTGAGGTGTGAGCGATTGTTTAAAGATCTGCTTGATGTTTCACAACCCAAAACTCCTCTACCATTGCATTGGCCTGATCAAAGCAGGCAGTTGGGCAGGCAGCTGCTTCTATTAGTGCACAGCTCCAACGAGAATAGAGACTTGGCTTGTTCTGCATGTTGTGTATTTAGTGGAAAGCAGAATATGCCAGAGGGAGGACTAGGGAGAGGGAGCAGCTGAGCAATAGTGAAGTGTTGTATTTCCAAAGGGCTTCACAACTGTGTTGAGCTACTCTTGTCCTTACCTTTCCCATGTGAAAGCCAGGAAAACCATCCGTATTTTCGAAAGTCAGCTGTGGGAATGGAATGGAATCACCCCAGGAGTGAGGCTGTGAATTGTTACACACAACTCTCCTGGCTGAGTGTTTTGGGTTGCTTAAAGAATCACTGGCAAAGGCGTTGGCAAAAGGAGGTGTAATCTAAAAGTGAAAGCAGGACAAAGTTTATTGGGAAGGTTCACCCTACTACTTACTAGAGGGTTAAAGCACACTAGAAAAAGCAAACTAAAACCTAAAACCAATCCATGTAAAACTAAAACCAACCAAAAATTGCCTGTGTGAAAGCTGGAGATGGAAAAGGGTAAGGATAAAAAAGAATAAGGGAGATCCTCCCATGGAGTCACAAAGTTCAGAGTGGAACCCCCTTATTAAATTTAGCTCTGAACTCAACCAACAGTTTAAGCCTAACAGCTTAACAGCACTTAACTTTAACAGCACTTAATCTATATCTTAAGTTAAACAATTTAACAGAAGATTCATGTAGAATTGACTACAGCACAACAGCAATTCACAAACCTAAAGTATTTAAGAATTGAGAAGAGCAACATTCACTGTACATTCGCTGTAGCATGTTCACACTGGCACAGATCAAAGGGAGGATGTACAAGGTATAGACCTGTGAAAAATGGCACCACCAGACAACCCAGCCCACAGTGGGCTCTACAATCCTGTCACTGGTGGGTTTTGCTGTGTGCTGGAGGTACAGCTGGCAGTGGGACTCAGCAGATTTTGAGTTCTGTGCTTTCTTCCAGCTGTTACCAGCCAGCTCAGCCACACAGTTAAGTGAGGAATCTTAAAAACTATCTTCATACACATATTTGTGTAAGAATCTGAGCCTTCTTTCCTGGTCGGAGCAGGAGATGAGTGACTGATTAACTATTTCAGATACGCAATGTGGGAACTGGACTGTGTGTGGATACTAAGCATGGAGCCCTGGGATCCCCACTGAGGCTGGAAAACTGCGTGAAGGACAGAGGAGAGGCAGCGTGGAACAACGTGCAGGTAACAATCTGATCAATCATCAGCCCCTAAATCTGGGGAGGGAGAGGTTCCAAGGACCAGTGTTTAAGGAAGGCCATTCAGAGCTGTCAGGTGCACCCCAAGGCTCACATGCTGATTGTACTTTGGTACAGGATGTGGCTTGTGCTCGTGGCACAGGGAGGTCTGGAGCCTGGCAGACTGTGCAGAGCTTTTGCCTCTGCTTTGAAGTTCTCAGAGTGAACAAAAGGAATGACAAGAAAACAGTGTGCAAAACAATAAACCAGTAACAAGGCAGCTGTAATATGTAACAAAGTGAATATTAACTTCAAAGGTTGTGCTGAAAGAAGTGATAGAGGAGCATCATGCATATTAATGAACCTGCAGGAGCATTCAATAACTGTTCACTATCATCCTCCTGACAGGAGGCAAATGCATTATAAACACTCAACATTGCTGGAGAGAGATGAAACCAGCCAGGTTATAGATTCACCCTCTCAACATATGAGGTGCCAGAAACGACAGCTTTATTGTAACAGAAGGGAGGAAAATATTAGTTTGTCTAAACTGTAGCAGCTGAGCTGAGAAAGGATCAAGAAAACAATGCCTCTATTACAGAGCCATGCATAACTCTTCAGGGAATGGCTTCAGTGGTAGGAGACAGAGGGTTGTTGCATATCAATTTGATGCGTGAAAAATAGAAACAAAACCAATTCACTCAGGCACAGTCCAAAACTAAGCCTCTCTTGTGTCAGGAGGATCTTGAAAATTAGTTTTGGCTTATGTATAGGAAGAGAATGCGGTTTGAACTTCTGAGTAGCGTTGAGCCTAAATGATTGTGGTAATTTCTCTCTCAAGAGGGATTTAAAAGACAGCCAAGAACAAAGTAGTTTCTTTGTGTGAAAGTTTTTGGCTGCACCGCTTCAAATAGCAGCACCCTGATCATTACTTGCCTTTCTGACTGCCCCATAAGAGATCTCTGAAGAGAACCATTCCTCCAGCTGACTCCGAAGGAGCCTCCAGAACAGCCTTTTCCTTAGGGACTGCAGGGGAGGTGTGCTGGCTGGCAGCCCTGCAGAGCCACATGGGCTAGTGCTGGTCACAGAGGACACTTTCATCAAGGCACTGCATTGCCAGGCATAGGTTGTGCCCAGTTACTGGAGTTAAAACTTCCTCTGCTCTATAGAGCCCTGCTTCATTTCACCTGAGAGTGCTGAGAGTTCATTGCAGGGTCAGTGGAAGGGAGCATCAGGAAGCAACGCCCAAGTGTTTGCCCTTCCCACACTCCTGTGGGCGGGGTGGGAAGCTGTGGCTCCTGGTCTCTTGTCCCAGAAGTGTGGGACGATTTCTCAAGGTGACTGCAGGCTGCCTGTGCAGACTCAGGCGTTCACTGCCAGCGTTAACTCAGAGATCCTGGAGCTCTCTGGCTTTTTTGCTGGCTGGGAAGGGCTGTAACTGGTCAGCTGCTCTCTTAATCCTTGATGTATGTCTGCATTGCAGAGACATCCAGGGCTGCTCTGGTACCCAGGCTGACCAGCATGGCTGGCTGCAGCAGCACAGTCTCATTTCACGTGCTGTGTGACAGCTGGTACAGAGCCCCCCTCAGCAGTCCCTGTCCCCAGAGGTGGGAGGAGTTTTTCCTCTAGAAGTTACTGTCCTTTCCCTGAAGCCATCCCCGCCCTGTGAGCACAGGGAACAGCGTTCTGCTGGTGAAAGTATCATGCCCAGCACCAGCCATCCTGAGGGTCCTGTTTGTCCTGACAGGTGTTCACCTTCAGCTGGAGGGAGGACATCCGTCCCGGGGATCCTCAGCACACCAAGAAGTTTTGTTTTGATGCCATTTCCCACAGCAGCCCTGTGACCCTCTATGACTGTCATGGAATGAAGGGGAACCAGCTCTGGAGATACCGAAAAGTGAGTCTGTGTGTGTGGGTGTATTCTCATCCAAGGTGTCAAATTGTCTGAGGCACTTAACGTTTCCTGAAAATGTCACCACTCGTGTTTTATTCCTTCTTTTCATGTAGTTGTAATAAGAGAATCTGCAGACAGCCTGTTGATATTGTACCATTGATTAAAAAGAGATGACTCCCCTGTTCCCCTGGTTAGAAAGGTGAGGACCCCAGGGCTCCTGAGCAGAAGGACACTCTCTGTGCAGTGTCCCCACAGCTGGCAGGGAGGTGATGCAAGGCTTTTGTGTTTGCAAAGAGCTGTTCTGAGAGTTGCTTTGTTCTGAGCACTGGAATGTCCTGCCAAAAGCAGATAAGGATTTATTCATCCTCCTACTAAGCAATGCTATTGTGGGCCACAGGTAAGTAAATTCTTGTCTAAGTGCCCTGTGCTAGTCCTTGCAGTCTGCTGGCACAGTGCCCGGAAGGGATTCAGCAGGATTCCAGCCTGGAGAGCCCCTGGCTTTGGGGCAGCTTTTAGAGTTTCCCAGTGCAGCTGTGAAGATTGGGCTGCCTTCTCTTGGAAGGGGTGGGAATGGACCCAGGCACTTGTCAGTTAAGTGTGGAACAACTTCAGATACACCCAAGTGACACAATAGCTCCCCTTGGTTTCTAAGACTTCTTTCTGTTGGTTGTAAAACAACTTTTTCTTCTCCGCTCAAGCAACCTCACATCAAATTTCTCTCCTCCAGGACAAGACCCTGTACCACCCAGTCAGCAGCAGCTGCATGGACTGCAGTGAGAGTGATCGAAAGATCTTTATGAATAGCTGCAATCCTTCATCTCCAACACAGCAGTGGATATTTGAACACACAAACTCAACCATCTTGGAAAACTTTAACAGAAATCTTGATCTTTAAAAGACTGAGAAAATATATATATATATATTTTACAATTATAGTTTTTACTGGGGAGGGTTACAAAAAAAATTTTTTTAATACTTTTTTTTAAACACTTAATGAAGGTAAAAGGGAGAATCTCAGGAGAAGGTTAACTAGCAGGCCAATCTTTATTGTGAAGATGCTGCATCCTTCTCTTCTGGGGATGGTGGAATTTTAATGGCTTTGCCAGAGCCACTTCTGTGCTGAGACTGAACAGAAACTCTGTTTTTAGAGGAGTCTGAATGTGTTTCAGATGGCTTTTTTTTTTCCCTTTTTTGTTTTATTTCCCACTGGGGTCTGGTGTTTAAATGATTTTGTTATCCAGGACCCTCCAGGACTTTTTGTAGCTGCTATACCACCCACTGAAGCATTCCCACACAGGTGCTTTATCTTCCAAACTCCACAGAAGTAAAATCTTGAAGACAAGATTTAAGCCTCCAATCAAAAAAAAAAAAAAAAAGAGCCCATTATGGTAAAATGAAATGAGTATTTTTTTTTGCCCCGAACCAAATATATTTCAAACTGGTTGAGTATTATTACTTTCCAAATCATAGCTCTGATGAAGGAATGAGCTCTAGTGGAAGTGCAGCCAAGTGTTGGGAATATGGCTGTTGTTATTAGCCATGAGGAATCCGGGTTTCTGGTCCATTCACTTTGCAGTCAGTTTGTCACTCACTGTTGAATCTTCAAGGTGAAAGATTAGCAGAGGGTTTTTAAATAATTACAGTTCTTACAGGTGAAGACTTTATGCTAAGGGCCTTTGGATATCAGTTTCCAAATTTGCCTCTTATGACCTTTTTAGCACAGACACCTCCAGGATTTCTCAGAGTTAAATCTACTGCGTGAAGACAATTTCCATTCTTCCTTTGGAGGTTTGAAGGCTAAGTTAATTTACAGTTGGTGTGAGCAGATTAATTCAGGATAATTAAGTCAGGGCTGAGATTAGCCATTGGTCTTTATCCATTTGTTCACCAGTCTGTAGTTTCTTGAGTCCTGTGGTCAGTAGTGTTCTAGCCTTGTGGAAATGTGCTATTAATCTCTCCTCATTTCCCAGCACCCACAGCACTGTAGAGTTCACTGTGACTGGAAATCTGTTTGCTTTAGCAGAGATGTGGGACTGATGGACCCATTTTCCTGGTACCCTCTCCCTTGTGCAGTCAGTGAGCAGTGCAAGGTGTTACCCTCCTGGTTTGGCTGTGGGATCTGCCAGACAGTGAACCAGGATTGTCTCATCCCAGGAGCTGGAATGTACGGACAATAAAGAATGAATGGAGGACGATTGGTTCAAGTCTATCTGAAGCAAGCATTTTTGAAAAATCTGGTTTAAAATGAAGTTGCTGCAAAAACTCCTCAGAGGAGTAGGGGAGCTCTGCTCTGGGATGTCGTTCATGTTAAGATAAGGAGATGTTTCCCTGGTGTCCCAAACAAGCAGGATGGCTCCCTCTGCAGAGCTCCAGAAGCAAGAAGCTCTTTTGTTGCCAATTGTAAGGTCATGTCCTGTGTTTGAGATGTGTTTGAGGCCATGTAGAGCTGTGCCTGGCAGCTGGGAGCAAACAAGGACACAGTTGCCTGCCCCTCGAACTCTCCAGGCTGATGTATTGAGTAGCAGGCTCAGAATCATTTCCACCTCTCTCATCCACACAGCTGAGGCCATGTCTGACCTTTTCTGCCAACTTACCTGGTCCGTGCAGTCACGGAGAATGGGGGACATGGGCACTGCATTGCAGCTGGGACCAGGCTTCCCAAATGTGCTGGTGTCTAACATTTTGGGAGTGAAGAAAGAAAAAAAAGCCCCAGACTTCCCTTGTGCCAGTTGTGCAGCAGTATTGCATGGAAGTGAGACCAGCATCAAGCAGAGTTGACATCTTCTGTTCTCAGTTACTACAATACGTCTGTCATTAGGACCCCTTTTCATTTCTGTGGGAGACAGAGTCACCTTCCAGCGCTTTGTGTTTGACTGCTGCTTTCCTTAAGTTATTAATGCTCTCATTAGCCGAGTAGTGCTGACTGTGGAGCCACTAGATGGCCTGACTAGATGTCTTTATGAATGTTTTAATGCCTGTGGAACAAGAAGCTGTTTGTCCAGGAGCAGTGCTAGTTTTTTATAACTGGGACACAATCAGCATATTCTATAAATGGACTGTAGGTCGTTCTGCTTGCAGGTTGCAGCTTTGTGTGTCTTAGTTTTCTAATGAGAGGATTAGCTTCTGTTTCTGAAATGCATGGCTTGCTTTGTACTTGGGCTCACCTTGTGAAGGGAGCCCTGGCTTGGCTCGCTGGATTCTTGCTTCAGAGAGAGCTGCAGCAATGAACAGGTCTTTTACCACTTGGTCATCTTCATTTGGAGACAAAGGTCAGCTCTTAGCGACTTGCACCAAAAGATTAGGCAAAAGTTGAGGCAATTCCTGTTTGACAACCCATCACCAGTACACAGAAACCAGAGCTTTAGTGTGAGTGCTTGTGCCTGGTCCATCTCAGTGTGGTTGATCTCTTTGCTGCTTTGATCTGAAGGTTTGGGATCTGAGTGTGATAAGAGCCTCACAAATTCTGTACACTTCTGACTAGCTCTCTGGGCTTTGAGCTATTAATTATTTGCATCAGTTATACTTTTCAGTACCCTAGAGGCTTTGTTGACTAATGCAAAGACTTAATACAGCCAACCATCCACTGATTGAGAAATATAAGCTGTATTTCATCATCTGCATCTTTAACTGAGCCTTTGCTGGGCAATCTGGTTAATTATTCCAATTACTTTTGGTTATTTGTAAGCAAAATCACTGAAGCATGAATACATAATCAAATCTTCACATCTGCATGCAAGTCGAGACTGGAGATTAAATACCGGTGATTATCTAATGCCAAATACATGTTTTCATATTTTTCCCCCAGAAGTATTGAAACACCCCTCTCTTCGTGGCTGCATAAGTTTTGCTGCTTTTAAGTATCAGAATCCCAGACAACAGGGTGTGTGTTATGTTGCATAAAAGTACTTTAATTTGCTCTTGAAGCTGTTGTTGATCTATACTGGTGCTAATCTCTAATGCCTACAGACTGTAAATAGGTTTGGGGTTCTCATTTGTGCAAGGTGTCTTTTCCCATACCTAGGAAATTAACTTTCTTTTTCAAACCACAATAGAAGAACGTGTGAGCCTTCCTGAAAGGGGAATACAGCATCATTAAAATAAAGATGTGCCTTTTTAAATGTAAATGTACAGCAAATGCTTAAACTTGAACCATTTCCTAGTGCCTTGCTGGACAAGAGAGGAGAGGGGAAGGGATTGGGGGATGAGGATGTAAGAGAAAGCTTGACTTGTGCAGTGTTTGTGTGTAGTCTTTTTTTTTAAACTGTCTGATTTTCAGTGCAAAATTTGCGTGAACGACAGTAATTCAAAAGCTCTTGGGTTCCCTCTGTTAAATCGATGTCCTTAATGACTCTGGGGAGGTTTGTCACTCCTAATAGGAAGACTTGGAAGGATTGGCAGCTTCCTCCTGGTGTGCTGCAACAGCTGAAGCTGTGCTGGAGGATGTCTTGGTTAGCTGCTGCTGTTTCACCTCGTGGTGAAGGCTCATGATTTCACTGACTGGCATGCGGGATCCTGCATTTTATTTTCTAAGTATGCAAATCACAACTAGTCCCAAAAGCATATAAAAGCTGTAGCAGAAGTGTCTTTCAGAAAAAGTTGATGCCTTCCATCACTGGGAAAATTTTTCAAGAGTGTGTTCAAATCTCTAATACAGAAGTAGCAAGACAGCAATTTCTCTGCCCAGCTTTCCTGGTGGTTGGTTTTACGGCAGTCTGTGCACAGGGCTTTGCTTCCCTTTACTGGAGTGTTCCAGTCAGCAAACTTTCCTTCTCCCTGCTACACTGAGATCAGGGACCTGAGAGTCAAACAGGCACCACCAGCACTGCAGGAGCACAGAGCTCTGGGGCTGCTGCAGGGCTGTGGCAGCAGCTCTGCTGGCTCACATCACCCGGGGAGAGATCTCCTCATGGTCATATTGGGCAGTCGTGGGACTGCCAGGTGAAAAGGGAGAAGATTTTATTTTAAATTGTCTTTCAAGGTACAGACAGGGACTTGAATTGATTGGGGAGAACAGCCAGCCTCTGGCAGTCAGCCTGTCACACTTGCAGTGGAAAGAGCCCTGCTAAAGCCATGTCTGAAGCAGCCCAAATGGTGCAGGTGTACCTTGCATCCCACAGACACTCCCAGCTGCTGAGATTCGTGGATTCACTGGGTGGTTTCACAGGATACACAGCAAAGGGGAGCTGGGCTGTGAGTCAGGAGCACTGGGTTCTGCTCCCAGGCCGCCATGGCCTGTTACTTGATCTTGAACAAGGTACAGTCTGTGTGCTGCAATCTCCCAGCTTCTGTAGGATTTACCTTTAAGTGCTTTATTTTCTGACCTAATGAGTGTTGAGTCCAGATTTTAAAACAACCTGCAAATCCTCACCTGGTTCGAGTGGAGAGAGATGCAGTGGGTGGAGAATGGGAAATGAGATCTGAAATTGCCATCAGCATTCCACACAGACTTGTCAATTCATTTCATATTCCTCATTAACCAGTCAGATTGATTTATTCACATTATAAATTTGAAGTGTAACCGAAATAAGCTCACCTCCTGCTCTGATTGCTACTTTGTAGTGCCATGCTTTAGCTTGGAGGATCTGTAAGGAACTAGGCAGATCATAGAAACCCTAATAAAAAACCTGTGTCTGTTTTTGACTGCCTCTGCTAGCTGAGTACACTCCTTGATTTGACTGCATTTGAGCTTTCTTGCTGCTTCTGTATGACCCAAAAGGCTGCAATGATTCCAGCAGTTGTGAGTGATTTGGGAGTTTTATATAAAACCACTGGATCTGTGTGGTGTTAAATATACTAGTTCAACTCAAGGAAAAAAAATCTTAATCCCAGGTAGCGAGCAAACAAATGTGAACTTCAACCACGAAACAAGATAAAAACTGATCAAGCTAACAGCCTGAAACCTTAGCCCTTATGATAACAGCAACAAATAGCTTTAGCCTCTGGGGTGGAGAAGGGAATTGGTTTCAAAATGCATTCTCTAGGATCTCGGTGATTAGGTCTAAGTTTGTCTGTACCTTGTACTGCATGCATTTTCTCTGTAAAACTGGATGGTGCCTCTTGAATCAGTGTGTATTTATTTTGTGCATATTAGGACCAACAGCCTAATATCTGGGGGTGGTAAAGGACTTGTAGCACTTTAATGTAGTAGCTTTCATAAATTGGGAATCATTGATAGAATGCCTAGTGTTTTTAAAGTTGAATGGGACTTCCTTTTATAATATATTTAAAATAAATTTTTAATGTGTTTTCTGAAAACTCTGTATGCAGATGTGGCTGTCCCTGCCTGTTGTGCTCTGGTGATTGATTTCTATTTATGTGAGAATAAGCTGGGCTGCCGTGGTGTGGTGTTGCCCTAGCACAGGTTTGCTGTCACTCCGTGCCCAGCAGTGCAGTGCTGAAGGAGCCACAGCTGTAGTGGATGACTTGTGCCCAGGTAGGACATCCCTGGGGACAGCAGCCTGGACTGTCCTTGGTAGGACACACTGGGAAGCGTAGAGGAACGGAGAAAACCCAGCTGTGATTCTCCTTTCTCTGCCTGTTTGCCTTGGGAGCGACTGCTGGGAGATCCATCCCACATCTTGATTTGCAGGGGAGGGATTGAACAGTTCATGGCCTTGTTTGTGTTCTGATCTCCCTGTGGGGACAGCAGGCTCAGCCCAGGACAGCACGGGTGTATCAGCATTGCTCATGTCCCCACTAGGACCCTCAGTGCTTCCTGCTGTCACCACTTCATTTCTTCAGTGGCCTTCTCAACACTCCTTTTTACTTAACTCCATTGGGTGAAAAGCAGTGGGGGGAAAAAAAAGGATGGGAGACAAACAATGAAATGTGTGAAAATCTGTGTGTGGGAAAAGGAGCCTTTCTGGGGGGACCAGCAAGGCATGATCCCCAGGGAAGGCTGTGCTGTGATTCTTGGCCACGGGAACATTGCCCGGGGTAAGTACGTGCCAAAAGCTGTGACAGTTTAAGCATTTTAGCAGGTTCAATATGTGCCACCCTAGAAAAGTGCTGAGCAGAGTGGGAGTCTGGGGGAAGGTGCCAGAGCAGTGTTTTCATTGCCCCCCCCGCCAAGGTACTGAGAAAGGAAATGGTCTGATTTCTGACGAGAGGTATGAAAAGTTTTAAAAAACCTTCTTCCCAGGACATCTCCAGCAGCACAGGCCGTTGGGAGAGAAGCATTTCTGTCCCAAGCCCCTCAAATGGCTGCATTAAAACAGTAAGTTCCAGATGACAGCTACACCACGGACTTCTCTTTAGAGGGTAGTGCTGCCCCAGGTGAGATTTACAGTCCTGCACAGGTTCCCTAATTTGATTAGAGGCTGACTGGGATGGCCAGGCTATTACTGCTTCAGAGGCACTAAAACTGCCTGGGTACTGATGGGTTTATGAAACATTGTTTCTCACTTCATTGCAGCTCCCACAAAGAATTATTGGATCAGGTTAGTGATAGATACCTAATAAAGAATGTCTCTACGAGGCAGTTTATTTTGCAGCAAGCTTGTTCCAGACTAGCAGACTGTGAAATCTGGAGGTTCCCATGAGGATAAATATGCTGAAATAAACCGCAATTATAAAAACACCTCCATGCATTTTTTTTTTTTTATTTTTTTATTTTGAAAGACTGAAAAAAAGGTGTCATAGTGTTAGCCTGAGCAGGAGGTAATTAGCATTGGATTAGGAAACGGTGACAAAAGCTGGGTTTTTCCTTCTAGTGAGCATTGCGAAAGGACTTAAAACCTTTTTATCTGCAGGGATGAGAGGTTGCAGTCCAAGATGAAATACAATCTGATGGTCAGTACCAACCTGTTCTGGCATTTGTGGTGCCTGTTTCTTTCCAAAATAGAGTCAGGGAGCACCTGCACAATCTCCTCCTCAAGGGGACAGGAAGAAGTTCTGCTCGTTAGGGTCATGTTCCCTTTTATCTCCTTGCTTTGCTGTTACTATCATCTGTCCCTACAGTCTGTGGTTTTGGCTTCCTGAGTGTGAAGATAATCCTTCTGCGAGATTTCCTCAGCCAGCCATTTGATTTTTATTGGTAATGTTAAGATAAAGCCAGAAAGCTTGTTATCAGCAGCTCTGAGATCTCTTTCAGCCCCTGAGTGTTTTCCCTTTCCCCAAAACAAGGGAATATCTGTATTGCTTTGCCAGGAGGGTATTACTTCAGGCAGGCAGATCCCAATCAGCTTGGCCTGGGGCTTTTATAAGCCGCGGTGTTTTGCTTTTTTGAATCTCTTTGCTCTTTGCTAACTGCTTGTTTGGTCTGTGGGTAAAGTCATTTGTTTCCACCAGCTTCCCGTGAGAACGGCGGCTCCAGGGAGCGTGTCCCCGGGAGGGTGCACTGTGGTTCTCTGCTGGTCACATGCACAAACAGAAATTACTTAATTGCCTGAGGGCACCCGCAGTAAAAGCCGAGACAAGAGGCAGAACTGTTGAGGAGTAATTAAGTCTGCCCTCCAGATTTATTCTGAGGCTTGTTTGGTGTCGCAAGGAGTGCCTGGAAAATACAGATTTTTGCTTTTCTCAGTCATCTTGTGCAGAGCAGGTAGAACAGGTTGTCAGTGTTACTGTGAAGCAGCCTGAGCTGATGACCAAGGGCTTTAAAGAGTCTCTTTTTTGCGCAGATATTTCGTGTGATTCAGCACAGTTCACCCAGCGCTCACGCACATTGTTCCATGTGCAGGATTTCAGGCTTTGAAGTCATTTTAGTCTATAGAACCTTTCTTCTGTCTGTGCAGAAAGTCTTTTCTTCAGGAAGATGAAATCCTTTTCATTTCAGAGCTGCTCAGGCACCTCTGACAACAGCATTTGCTGTCTGGTATTACAGAAGTCACAGCATTGCCAAAAGTTACATCTTTTCTTCACAGATCAGTAGGCATTTCATTCTTTTTTTCCCCCCCCGCTTACTTCGTCTTCTCCTTTTTTCTCCCCTTTTTTATTTTTTGAGGAGGTTTTGGGGTGGGGAGGGGTTGTTGTTTTTTGGGGGCTTCTTCTTGGGTTTTGTTTTAGGTTGGTTTTTTTTTCCCTAAAGATGAAAGAAATGGGAAGCTTAAAGTCACATTGCTTTGAGAAACACTTCTCCAGGTCCCACCTTTTCACTACCCTGCCTTGTGATTAGGGTAGGGGGGAAAAAAAAAAGAAATCTTGTATTTCTTACAATATAAAAAAATAATTACATTTCAGCTAGGAACTCCTGCCTTGGTGAAGACCCAAGAACAGGCATTTGTGGCTGTGCCGACCCGAGTTTTGCACGAGGGCCCGGCGGGAGCCGCAGCTTCAGCTCCGTTACGCGTCCAGCTCTGTCACCGCAGCGGTGCCGGCGGAACCCGCGGCTGTCCCGTGCGCGTCTGCGGAGCAGGGGAAGTCCGCAGGCCGGCGGGGCCGGAACGCGTCCCGGCGGCAGCAGCCCGGCGGCAGCAGCGCGGGCAG
>VZTJ01000996.1:2888118-2903368 GCA_013397795.1 Orthonyx spaldingii | reverse complement strand
CAAAAAAAAAAAAAAAAAAGGTGAAGTTTTGAGTCAGTCTGTTTGGCAGCTCCCCCAGTTGGTTGGTTCCCTTCTGCACAGCCGAAATACATCGTGTCACAGGAAGAGAGTGACTCAATTTGAAATATATTCTTAAAAAATAGAATATTTCTCCCGGTTGTAGTCCTCAGCAGATTTGTCTAGTGGCGTAGTAATTTCTTGCATTTTAGAAATGAGTCTTTGTTGACAGATGCCAGGCTTTAGAAACAAAAAGGGGAGATCAGACTAATGAAGTCAGAACAAAGGGAAAGTGTAAAGCAGGCTGCATGGAGTGATTTTGGATGTAGGGTGCCTGTGTTATCTGAAGATATTTTTGCCTTCCAGATACCAAATAATTTTGATCGTTTGAGGTCGTTTGTTTTGCTAACTCTAGTGAGATAATATTTGTTAAAAGGGAGGTTCCGTGGCTGAACAAGCAATAGGAAGGAGGCTATTCTGCGTTTGGTTTGTTTGTTTTAATTGAGGTGATCAGCTCAACTTTTATTTCATCAAGGTTTTGAAACACTTGGGGTAATAATCCTTCATAGTATTCAAGCCAGAAAGTTTGCAAGAGTGGAATAGAATAATAGATTTTTTGGTAGTTACCTGCTAGTAAATCCTGAAGTAAATGCACTTCCTCCAGACAAGCACCCATTTTTTTTCTGACGTATGATTGCAGCCATAAAAAAGAAATGTGTTATCTGCAGAGGTTCAAGTTCAGCTGGAGCTTGAGTTCTTCATTTTCTTTAGTCTTTGTAAGGTAAGTTATCTCTAAATAAAGAGTGTGATATCAGGCCTGGGGTTTAAGATGAGAAATTCCTTGATGTCAGTCGGTCACACCGGTCTTGAGGGATGCACCTGACACTGGTGTCTAAGTGGCTGCTTGGATGCTGTTTCACAGTATCTTTTTTGATTGCTTTTTCACCACTTCTGGTTCTTAGGTGAGACATCTGTATATTTGTGATTTTCACAAGAACTTCATTCAAAGTGTTCGGAACAAAAGGAAGAGGAAGACGAGCGATGATGGAGGGGACTCTCCTGAGCACGACGCGGATGTTCCGGAGGTTTGTGGGCTGCTTTACCAATTCTTAGCACATTGAAGTTTCACTTGGTTGTTCTCATATATCAGAAAATATTTCTATTTTAAATTGCAAGGCCACTGAAGCTGTTGTGGAGTTAGTTTCACTTTCCAGGAGGAGCTTTTTCTAACGTGTGGTGTCCTAATTTTCTTCCTTCCCGTATGAGTTCTTTGCCCATGTAAGGTTTTCTATAAAAAGAGGTGTGATAAGGTAACTGCACAGCTTCACGTACCTACAGTTAAAATTGTATTTGATACTAATTTTTTTTTAAAGCTAAAAATAACTTATTTTTGGTGATGTCTGAGGCCCCAATATAACTCTTTGTTACCTAGCATGCATCATTTTGCAAATACACTACAGAATTTAGTAGGTCACTCTCTTTGATTGGGTATTTGATATCCAGGGATATTGAGCTGCTCCAGATATTTGCATGTGTGGAATTTTTTTAGCACTATTTAAAACTACCTTTAAATAGTTTGTAACGCATTTTTATTTTCAGGAGATAGGCCTGGGGGAAGTTTTCTGTGATGGAGAACTCTAGAATAATCCCTTCTCTGTGCCATTGCGTGCTGCACTTGCTTCAGTAATGTTTCTGGTACCGTTGACATGACAAAAGTTGTGCAGAGGTGATGTTCAGAGAAGCAGAGCGTGGCCACGTCAGCAGAGCCCTCTGCTGGAAATGCCAACCCTATTGGCAAAAAGCCTTTTTTTTCTGAAAGAAGAAGAAAAAAAAAAAAACCACCAAGAGTCATTTTGTCAGCAAAGCTGTGTCTTGGTGCAAAGCTGTGTGCACACACCTCCTGTGTGGGGAGGTGTTGAAAGAGAAGCAAGTTTTTGGTGTGGGTTTTTTTTAAGATAACCTGACCTTTTGTTGTCACTGTTCATGTTTCCATTCTACAAGGTTCACCATAGAAAGTTTGCTGTTCAAGCTTTGCAGTTGTTGCCAGGGTGATTGCTGAAGACCCAGTTGGCATCTAAAAATGTTGGTGCTGTAGAGCACACAGAGTATTTGGTGACTGAAACCTGACTTATGCACGTCACCCAGTTGAACAGGGAACTCTGCACCGTGTCAGTTTTAATGTCATTTTCCTCTCAGTTTTCAGCAGAGATTCCTTTTGTCTTTGAAACTTGGCATTTCCCACATGATGTTCATCCTCCCTGCTATAACCTCGCCACCACCCCCTTTGCTTTTAAACTGTGCACTTCTTATTTAAGTATTTGAATTTCATTTCATCTCTGTACTCTGTTTTATGTCACAAGCCATTTGTTCAGTGCCTGCTAAATTGTTATTTCATGTGTGAGCTTTTTAAACCTTGTGGGAACAAAAGGTTCCCCTTTGCTTGGAGGTTGCAGAGGTGTAATTGAGAGCAGAAATTGGCCAGCAATTCTGTTGACAGCATGTGAACCAGAACAAAATTTTCTATTTCCCTGAGGCTATTTTGGTCCTTTAGCATTAACAAATACAAAATATACTTAGGTTTGTCAGTAAGACAAGCCAGTGTGGTTCTGAATGCAAGCAAGGAGCAGTCCTGTTGAGGAAGATATTATTTTCAGATATTTTTAGACAAAATAACTACTCATAGAAGCTAAAGGTAGTGCTCATGCCCCCTCTTCTCTTCATCACATCCAGGTTGACTTGTTCCAGCTCCAAGTGAACACCCTGCGACGTTACAAGAGACATTATAAGTTGCAGACCAGGCCTGGACTCAACAAGGCTCAGCTTGCAGAAGTAAGTGACAACAGCAGTGGTGTTATCTCTGTTACAAGAAAACTTTTTTCTCTCCTTTGTTCAAGTGCAGGTTTTGTGGACACTCACACCTGTGTGACTCACTGGGACAGATCCAGTGCTCTCTGAAAGGTGTCAGGGAATGATGCCAGCAGAAAGCTGCATGCCTGCTTTCACCTGGGACAGGCTTGGAAGGCACAGACACTGGCTCTTGAAAGCCTGATTTGGGAACTTGCTTGTCTCTGCTTCCTTTCCCACCCTTTTCACAGTCACAATCGGTGTCCTTTAGGGAACAGAAACAGGACCCAGTGTTCCGTGGCCTGGGTGTTGTCTGGGGATGGCTGCTCAGCTGAAACTCAGGCTTAACCCACTGATAGTCTCCTTAAGTGCTCCTGTCAGTTTTTCTTTCCTCACAGGCACTTGAACTCGTTGGAATTGCTTATTATTAAAGGCAGCATCACTATCCATGGATTCAGATTCTTTATTTCCCTCCCTTGTCCTGATGATTCTGTATTATCAAAGGCTTTTTTCTTAAGGGCCTCTGCTGCTTTCTCACCATATGGGCTCCTTGTTCAGAAAGAACTCTCTGTATCTCTGTTATTGGGGCGAGTTGTGCTTGCTGTGCTTCTGCTCTGCTGTTTTTCCTGACCTGATCTGAAGGCATGCTGTGAGAAAAATCTTCTCTAAACTTGAAAAAACTGTAGTAGTTACTGATTGGTAGTGAGGTTGATTTTTTTAAGTTGTGGCTTTCACGACTGTCTGCCTAAAACTGTCTGGTTTGCTTTTACTTTTGCTTTAAAGAACAAAAACCTGACAGACCAAAAAAGTCAGCAAGACACTGTCTTTCTCTCTTTCAAAGTCAGCCAGGGAGTGAATGTACAGAATATAGAGAATGTGCAGTGCATGTAGGAGTGAGTTGAACGAAGCAGGATGGGGTTGTTCCTCATTAGCAGTCCTGATTTGTCATATTCTAACTCACCAGTTCATAGTCTGTCAGCTGCCTCCTGCCATGAAGGACTGCCTGCTTAAGGAATTTACCATGAATGTACCCAAGAGGAAAGAAAAGATTGATTACTGTGCAGGCGGAAAATAAAGGGAGCCTAACTTAAAGTTGTCACACACTTCCCAGATTTCCTGTGAAGCCTGAGCAGCTTTGACTCTGCACTGGATCCTCATGCAGCTCCCATGCTTGAATAACTGCTGCCTGAGGCTCTTACACTCCTCATGCTATCCCACTGTAAGGAAGACTCAAGCCTCCATAAATCTCCTTGGAGTGACTTAGTGCTCAACCTGCATCAAAATCCAGTTCTGTATCTGTGTCGGGTACCAAAATAGAGCTTCTTCCATGTGAGAAGCAGATCTTGTCCAGCTCCAGCATGTTTTCTACATTTGTTTTCTGAGGAAAAAGCAGCTAATGGTTCAAGGCTTATGCCAGTGTCAGAGAGGGGTAGCCCTAACCAAACCCTAACCCTCCCTTTGTAAATTCCTTGATGTTCCTTTCAGTGAAAACTTCAGAGTCCAAGGGAAAACACTCTGGATAAAACTTTCCTACCTCTGGTTCACACAGCAAAGTGCTGCAGTGTTTCTGAGAGTCCTTTAAACACCGAGGTGCAGGGAAAACTTGCTGGCCAAATAATGTCAGCACGAAATGTCGCTGAGGAGAAGCTGTGCTGCTTTGGCAGGAGGACATTCTGGCTTCCAGATTCCGCTTGTAGGTTGGCTGCAAATCCTGCTGACATAGCAGGGCTCTGCTATGTTCATACACACATTCCAGCTGTAAAGAGAGAGGGAGGTAAATGAGGACTGACAGTTGGAATTGGTGCATGTTTCACTCAAAGGATAATGCGCTCAGTGGCCATAAAATCGTTTTTGGAAAGTGAAGAGAAACCCTGTTCTGATTATTTCTAGTTTTTAATTCCAGCATTTCTCTCTCTTTACCTGTTGTCCTTCTAGACTGTCAGTCGTCATTTCAGGAATATTCCAGTGAATGAGAAGGAGACACTTGCATATTTCATCTACATGGTGAAGAACAACAAGAGCAGGCTGGACCAGAAATCAGAAGGCAGCAAGCAACTAGACTGAGGATTAACAAGGCTTGGAATAAGAGAGACCTTGAAGGAACATGTGGTATTGTGCATTTTAGATATATAAAAACTGTTAAAGTATATTGTAAATTTTTTTTTTAAATGCAGTGTCTGGATGACAGAAAAAAATATAGACATTCTTATGAGGAGTATTTGAAAACATGTGCCCAGCATGTTTCCGAAGACTTCTTCCCCTCATTTCAAAATCATGTTGGAATAAAGAAATGAGGATAATGGGGAAACCAAATAAACCTGTAGAACTGTGGAGTTTGTCAACTTGGTGTTTTAAACCATTTCTGGAAATCTACATCTCAGTGCAATTCAGATCCCAGATGGAATTTTTTTCACTGAATTCAGGCTGCATCACAAACCACCATGCAGTTTGTCTTGGTACAGGACTGGAAGAGCAGCAGAGATAAAATTCATTATCGAGGTGTATGGGTCAGAAGTTTGTCTGAAGTTTGCTGCTCACCTACACATGCTCTGTCTTGCCTTGAGTCAGTGCTTCAAGTCCCAAACGTCTACAAATGCTCCAGCTCATCAGATCTACTCCAGTGAACGCTACTTGACCAGTCTGAAATTGATGTATTTTTTTGCCATTTTTTCCTCCTGACCCCATCCGACACAGATGCCAACCAGCTCTCTGCAATCTCTTTGTCTAATTTCTTTTATTTAAGAACTCACTAATTAAATTTTCTGTAAGCATTTAAAAACTTCTACATTTCTATGAATGTGGTATTAAGGCAAACATAACCTATTTGTTGGGTCTGATCATGTTGGTAGAAGTGCTTATTTAATTCATTTGTGCATATTTCAGTGACAGTAGGTGAAACAATGGCTTGAGACATCAGTCTCTTCATTTCTGTGTCAGTATCGGTCACAAGTGATGTGGATTTTATACTGAAGCTTTGGCAGGTGTCACAAAACTGCTGTGTGCATTCAGGGGCTCTGTTTAGTATAAAGCTGATTTATGGGTGAGACACCATAACCAGGGCAGTGATCTGACTGGAGCATTTCATGATACACATTTCATCTCCCTTTGCAATGGACAAGAAGCATCAAAACATTTGCCTTTCGTGAACATTACATGTGCTTTCATGAGAGCTGTGTGAGTGAGGGTGGCACACTGGTGCTCCCTAACTGGGCACTGTAGGAGGAGATCACCCTGATTTTATTTAAAGCCGAGGTGTCCTTACAGATAACACAGTGGTTATTTTGGCAAAAGAAGCTTGTAAAAGTGTTGGTCATGACTGACTGTTCTCCAGTGACCTCAAATTCTCTTCAGGGGATCTCATGATTTAAAGCACCACTCTGTTTCTTTGCTGTCCTGACCAGTGTCTCCATTTTGGTACAAGATGCCAAGACTCCACATAGAGAGGATATTCTCAACAAGCCTTAAGCAATGAAATGAACAGTAGAAAACTTTGGCTAGCATTTTGTAAATGGCAGGTTTTATTATTTCAAAACTGGATGAAGCTTTGTTGAAGAGCTAAACACACTGGTCATGGTCCCAGCTTAGTCCTGCATCGTGTTTTGTAAGGCATGAAGGGTTCACTTAGTGAAGCTCTTGTTGAAGCTCTCCCAGGGTCTCTTTAAAATTCAAGTCACAATTTAAAGCAAGTTTTTCACATCACTCAGAATTGTTTGCTAATACTCCAAAAACATGTTCAACAAACTTCAACATGTCTTAAGTCCTGTGTCATAGGCAGAAATACTCTGTTATGGTGCACGTCCCATTTGTGACATCTGGGGAGTGTGATTGTTTCAGCATTTCCTTGTTCGATTCCATATGGAATTTTAGAACATCAGACAAGAGAGAGGTTCAAGGAATGAGGAGAGAATTTCTTGTGTCAGTATTTCATGAATGTTTAAAAATTTCGTAATTGTGCTGGTCCTTTCCTTATTGAAAGGGTAGAGTAATTCCCACATCAGTCAACATGATCTGGCTTCTTTCATTCAGGATAGATGGTTAGAAGGGTACGTTCTCTGACTGTGTGTAAATCTTCAAAGTGCTCGTGTAATCAGAGGATGTTACCAAGGGAAAATGAGTTTCTGAGATGAGAGGGTTATGCCTCATAGTGATTCTTCCCCTGTCCTGGGCACTGGTGCAGCCACACCTCGAGTGCTGTGTTCAGTTCTGGTCCCCTCAGTTGAGGAAGGACATTGAGGTGCTGGAGCACGTCCAGAGAAGGGAAGGATCTGGAGCACAGGTCCTGTGAGGAATGGCTGAGGAAGCTGGGGTTGTTCAGCCTGGAGAAGAGAAGGTTCAGGGGGCACCTTCTCACTCTCTGCAACTCCCTGACAGGAGGGTGGAGCCAGGTGGGGGTTGGCCTCTTCTCCCAGGCAGCCAGCAGCAGGACAAGGGAAAATGGCCTCAAGCTGCACCAGGAAGGTTTAGGTTGGACATTTGGAGGAATTTCTTCACAGAAAGGGTGATTAAATGTGGGAATGGGGTGCCCAGGGAGGTGGTGGAGTCACTGTCCCTGGAGGTGTTTAAGGAAAGACTGGATGTGGCACTTGGTGCCATGGTCTGATTGACACGGTGGTGTTTGGTCACAGGTTGGACTCGATGATCTCAGAGGTCTTTTCCAACCTAATTGATTCTGTGATTCTGTGATTCTAGACCAAAACTGTAAAAATGTAGTTTGTTCGGGATTTACTTTTTTTGTGGTTGTATTTTATTTTGTTCTATTTTTAAGAGTAAATAAATCTGTTGGGGTGTTTTAGTAGCCAGCAGCAAAATGATTCTTTTCAAGGAAATATGGTGGCAGGTTCCATCTGTTCAGGTGTATTCACTGGAATGCTTTTGTGCCGAGGTGGTATCCAGGAAACTTTTCTTTTTTTTCCTGAAATAGTCAATTGATGTTAAGTGTGATCCTTGTTGGTTTCACTTCTAAAGCAATTATACTTTTTTGAAAAAAATCCTTAGTGAAGTGTGATGATGAAGAGATGTTTACCAGCCATTAGCAGTTGTTTATAAGGTGGAAAGCTTGGAGGCAAGACACCAAAGAAACAGAAGAATCTTTGGCTGTCAGACCCCATGGCCTTATAAACCCCTTGCAAATGCCTTATTACCTTGTTCTCAACTTAGCTAGAGCAAAACACCTTGAGCAACAGAAAGCTGATGGTCTTGTTGGAAGGGTCAGCCACTTGCTGGCTCCTGTGCTATGAACTGAAACCACACGTCAATTCAGTAGCAATATCCATGTTCAGGGTGCCTGTGATTCTTGAAAAGCATTTAGTGTCTAATAACCAGAAAACGCAACAATGCAATTGTCGTTGTGTACGATACCGTGCTGTGTGTTCGATTCCTTATGCTGCATGCCAAGTTAAAAAAAAAAAAAAAGACTTTCCAACTTTTTATTTTCAACGTCAGAGTAAATGTGGTTGAACCTCACACTTGTGAAGCCATGAGGTGGGACATTTTCTCAGCACTTTTAGATGGGACTTGTTGGAAAGGTGTAAGACCCAAATCGCTTTGGCTGGTATGATAAGATTTTTTTTTTTTTTTTGCATTTTGCTTTTCACAGATGGGCCTTAAATTCTGTCTAGCTTTGAACCATGGAGCACAAGCCTTGGGGGCGTGGAGGATGACCAGATGTCATCTTCTATTTATAATAGTGGAAGCTTATTTCTTACAAGCCTGCATAGGTGACATTCACCCTGGGGCAGAGGAATCATTTCTGAAGGTCTCCAGCCATTATATAGCCTAATGCAATTCCATAGCCTAGCTCAATTCTCATTGCAGAGTTCCATTAACTTAATTAGAGTTCTGAATAGATCCAAAGCCATTAGTATGCAATCCAAATAATGCAGAAACATCTCTTCTGGGGTTAATTTCATCCTGTATGCTGACCCTCTGCTCACTTCAAGGGAAGAAGAAGAAATCATTGCTGGTAGTTACTGGCTTGAGCTCAACTCAGGGGAGTTGGAAGCATGCAAAGACTCGAGTCGGTAGCAACCTGATGGCTGAAAAGTGCAAATACATCCAAGGAGGCTCTGTTAGAATGCAATTTTCAAAATTTCTGAATCTGGAAGATTATCGTGTATCAACCCGAAGTAAACAATTACATTAAAAAGTAATGTTTCTTTTGCCAGGCACTTTAGATGCTCAGCCTGAGAAAAGCAGAGCTTTGTACCACTTCTCTCCTGTATTCTGGTGTCCCAGTTTTCCTTAGAAATGTGGCTGTAAACCACGAGATACCCCGGTGTGCAAGACTTGACCAGAACATGTCAAGCCTGGCATTTCAAGTTAGTCTAAAGTGCAAGCTGAGTTCAGAGAGGCTTTGAACAAAAGAGCCGAAATAATCTACAGTAAATGGGAGTTTTCATGCAGGTCATGATGGCACAGGGAGGATGAAGCAGGACACGGCCCACAGAGAGACTGAACAAAACACACTTCCACAGCAGCAGCAGCATGGAGAGAGATTTGTTCTGCCTCAGCTCTTGTGGTGGATGTTTTATGAGAGGGGGAGGAGGGCGAGCTGTGCACTTTACATCTTTTGGTTGAGCCAAATGTACATACCAATGGGAGATCTCCAGCAGTTGGTGGGGGGAGGAGGGGTCTGCTGAGGGACTGTTTAAGTTCGCAGATCGCTGGACTTCCCTGGAGCACTTGAGTCACTTTGTCTCTACAGTTCAGAAATGTGGGTAACACAAGGTGGCCTCCCTTCCAAAAGGAGTCCTTGTGCTGCTCAGAGTAAGGCCTGAAGAGTCCCAAAGGTGAAGGAATGTTATTGATGCCTCACTCCTCGTGTCACTGATGCCCTTTAACCATCTCTAGCTTACCAAGTTAGGGAGTTCTCGTTTTCCACTTCTGAAGTGCAAATGAACTGTTAGGATGTAAGATACTCCTTGCACTTTTCACAGCTACCCTGGTCTCGTGTTTTTGACTTGCTTGTGGACACATCTGTTTGGGATGAACTAAATGCTTGAAGAAAGTGTGGGGAGAGGGGGAGGCTCCTGCCTTAAACCTGAACTTCCCTTGCAAGCAGCTCTGCAGGCCATCCTGTCCATCAGCAGGCTCCAGGAGCCTCTGGCTTGCCTGAGCCCTGCCAGGGCTGGGTTTACTCCTGTCCTACCCACACCTCTGCTCCACAGCTGCTGCAGGGGAGGTGGGTAGCAGGTAACTTGCAGAATGGTTTGGAGTCTTTTGGCAGGCTTACTGGGAGAGAAAACTGTGTTCCCTCTTCTGTTTCTGGCCTCCATGTGTTGTGCTGATCTTATGCCAAATGTTTTGGACACCTTGTATTTTTAACTGTGTAATATAGCTGTGTATTGTTAAAGCAACTTAGTAACTTATAGCAAAAACTGTAGAACTCATTTCTCTGAGGTGTAGGAAATGTCCTGCTTCCACTGTGTATGAGACTTTAACTCTGTACTGTCTGACAAAGATAAAATTCTGAATTTCACTTTAATAAATGATCTATCTAGCAACCAGGCCCACATTCCCTTGTTTGCCTTTCTGCCCTCAGCACTGATGGCTCCAGAGCCAATGTTTTGTGTGGATGTTATGTGCCAGACTTCTCAGATTCACTGTCTTTTCCCACTCACCTCCCCAGGGCTGAAAACACTGCAGACATGGAGCAGAGAATGGCACTGCTGGGTGGGAATGCCAAGCCTGCAGTAGAAAACTCAGGTGATGGGATATTTTCTGACAAACCCATGTGGATTGCACAGGTGCAATTCATGGAGTCTTTTGAGTGCAGCAAAAAGACAACTCACAAGAATGGTGGAAGTTGTTGAAGTGCCATGTGCCCTTGCATTTTGGGGAGTGTTGGACTTTTCTGTGATGGGAATTCCTCCCCTCCTGTGTCATGAACAGTCTATCAAGCACAGCTTCTCATTTGATTCATGTTTCCTAATGAATCTTCTTTATTTCTAGTTCAGCCTTGTGCTTCTGCTCCCTTCTCAAGCACATCCTTGGCTTCATTTCATGCATGATTTATAGCTCCTGTTGTCCAGAGTGAAACCCACATGCCCAGCTGACAAGGTGGGCGCTGCTCCAGAGCAATAATGACATGGAGCATCCCAGCATTCAAGATCCTTTCCCATGAAGTGCTTTGTTTAATTTATTTTTCTGATACTGCTCCTCCTCCTCCTGACCATCAGCCTTACAAGCAAAGGCGCCTCACTTTTTTACTGCACTGAGGAAGCAAGTGAGAAAAAGCTGGGACTTGAGTACTTGTTCATCTGAACCCTGTCATGCTGTTTCCGAAGGCTCTGCTAGCACTGGCTGAGTTATGCTTTTAGCCTTGATTTTTAGCCAGGAAAGAGGTTGTAGTGTAGCTTTTCACGCACTTGGGCTCTCACAAAGGAGGATGATCAGATGTTGAAAGCTTTACACCCAAACCATGATCCCAGTGTCCCCTGTGCCTGCCTTTGTGGATGTGTCTGGAGGCCTTAATGAACCAGGATCCTTTTGGAACATGCTGCTGTGCTACAGGAGGTTGTCCCTGCCTCAGGGAGCTCTCAGCTGAGGAAGGCAAGACCAGAGGGGACACAGGTGGGCACCATGGAACAAAGAGCAAGGGTGGATCACGTCACACAACCTGGGTCTTGTCAAGGGGTTTTAGGAGGTGTCAGGGGAGAGTCTTCAGGTGAGGACAAGGGCAGCATACCCCAGTGGAAGGGAAAAACTCATTTGCATTCCCGAACTGATGAGTGGGGGCTCTTCTGGCAACACAGTGGGAAGGAGAGGCAGCAGGGCTAAAGGAGGACAGCTGTAAGCAGCGACCTGTTGTGCAAGTGCTGACTTTAGTACAAGAGGGTAAAATGGAAACTTGTGATAGAAATAAACCCTGCCAGTTAATCTGTTATTTGTGTAGAGTAATGAATAATGCTACTTAATCTCATGTTTGCTCCCTACCAAGAAACCCACAGAAGACTTCAAGCTGGAAACCAAGGCGGAATCTGCTCAGTCTTTTTAACACATTCACACTGAGAAACAAAGGAAGCAGCAGATTGATCTGACGGGCCAACTGCTCGTCCCTCTCTGCACTCCCGGCTGCCGTGCGAGGGCAGTGTTAGCTCAGGAAGCCGGGAGGGGGGGGATCGCTGCCCCTCCGAGCCCAGGGCAGCTCCGGGGGCACCGGGGCCGTGTCCCCATCCCGAAGACGCTTCCTTGGCAGGAGCTGGCTGTGCTTGTCAGAGACCGGAAGCGGGATTATGCTGTGCTGGGATGTGGAGATCATAAAAACGGTTTGTTTGGGTTTTGAGGGTTTTTTTCCTGGTTGGACATTGAAATTGAACACGTCCGATCCTCTGCGTGAGCCGTCCCGCGGCCTCCTCGCAGCCTTGATGGAAACCAGGCGTTGCTTCCCTGCTCTCCAGCAGAAAGGGCAGCGCAGAGGACCAGGGAAAAATGTGAATGTGGATTTAATGGTTTTGTGTCTTAGAGATGTGGCTGAGCAGGAGGAGTGTGGGGCAGGGGGGAAGACTCAGGGTTTGCTTTCTTTTCTTTTGCTTTTTTAAAAAATTTCTCCTCTATCCAATAAGGGATAACTACACAGCTCCACCAGCACTCAGTCTCATTTTGCCAGGAGCTGGAGTCCATTTCACATCTCTTACCCTTGCAGGCAAGGACACTTCTTTCCTAAGTACCTGAAACCCACCCCCAATGTGCTTTTACTTAATTGCTTTTGGAACTTTCTCCAAGATCTCTTCACTTTAGGTGTTGCAGGAAGTCACCCCAGCACCCTCAGCAGGAACACCATGGTGCTGTGGGGAAGAAGGAACTGTCAGGGAGCTGAGGTGGCTCTGCTGCTTCTCCTGCCACACACCTGGACTGCCAGGGAGCAGAGCACAGTGATGGGCACACCATAAGCCCTGTGTCTCTTGACACCTGTGGGGGCAAAGCCTGTTGTATCCAGCTCCTTTGCATCTCACCTTGGTGTCTGGGTTCTCAGCAGCTCCTGCGCCCAGCTCAGCAGCCGTGGCCTGGCAGGAAGCCCAGGTGAGCAGAGGAGGGGGTTCCAGGGTTCCTGCAAGCTTTGTGCACTAACTCAAACTCCTAACTCCTTCCCACATCTCAGTTTGGGAAGGAGCTCCTGGCCATGGCCATTAAACCAGCCTGCTCTGGCCCCTGCTTTCGCCTCGGCTGCTCCTGCAGGTCAGTCACAGGCCATGAGAATTTTGTCGAGGTAGCTGCAGTTTGAGGAAAGAAAAAAATCTTTTCCTCTCAATCCCTCAGCTTTCAGCTGCTGGTGATGCCATAAATTCCCCTACTTCTCTGGTTACTGTAAAGTCTTTCAGGGTGGTCAGGACCAGAATTCCTCACACAAAAGAAGAAACATGGGAAAGGAAACAGCAAGAAGGGCCTTCCCTGCCTTGGGGATCGGTGAGGCTTCAGGCATGTGCTCTTGCTCTGCAGTCCCTCTGCTCTTAGGTAACTTCCCCTCACTCCCCTCTCACCAGTGCCACCCCCCTCCCAGCCTGTGCTTCCCACTCGTGCTCCAGCATCTCCGTCGGGCTCCTTGGCCCCTCTGATCTGCAGGCTCCTGGAGCTGCAGCATCTCCAAGTTTGTTACTGCACATCAGCTTTGGAGTAAGCAGGAGAGACAGAGCTCGTCCAGCATCACAGAGCTGTGGGGATGGCACCTAGTGCTGCTGAGCAAAGTGCCCAGCTGGCTTCACCCCCTGCTCTGAGCTGTGCAGCACTGCTCCTCTGTCTGTCCTTCCATCCTGGGCCTTAAATCCACCTGCTGCCTGAGACACACGTGGGCTGCTGTGCCTCCCCACACCACCCATCCTCACCTGAGGGCTGTGCTGAGGTGTCGTGGGACATCAGTGGGAAATTGGCAGCAAAGTGTCAGCACTGCCAGACAAGGTGTTTGCTGTGGGGATTGCTCCAGTGCTGAGCAGGACAAGGAACAGGTCATTCTGCAGAAAGCTGTGGGTCTCCCAGTCCTCTGCACTGGAGAAAGAGCCTTCACGGAATAAAGGAGCAATGAAGGTTGGCTTTGGAGAGGTAGGGATGTGGGATGGATGATGGTTTTGTCCATTGTTTGAAGGATGGTCTTGGTGCAGGGTTCTTTTCCCAGCACATGCAGCTGCATGGAAAAAGTTACCCTGGGCAGAGCTCAGTGCAAGCAGACCCAAGCTGGGACTGCCACAGGGGTGAAAACCCAGAGAGTTTGGATTTGGTTTAGAAAATAAAATAAAAGCAAGAAAGTAAAAAAAGTTAGTCTTCATCTGCCTTGTGGTTGCAGAGTCTTCCCGTGCTTAGGCATCATTTCTACAGCTGTGGATTAAAAATACTTCTTCTCTTTAGAAGGGTCTCAGAACCACGTGAGTCCAGGAGCATGGAGATTTGAGGAAGAACTCGTGCATGTCATGAACTTTGCAGCTGGGCGGGGCCTCAGTTGTGCAGAAAACCTTCCCACCTGAGCAGGGTCCCAGGAGACAGTCTGACTTCGGAGCCAGCAACTGGGCTCAGAGGCTCCAACTTGGGAGAGGATCAAAAAGCTCCCCTGGCCGTAAATCTTTCACCTGCCATGTGACTCACTGGGGCTTGTGGCCATTCCTCCGAGGTCGGCCCCGGGTCAGGATTTCTCCTGTCTCTTTAGCCCCCAAAACCTGGAGATTTTTGTCTTATCTTTGACGCCATCTTGACACCGAAAACAAATTATGGCCCAATTATCCTTAGTCCGAGGGGCTGGACTACCTTAAATGGCCACAACTGCCCGGCCCTTCTTTAAGAGCGGTGATTAGTGGGGCGTGGGGTGGGGAGGGGGCGAGGGCTGGGGGTACCCCCGGCATGAGGCTGCCCTTGCTCCCCTGTTTGCCACGGCAGGAGGGGACATCCCATCCAGCCCCATCCCATCCTATCCCAATCCCATCCTACTCCCTCCGGCCCAGCCCTGCTGCACCCTTGGGCTCCGCAGTGGCCAAGCAGAAGTGGGGGTGATGTCCCACTGTGGTGTCTCCTGCTTCTCTCAGCCCTGTGTCACCGCTGGGGCCAGCCCAGAGGGGCCCCGTGACGCGAGGCAGCAGCCCTGGCCCTGGCCGTGACCTTCAGGACGACCCCGAGTGAGTCCCTGCCAGGGCTGGGGACCGGCTGTGCCTCTCATTCCGAGCTGGGACATTTCCGTGCTCACCCCGAGAAACACGGGACAGCAGCATCACAGCTGAACTGCCGTAACAGCCAACCTGAAACTTCTAAAATTTATTTTTCTTCCCGTCTTTAGCATCGTTACACCACCCTCTCCTCTGCTCTGTCCCTGGGCATTTCTTGCCTGAACCCAGAAGCTGTTTTGGTCACTGGCAAATCCACGGGCAGCCTGGACAGTGCTCATGGGTGATCGGGGGGGCTGGGTCTGGGTGTTTAGTCCCCCCCTCTTTTT
>VZTJ01000996.1:2872505-2884166 GCA_013397795.1 Orthonyx spaldingii | reverse complement strand
TCCCTCCCGCTCCCGGCCCACGGAGAGCAGGGACGCGGGTCCCGATCCGCCTCTTACCGTCTCCCTTTTCCTCTTGTTCTCCCTGCCGTCCGCCTTCTTGAGTTCGGCTTTGAAGCCCTCGGTGTCCCCGGGCTGGCTGTCCTTGGCCAGCACCTCCATCAGGTAGGCGATGTAGCTGGTGGCCAGGCGCAGGGTCTTGATCTTGGAGAGCTTGGTGTCGGCGGGGACGTTGGGGATGCACTCGCGGAGCTCTGCGAAGGCGCTGTTGATGCTCTCCGTCCTCCGCCGCTCCTTCTTGGGTCCCCCGACGCCTTTTCTCCGCCCCAGGCGGCCGCTGAGAGCCTCCAGCCGCCCCGGGCCGGCCGGGCCGTACTCGGCGGGGCCGTAGTTAGGGCTCTGCCCGGCGANCCCCGCCCGCTGCAGCTCGGGGAGAAGCGGCCGCCCTTGCTTCGAATCGCTCCTGCGCCCGCTCGTCCTGGGACAGCGCCCGGGAGAGGTGAAGGACAGACCAGGGCAGGCTCCGCCGCGGCCAGTCCCGGACCCGGGGGCTGATCCCTCGCGGAAAGTGCTCGGAAGCCCACCCGGCCCGTCGGGCGGGCTATCCTNGTGTCGGCGGGCACGTTGGGGATGCACTCGCGGAGCTCTGCGAAGGCGCTGTTGATGCTCTCCGTCCTCCGCCGCTCCTTCTTGGGTCCCCCGACGCCTTTTCTCCGCCCCAGGCGGCCGCTGAGAGCCTCCAGCCGCCCCGGGCCGGCCGGGCCGTACTCGGCGGGGCCGTAGTTAGGGCTCTGCCCGGCGAGCTCGGGGGTCCCCTCGGCCGGATTGAGCACCCAGCCGGGGAAATAGGCGCGCTCCTGGTGGCACCGCGCCGCCGGCCCGAAGAGGAAAGGGTCGTGCAGCATGTGGTGGTGATGGTGGTGGTGGTGGTGGTGCTGGTAGCCCCCCACCAGGTTCATGATCCGCTCCGCTGGCCCCGGGGGCCGCTCAGCAGCGCTCCATGGCCGGGCGGGAGGCGCTCCCCGCCGGGCGGGCGCGGCGGGCTGCGGGGAGCGCGGCTCCGGCGCGGGGCGCAGGCGGCTGTGGGGTTTTGGATTTTGGGTTTGTTGTTTGGGGTTTTTTTAACCCCTTCTGGAGCCTCCCGACCCTGCCTCTATATAGGGCCGCTGCCCCCCCGCCGTGGAGCCAATGGGCAGGGGAGGATGCGCGGGGGCCCCGGGGGGAGCGGGGCGGCGGAGGGGGCGTGAGCCGCGCTCCGGGCTCGGGGTCTGGGCTCACACCTCCGCCGCCTGCCCTCGGTCCCGCCTGCTCCTTGTTTTCAGGGAGAAGGGGCTGAGGAACACCCGAGGGGCACCCCAGCCCCCTCCCGGAGCGCTCCGATCCCCGCTGTCTCCCCGCTGCCGGGGCGAGGGTGTCCGGACCCCCGACCCGGGCCGGGCCGGGCCGGGCCGTGTGCGCGCTCCGGGCCCGCGGTGACCGGGGGCTTTCTGCTTCCCCTGAGCCGAGTCCCCACGCGGGGCAGGCTCGGGGTCGGGGAGCGGCAGGGCCGGGCGGGGTGCTCGGGGAGAAAAGGGGGCGAAGGCATCGGGGTGAGCCCGGGCTGGGCACCCCTGGGGCTGGGGGTGGCAGGGGCGGGGTGTGGGGTCCCTCCCTGCACATGGGGCTCCCGGCCCACGCCTGCTGCGTGCATTGCACAACTGCACAGGGATTGTACGTGGGTACAGCACAGGCTCGTGCTGTGCAGTGCATGCTGCACAAATCCACGCTGCACAAATCCACGCTGTGCAATCTATGCTGCACAAATCCACACTGCACAAATCCACGCTGTGCAGTGCACACTGCACAAATCCACGCTGCACAAATCCACACTGCACTCGTGTTGGTGACACCACGCTCGGGTGCTGCTCACACCGATGCACAGCACACGCTGCCCATGTGCACCACAAAGATGCTGCACACACCACACGACTCCCTGTGCTGCACTGGCACAGCATGAGCAGCTCACACACATCCCGTGTATGTTACATACAGCAGGATGCACACACAATGCCACTGTAACTGCATTACACACATACGTGTGGCACACGCACACCTCTCACACACGTGTGTGCTGCTCACCCATGCACGGACACTGCATAGATACATAAATATATAAAAATGATACTATCCATGCACACAAACTTATTTACAACAGGGTGGTGGGGACCTGCCCTGCTTTTCCCTGTCCCAGCCTGACCACGACAGAGCTGGGGGGACTCGCTGGGGTTGGGATCTTGTCCTTCACCACAGCCCCAAACACAAGCCCAGGGTGGGTCTCTGAAGTGGACAGCACGTCCTGCTCTCCTTTGCATCCCTGGGAGACAGATCCCCAGGAGGATGTGTCCCAGAGCCCGGGCTTCACCCCCAGCCCCGCTGGGTGACACTGGGGCCGAGCCCTGCTCTCGCCGCAGTGACTCCCAGTGAGGACGGGCTGGGCACGGCAGCGGCGATGGCAGCACGGCGGGGCAGGAAGGGGCTTTGGGCCCGAGGTATGTTAGCGATTAACGGCGCTTTCCAGCGATTCATCTTGCAGCGGAGGGTGGAAACGTTGGAGGGTTGTTTGCAGGCGCTTGTATTAATCATCCGGGCTAACACACCATTAACGTCCTCCTGCATTTTAAAGATGACAAATTTTATTTGACTTCTCTCAATCACGGTTCCCGGGCGGATTCGGGAGCCACTTAAATGCCTCGGATTTTCCATCGTTAGTTGTTACAAGGCGAGTCGCAAAGGCAGGAGGCTGGGGGGGCCGGGGCAGGGTGCGGGCAGGTCTCCGGTGCTGGGGGGAGCGGCCGAGCCGGGTCTGCCCAGCTTTGTTCCCCCCTGCTTTGTTCTCAGCTGCTGCAAAGAGCCCCCTTCCCCACCCCCTTTAAATAAGGGCCCTGCAAACATTTGCTAGTGATTACTTTTCTGTTAGAGCCAGGCCTGGGGTAGGGCGTCGTGTCCCCGATTTCCTTCAAAGCAGCCGTGGTTGGGTGGGATCCCCGAGCCCGGCTCGGAGCCGGTGGGAGCCAATGCCCACCCGGGAGAAGTCCAGGGGTCCCACTTCGTGCCTCACCCCCTTCATGCTGGCAGAGCATCACCTGTGGAGCCCTGCTCCTCTTACAAACCATCCAGGCTCCTCGCTGAGCTTCTCCCCAACCCTGCAAACTGCCAGATTTGAGTCTGTGCCACCGAATCCCATCTCTAGAAACACCCCACGAAAATACCCCTTTCAGCTCTGTATCCCTGCATTACACAGGCCACTGACAGCCACTTCCAGCTGGGAGCTGTCGCCTTGAGCCATGCACCAGGGTCACCTCCAGCCTCCAGCTGCCGAGCCAGGTAAGTCCAGCCCAAGCTCGGGCATTATCTTGCTTAATCCACCCCATGATGGAGGTCACTGGACCCCGCAGAGTTTGGAAGTGCTCAGCTGAGCAAATAGTGGGACCAGTGGGTTGATTTTCCAAAGGAAAATCATTCTAATCTTTCGTGTTTTAATAAAATAATAAAACCAGAGCCCTTTTCATGCCGACACCTTCTAAATCAAACCAGACTGCCTTTGTCATGGCGTCCAAATTTAGCACTTCTGAAACTTCTGGTGAGTTTCTTTAACTTCTCATATCCCCAGTTGCATGGGGGAGCAAACGCCGAGCAGTTTGGATTAGGCGATTCATGGCTGGCATGGCAGGAGCAACCACGTTTCTCTCCACCTGTTTTCCTTCAAGTCCTTCCCAGAGAAAGATTTCCTGCCCTCACAGCCAGGCGATGGCGAGGGGGCCAATGCTGCGTGTCGGGAGTGAGGTTATCCCAGGTCTCTGTGAACCCCAGCACCTCAAACCCAGCTGGAGCCACCAAGCCCTGCATCCATCCCCGTTTCTGGGACGGGAGCTGAGGTTTTGGCCCCGGCCCCTCAGCCACCTCCTTATCAGCGCCCAGCGAGCGGCAGCCCCGGGTGTCCTGTGACTTTGACGCCAGCTCTGCTCCCCCCCTCCGGCTCCCTTATCTAAATAGGAGTGTAAATCAGGGCCTTGGCAGATGCCCTGGCAGGACAGGGACTCCATAAAAAGGGGCTCTGCTCCCGCTCTGTTTACATTGCAGCCCCGTAAAATATTCCCCTTGTCTTCCTTGTTAGCGTCTCCCTGCAGCATCCCGGCACCTTCCTGCACCCTCATCCCCCTCCCCAAGCTCCACTGCAGCCCCAGGGTGCAGCCAGGAGGGTCCCAGCCCTGTCACCCCACAGCCCCACACCGTGTCCCCCAGCAGGTTATGCCCAGGGTACCTCCTCACTCTGCCACTGCCTTCGATCTCCTCCTCAGCCACTGCAGGCACAGAGCAGGGCTGACCCAGCTCCCCTGGGCAGCTGGATTGTGTCTAAAGGTGCCCCTGCATATTTATAGCACTTGCCTGAAATAATGCAATAATAATCACTCAGCACCTTCCCAACAGTTCTGCTCTCAGAGGCCTCGGGGGACGGTGGCAAAATCCCTTGGGAAACTGAGGCATGAGCAGAGTCTGCTTCAAGGAGAGCTGCAGAGAGCTGCTCTGGGGGATTATTTTCCTCCTGGCAATGCGAGGAGCAAGAGAACCTGTAGAAGTGAATGCAGTCCAGTCAGATTGATCAGCAATGAACTCAGCCCTGGGGACACAGCCAAGGCTGGGCTGCAAAAACCCACTCAGGGCATCCCTCCACCCCAGGAGGGTTTGCCACATGTGTCCTGCTGCACCAGCATGGCTCTCACAGGGGTGGGGGGTGCTGGGGTGCAGCAGAGCTCACATTTGCTGGTGCCCGTGCTCTCCTGTGCCCACACAGTGCCCAAGTCCCCCAAATTACATCACTGGGCTGCCTGATCCTGTATCAGCATCACAGGAGCAACTCCCAGCGAGGTTCCATCCGTCAAAGCCCCATGGAAGGAGCAGGAGGAATTGGGGATGAGCACAGTGCTGTGCCTGGATGTTCCTGCTCTCAGCAGCAATCCACAGCATCCTCTCTGTGCACACCCCTCCCGTGCCGCCCCCATGGCAACACACAGGATGGCTGCAACCACTGCCCCTCAAGAAATACCATCTATGTGTGGCCAAACTGCCACTGTCTTGCATGGATAAATCAAAAGGAAAACAAAGCTTTACGGAAAAAAGTATTAAATTTTCCATGTGCTCCTGAAGGGATGGGCCAGGCGCTCGCTGTTTATTTTTTGGGCTCTCTCTTTGCTAGTACTGTAAGTGACATTGTGTTTACGAAAGTTTTTATGTCATCAGAGCAAAGTCACAGCTCAGCTTCCTCTCCTGTGTATTTTATGTAGATGGATGTGTCTGAGAGGAACATTCAAACTAAACAGAGAGCTGGTTTATAGGAAAATGTATTTATTTGAAAAATCGTAACTCACAATTTCGGCAAAACCGGGCTCCACATTTATTGCTGCTAATGGGGTGTGGCAGCCATAAATTAACCTGGAAAATTGCTGCAGCCATTTCAACAATGGCTCATTGTGCTGATGGAGCTGCAGCTCCCCTAAGACAGCTCATGTCAATTTGCAATTAGGTTTGGATGCAAACAACAGGTAAAGGGAAGGTAACAGCAGCCTCACCACTGGGACCAGCCCCAAAATCATTGCTCTAGGCTGGCATGGGTGCCCCGAGCCTCACTTAGAACAGTGCTATTCCCTCATCTGATGGCCATGGAAATGAGAGGAAGGAGGCCCCACCTGCCATAAGGGGAATTTCTGTTTATATTACGTTACCTGTCATAGGCAGGAGACGACAGAAAAACCCAGTCCATGAGCTCTGACTGGAGCCACGTGCATGGAGAGCTGGTCCAGTTGCTCCCTGGCTGACCTCTTCTCTTGAAGGAAACTTTGCACTGAAGCAGGAGTGATGCTCCTACCCCAAAACCTCTTCCTTCCCCACTCGGATTCCCTGCTGAGACAAACACTGATCCCCAAAGCCTTGAGGCTGGCTGCTCACCCTGGGCTAGAAGCTGCCACTGTCATTCTCCCATCCTTGGTCCCCTGGCTGGGGGCAGGGTTTGGCTGCTGGCTCGTGGTGGCAGCTCTGCACTCGTGGGGAGTAGTGGAGAAGAGCTCCCAGATGATTCAGGTCCCTGACAGAAACCAGTGCCTTTCCCTTCTCAAATCACTTTCCACTCCTGAAGCAAATTTACAAGGGCTCTAAAATGTCCTGCTCCAGGGCATCAGCCAACTGCTAATGGCTGGGGATTGGGAAAGACATTTCCTCTGCTGAGAAGGATTGCATAAGCGCTTATTAAGGCAGCTCCTGGCGTCTTTGTCAAAAGCATCTGGTTTGGGGCATGGCTGGAGAGAAACTGCTGGATCTGGATGGGCAGAGCCAGACTCGGTGCTTCCAACTTTTCCCTTGGTCAGATGTGAGTGCAGGTTTGGGTCATCTCCTGTGTGCTGGTTGGGAAAGGGAGGTCGATCATGACATGAGATGTGTCCTTCTCCCTTTCCCCCCGCTCTCCATCTCATCCTGGTGGTGCTACTGTGGGGACTTCATGCTCCTTCCAGCTCCAGGAGCTCAGGGGCCCTCCAGCCCCAGGTACAACGATGCCACATGTGCATGGGTGATTTCCCTGGTCACACTGCCATCCCACATTCCTTGAAAGAGGGGCTTCCCTCCTGTCCCATTGCTGCTGTTCCTGGCACAGACACTGGCCTGTTTCAGTGGTTGAGCTCCTGTTCTGCACCGTGTCTGTGTGATGTTGCAGGTAAATGGCTTTGTGGTGGGAAAATGCTGCTGACAGTGGTCCAGGCCACCAAAATACATTGGGATGCTTTTAACAGGGCTCTGCTGTGTCACAGGCTCAGTGTGATGTGCTGGCACTGCAGAGCAGCCAGAGCCATGAAACAGCATCCTGTCCATGTCTCCCTGTAGTGGGACCATGTCCTGGTATCCCTACTTCCCACCTTGCTCTCTGTGTGTATCTACATGGGGTTTTTAATTCATTTTGTCTCTTAGATTTTCAGGGCAACTCCAGTTCTCATCACACAGTGCCTCCTGCCAGGTCCAGCTGTGCCTTCCCAACTCTGCCAGGGTAGGAGGATGAGGACAATTAACTGTGCCTTACTGTCCTGGTTATAATCAGCTCTCTCAAAATTCCAGGTTTTCTCTCTGCTCAGGTGCAGGAGTTACTTATCACTTCCATGAGAGCAGAGGGACTGATTTTCCCTTGGCTCCCCCCACTGCATCCCGAGATGTCTGTGCAGCTGCTGGGCCAGCCATTACAGCAGGACTCTCAAGATGGGTTTTCCAAGGTTGGGTTTTTTGCAGATTGAGATGGTTTTAAGAATTAACAAGCATCTGTTAATACTTTTTTTGCAACTGAAAATTATTTGGGAGTTGGGGGTTTTAAATAATTTTAGTGCTTTTTCCCACCCTTTTCCCCCCGTTTTATAAATGGGAGATGGCAGGAGCCTCCCCAGGCAGGGCTCATTATTCCCCATTCCAAACTGGGATCCAGCACCCAGCATGGCTGTGCTGCTGCCTTCATAGTAGGGGGGAGTGGGGATATTTTGGGGCAAAAAGGCACAAAGACACTGAGTGTCCTTTTGCCAGTATGGTCCATGGTGTCACCAGGGACATGGCACCTCTTTGCTTTCAGGGAGTCACAGGATGGGGACATGCTGTCAAAAATGGATCCAGACCTCCAAAGAACAACGCTTTTATTGTATATCAATATATACAGCAAATATGTGACTCCTCCTAACATGCTCCGGGGAAAAAACTGTCTGAAATGGAGCTTATTGGAAGGAAATAAATTGCTCCCATAAAAGTGCTGATCCCTCCCTTCTTCTCAAAACTGAAACAAAATAGTTTGCTGTGAACTGAAGACATTTCTTCTCCGGGCTCCTGGTTTTCCAAGAAGAGCAGGGAACATGAAGGAAAAACAAGCCTTCCCCATTAAAACACGCTTAAGCGAAACTCCAGTTTTCTCTTAAACTTTGCTTGGAAACATTTGGAGCAGCTTCGTGCGAATCAGTTCTGCTCTTTGAAAGGTCATTAAAATAAAAAACACCCAACCCAAAATAGCCATCCCTGCAAGAAGCATCTTGTTTGGACAAAAGTGGTTTGTTTTACACCGTAAATCCAAACACTCCTGGGGAAACGTTGTGAAACCCGCCGCGCTGGCGGGACAGCGGCTCCAGGGATGTTTTGTGGGACACGGACAAAGCTGGTGGGTGCTGGCAAGGTGATGGCCTCCACCAGCACTTCACTGCTGGTTATCCCTGCTGCTGGAGTATCCCTGACTTCAGCACAGTGCGTTTTCCATCAGGGTGAAGGCTTGCAGGAGTGAGTTCTGACAGGGAGAGATTTTGTACCAGTGTTCAGCTCCACTCCCATCTTGCCCCAGAGCTCCTGTGGCCTCCCTAAAGGTCCCATCATATGCAGGAGCTGAGAATACTCACCCAGGGACAAACAAAAACCATTTCACAACAAGATGCTTAAACCCTTCTTAAAGTTGTTTTTTTTAACATACTCCATGCTATACCTAGAGCAGTAATTCCTAAGCCAGCAATATACACACAAGCAATCCTGATACAGTATTTATATATATATATGTAAGAATATACTTGCATATGCAAATCAATATTTTAATATGTAAAAACAAAATAAAGTACAAATATAATTATGATTGTAGTTGTAAATATAAATAAATATATATATTGTGTGTGTGTGTGTGTATATATTTCTGTATATATATACATATGGTGCTGCTTCTTCTGCTGGTGGCATCAGTCTGTGATTTAGGCACAAAAATTTCTATCCCAGGGTCTTTGACAGTGAAGTTTTGCTGTGCAGCTGCCCCTCCTGTGCAAGCCCAGCCAGGTGAAGCCCTGCCCATCACTCATGGAATTAGGCAGTTGTTGTTCCTCATGGATTTGGGTGAACCTGCCAGTTTATGAGGGGAACTGGGATCCTCTGGGTGGGCACTCCTCCTCACTGTGGCTCTCCAGGAGGGAGCTGGCTCAGCCTTATCTGCTCAGTGTGATGCTGAAGTCGGGGTGTGGAGGGTGGTGAGCCCCTAGTGCTGTGTCCTCCTACCCCAAAAGCTGCTGCCCCCCCCTTTCCTCTGGAGGGGACAGGGGAAGAAGAGGCTACAGCACTGTGAAACTGCAGTTTTAGAGGGTGGTGGTTGTTTTCTTGGGCCAAAAGGACAAGAAACATCATGTCTAAAGATGACAGGCTCGATTTGCTGTGTCATTAACCAGAGCCGAAACTCTAGATGGGCTGGGTCTCCTGTGAGCCGCGCCGCTGCTGAGCTCTGATTCTGCCAGATAAAGGCCTTTGTGGGTGCATTTCTCTTGCTCAGACCTTGTTTCAATTCCATGGATGCTATTATGCAGTGTATGGGATGAGGAAGTTGTTTCTCCCCCTCTCCCACGTGCATCCCTAGTGGACGAATGTGCCCCCTGAAATGCGCCGGCTCCCCAGCACATGTGTGCTCCCCTGGGTATTTGCAGGGGCTTCAAATAAGCACAAAGCATAACCCTCCTTCTCACCAGGAAAAAAAAACCCCTCATTCCCGACCTTCCACAGCCTTGAGATCTCATGGAAATAACCCCCAGGGTCCAATCCAGGAGTGGTGTGGTAACACTGGTATGAGATGCAGCAGGATCGGGAAGCCCCACAAAAACCCCATAACCACCCATCTCTTGGTCCTGGCTGTGGTTACAAACCCCATTCCAGGTTAAAAGCAGCTGCTGAGACCCAAATGTGGGGGATGAGGAGAGCAGCCAACAGCCAGGTGAGTTGGGCCGCAGCATTTGGCCACACCAGGGGCTTTGCTGGGCTTACGGACACCAGCACCTAAACACGAAGCACTTTTTACATGACCATGGGTGCTCTGGGCTCTGAGCAGCCCCTGCCTGTGCAACAGAAAGCTGGAGCTGACAGGGCTCACATGGAGCTTGCTGGAAAGGGAGCAGAGGAGCTGAGTGTGCCGCCTGCCCACGCCGCGTGAGCTGACTTAGAGCACGGTAGGAAAAAATACCGCAATAGGCAAAGCATCTCCCGTTTGCCCCTAAGCTCTGGCTCTTCCTGTGCTGATAACAAGCCCAGTAAATCTCCCTACAGCAGTGAGACATTTTTCTCCCCTCTCCTTCCCTCCTCACAGCCTTGTCAGGCAGTGCTGGCTGTGGGAGCTGTGGTGGGGCCGTCCTCCTCACCCCTCTGTGGGGAGTTATCCCAAAGCATGCAGCCCCCCGAGCATCCCAGCAGGTTCCAGAGGCTCCGAGCCCTGCCCTGAGGTGCAGGCAGGAGGTGGGTGCAGGCAGGAGCTGTCTCCTCTCTAATTGCCCCTGGAGCCCTATGGCTGAGCCACTTGCTGCTATCTCAGGTCATCACAGCTGGTGCTGGGCTGAGTCAGGAGAGATGCAGACTGATACAGACCCTCTGCCTGACTGACAGGGGTGCAGGGCAAGAGAGGAGGAAGAAAACCTGGGATATTCATGTCCAAAGTCTCCCTGGCCTTAGAGCTTTGGCTGAAACAGGGAGCTTAGGCAGTGAGCAGGTTCCCATCTGCAGTTTGGTGCTCAGCCCAGGGCTGGATGAGCCCCAGTGACCTGTTAGATGTAGCTCCTGACCTGGGAGAGCTTGAGCCTGCCCAAAGCCAGGCAGAAAGAGCATTGCTGCTCGGAAAAAGCAGCTCTGGATATGGTTGGCAGCAAGATGGGGTTTACTCCATTTAGGAGTTGTGGTGGGACACAGGGCTCATCATTGCCCTTGCAGGGGATGGCCACAGAGCTGCCTCCCAATTGCTCTTTTTACAGCTGAGGCCAGGACCCCTTTCTAGTCCCACCACGCTGCTGTTCCCTCTCCACAGCCAGGACCCTGCCACCAAATTGTCCCCAGTAAATGCCACCATGCCATGGCTCAGCTGCTGCCCTGTTGGGACCTTCCTCCCTCGTGCATCAGCTAACGCTGTTCATTTTCCTCTTCCTCTCGTGCATTCCTCATAAATTTCCCGCTGCCGGCTCCACCAGCGCCACGCTCCCATTAAACCTTGCAGGCTGATTGCATCTGTCAGTGTCACTGTCTGGGGCTGGAATGTGTCACCCTGCTCCAGAGGAGCCATGTATTCAGCCGTGGCAGAGCATTTCAGGACAAAGCACTGGGTTAGATCACAGTGGGACAGTTTTCCTGCAGTGGCAAGCGCTGATCCATCTCACGGAGCGGGAGGAAAACACCGCCGCTGGATTCTTTCCTATTCCTTTTTCCTAAACAGAGGGCTGAGATGTGCGAGAGTCACCTACCAACAGGATCCTGCACTTTGCTGGAGTGTCCTAAAGAAAGGGAGTTTGCTAGAAAAAGTCTCCAAACACATGAATCTGGAGCAGACATTTTTTTCCACTGTCCCTGTCATGTCTCACTGCTTTTGTCAGGATTCTTGGGGTGGCCCCAGAGCTGCATGTACTTTGGGGTCCCTGCTGTGTGGTAGCAAGGGCTGGGATTTGTAGGGTCTGAAATGCCCACAGTAGTGCAGGAAGCAGGTACAGCCATGTCCCAGCACCTCCCTGTGTCCCTGCGGGCAGCAGGGACAGGGAAACTCTGGTGGTGACAGTGCAGTGACTGTGGGGAGCAGCCAGCTATGACATTCCCATGCCCACACCACACACAGCAGGTCCCTAA
>VZTJ01000996.1:2852457-2872472 GCA_013397795.1 Orthonyx spaldingii | reverse complement strand
GTGGGGGGGGGGGGGGGGTGTCTCTTGAGATATTAGATGTGATAATCAGATGTTCAGGGTTAAAACATAAAATTAATTTATGCCTCTGCTCTCATTATCCATATAAATGTGCAGCTTCATGCAGGAACCCCACATTCTGGGAAATACTTCATCCTGACCATCAGGAACTTCACCCCCTGTGCCTGCCTGGGGAAATCTCCTCACTGTAATGGCAGGGATGTGTGTTTGGGTGGGGCATGGAGCGAGATGAGGAGATGAAGGGACAGCTGTAACCTCGAGGACAGCCACCCTTGTGCAGTGGCTGTGCAGCAGGAGCAAGTCATTCCCAGCATAGCAATGGACTCAGCTGCCTTCCTTTGGGATACACACCCTTGGATGGAACTGTGCTGCTGGTAACAGGTTTCTGATTGTTTTTCCCCAGCTACCTGTGCTGGTGTCCTGCGAGGGGGGCTCAGATGTGCTGGGAAGCGCCTCTCCCCAGGGTGCTGCCCGGTGACCTGCGCATGGTGAGGGTGGAAGAGACAGTCAGTCTGTGTTGCTTTGTTTATAAGAACATATTTGCAGTGATTGATGCCTGAGCTGGGGAAGTATGCTTGCAAGTGAGACTTTAAAACATGAATCAAACGATGTTTGGAATATGTATGCTGCTCTGTCAAACATTTCTCGGCGTTTGGAGTCTGCAGAGCCTGCGCGTCCCGAGGTACCAGTGCCTGCGCAGAGGTGTCTGCAGGGACAGCACCCACCCCGCTCTGAGGGTGAGTGTGGGCATCCTTCAGCCTCACCATCGCCTCCCCTCACCAGGAAGCTGCTGGGAACAGTTCAGGGCTTGCTCCCGTGGCCACTCCGACCAGGGGTGCGTGTGGAGGTGTCCCATTAAGCGCCGTCCATCACGGGACATTCCTTCACGCGACGCTCCTTACTGCCAAATCGTCCCTTGGGCTTGCTGAGGAATGAAAGCGGCCCTGGAGGACAGAGTCAGCTTTCAGGCTTCCTTCCCCTCCAGATAACCCAGCTGCCCGTGGAGAGAAGAAAGGTCTGGAAGGGGCGGGCCGTGTCCAGATGTTCACTAAGTGCATTAAGACCCTCAGCCAGAGGAGCACATGCTTCAGGTTAAGCCCCTGAGCAGTCCCAGCTGCAGCAGCATTAATAAAGTCTTCACTTAATCGCTTACTGAATGCTCTTTCCCTGATAAGGGCTGGGGTAGTTTATAGTGGACAGGGAAACTTCTGAGGATTTCTCTTTGCATGTCCTGCTTGGGCAGTCCTGTATGGGCATCCCTCCACATGGCATCCCTGCTGCCATGCCAGCTCCTGTGCCCATGGAGTGATGTGTGTTTCCATCACTCTGCCTGCACCATAATGCAGGGATTGTGGATCTCGTCCCGTATTTTCTGCAGCTCTGCTTTCTCTGCCATTCATAGGGATGTTCCACTTCCCATTGCCCATGGAGTGGGGCTGGACATGGCTCATCTCAACAGAACCAGCTGTTAAAATCACTGCCAGCTGTTGGAACAGCTCTGTCCCAGCCGGTCCATCCCATTTCCTCCAGGTCCCAGGGGATAACCTGTTCTTCTAACCCTGAAATGGCCCTGGGCCACCATCTCATTCCACAGAGAGGATCCAGCCATGCCAGCAGAGGTGAGTGATGTCCTCAGACTCAGGAAATTGCACACAGGACCTGATGGCACCAGGTGATGTGTCATGCTCAGAGAAGCATCCTCACCCCAATAAGCAGTCCTGGTGGGCAGATACTCAGGGTAATGCCAAGCCCACCTTTCCTGGGAAGGGGATTGGTTGGGAACAGCCTGAGAGGAGTGGGTGCCAGCTGGCTGCCATTCACTGCCCATAAATGGTGTATCCAGCCCCAGACTGGGCGAGGGCATTTGGAACACAGAGGGACACCAGAAACTGGGCATCCCTCCAAGATGGCCAGCCCTTCCTCCTCTAGGCTCTCTGCCCACTGCTGCCCATGGGGACAGCAGGTCTGCCTGTCTCATTCCTCCTCCCAGCCATTATTTAATTATTTATTTTCCCCAGGAATCCCAAGAAAACCATTAGAAAGTCTCCTGTTCCTCCACCCAGGCACGCCAGCCTTGTGCGAAGTCTCTCTGACAGCGTGCATGGAAAACACATCCCATGAGCAGATCCCCTTCTCACGGGTCCGCTGTCGCTGCCTTTTAGCACAAGGGAGATTTATTCACTCCACGGGTATTTTTAAAAGGCATTTTTTTTATAGCTGGGCTTCTCCTACTTAGGGGAGATTAGGAGATCGTATTTCATGACTTCTTGTGGATCCCCTTTCGCAGGCTCTAATGAACTATGGGTGAGTGACCAAGGTAATCCACTCTGTGCAGGACCTCATTAAAGTCACCAAGGCCGTTATAATAACTGGCTACATCTGATCACATTACTCCTTTAAATCGCTGATTCCACTGTTAGATGAGAGCCTGCTCTTAGCCCAGCACGGGCAGCAGGAGCTTTGCTCTGGGCTCTCGCCTTGTGTGCTGCTAACGAGGCACAATTTGATTAACTCACATTGCAGAAAAGCCACGGGATTTCCCTTCACTGTTCTGCTCAGTCAACCCCAGCCACAGCAGGCAGTGTCCCATCCTGCTGGAATCAGGTGGATGGTACAAAGAAAAGATCCATCCATTTCCCAGTTATAAACTGAATTTTGGCAAGTGGCTGTCTGGGGCCACACCCAGCCTGTGCCTGTGTGATGGCACCAGGGCAAGTGGAGCTTTCAGCTTGTGAAGAACAGCCTGGAGCAGCTCCTGGCTGTCCTGACTGGCTGCCAGCCCTACTCCTATGCTTGCCACCCCAAGCCCACAGCATCCCTACAGTGGCACAGCTCACAGTCCCAGAGCCATGGGATGGATCCCACCCCCGAATCCCAGTAAAATAGAACCCAGCACTTCAGTTAAACAGGCTGCAGCCCCTCTGGCAGTGGGCTTTGCTCTCCTGCCCCACACTGAGGTGGTGGTCCTGACCCCTGCCCATATCCCTTCCTTACTGAAAGCAGATGCAGGCAGCCCAGCAAATATCCAGAGGGGCGGCGGCGGGGGAAGACAAAAAAAAAAAGCCAGATCCATCTGCAAAAACCCAGGCAGAAATGTTTCTTTGTCTTGGGAAGTGTCAGCGAAAGAAATTCCCTTTGAGGGTAGGTTTGTGTTTGCAAGACTTCAAACCCCTCATCTGGACAATAACAGCTTCTGTCTAAGGGAGCCGGGGCCGCGAGGTGCCGGCCAAGCCTGAGGTATTAGAGGTTCGGGCAGTAATTAGGGCTCTGGAGCTGATAAGGGCGCAGAGCTCAGCCACCTTGGGCTCTGCTCATGCCAGAGCAGTGAGTGTGCATCAGGCCCCGGGTGTGCAGGGCTCCGGCGGCGCAGAGGCTCCGGGGGATGTAAACAACCCCGGCCAGGGCTCTCCATCCATCGCTGCCGCAGCCGCTCGGCACCGGCACCCCACGCTCAGCAGTCGTGGCAAACACGTCCCCACGGACAGAATAACACCAACCTGACTTAGCACAGGGGGAAAAAAGTGATTTTTTTTCCTGTCTCGACCACCCGTGCCATGCCAAACCCCTGCTGTGGGCTTGCCATAGGGCACCAACTCCTGCCAGCGCGTGGGTTCCTGATGGCACACCCAAACATGTTCAGGACCAAAAAAACCTGGGTCCTGGGTTTTACAGCTGCTGAAAACCAAGGATTTGCCTTCTCAGCCCGCTGGCAGGGAGCCCCAGGCTGGCCAGGCTGGTGCCAGAGCTGTGCAGCCCCAGGCTGCAGAAGAGGAGGTTGATGCACAGGACTGCAGGCAGAGGAAGGCCGCCGGGGACTTCTGATCATCTCATTAACCACGAGAACGGCAGAAAATAATTGCTCGTGGTTCAATGCAGTCCATCTGTGTGGGATTTTCTCCATAATAAGTGCATACGGCCTGGTTTTAATGTTTTTCAACATTTTTTAAACTGAAACATTTCCTAGTGCCGAAGCCCGGGCAAAAATCAGTTCCAGCCCTGGGGGCAGTGAGGGGATTTAGAGGCACAAGTCTCAGGTTGACTTTTTAACAGGGTTCGTACAAACTATCCTGCCCATAATGCTCGTGTAATTGATGCTTTTGAATACTCCAAGGAGTCCAAGGCCCTCTGAGGCTTTGAAAGTATGTTTTACAGTACTTTCTGATGTGATATATAAAAAACCCCTGATCATGAGTCAGGCAAGCAAAGCTCTCGAGACCGACTTAAAATTATTTACATGCACACACACCCCTTTTTAAGTGATCACACTTAAATCTTTTCAGATATTTGGGTTTTTTGGTTTTTTTTTTTTAAGAAAAGCTGGTTTTTCATGCAGAAAACAGAACTTCAGGACTCTGGCAGTTTTGGTGTAAAAGCTGCCCCTCAGCCAGCTGCAGTGATGCAGGGAGGGCTGGCTGGATGAGATTGGGCTGTGCCTTCCTGCAGAAGGGTTCATATCCAGAGCTGATTTGTCTTATTTCCCTGCAAGATGCAATTTGAAGCTTAACTGTGGCCAAGCAGCGAGTGACTGCAAGGAATTTTGCTCATCAGAGCAGATGAAGCAATGGGTTTGGTCCTTTCCAGTTTTTCCCAGTCCATGAAAGCCAAGCAGGTAACTGGAGCATTTTCCCTGGGATAAGGGAACTTAACGGGCACCTTACAAACACACAGGTGCTTGTTAAAGTCATCGCTGTAAAAGTGGCGCTCTGACCCTGCCAAAATTCTGTCTTAATAATTTCCCCGTGTGGTGAAACGCTGGGCATTTATTGTGGCTTTGCTCTGCCACCTTCTCCCCAAAGAGAGAGCACGGGGGGCTGCACACCCCGCCCACCCCACTGCTCAGCCCCAGCCCCTCCTGGTGACTGGGGAGGGAGCGAGGAATAACCCTCCTAGTCCTTTATCAGGCTTGTGTGCTTAATCCCCCTTTCAAGTGGCACGGAGTTAACTGGCTCCCTTTCCCGGGGCGTTGCTCAGGGGAGAAGAAATGCTCCCCACAAGGGTCATGGTGGCTCCCCTGGGCCCCTCTGTGCCTGGACCCCACTGTGAGGGTGCCAAAGCCCTGGCAGCAGTCAGCCCTGGCTGTCTCACCTGGCTTTTTCTGCTCAGGGCTGCCTCCATGTCCCCTCGGTCCCCACTGCCCTTCCCATCCCAGAGCTCCTGTGAGTGTGGTAGTGCCCACCCAAGGACCCCCTGATAGTGTGGGTTCAGCACCACAGTCAGGGGCTATTTTGGGGAGGATTTTTTCCTGGGCAAGCGTTTGGAAGCTTGAACAGCACAGGAGTCCGAATCTGGCCGGAGGCATTTCAAATATGCCTCGCCGTGGGCTGGAGCACCGAGCCTGCCTTAAGTGGGCAAGGGATTTCGTAATCACAGCCTCCCATCGTCCTGCCAAGGGCACGGGAGCACAGCTCTGGCCGCCACAAAATACTCTCTAGAGGCTGAATATTGCACAGTTTTCCACATACCCCCAAAGCCCACAGTGGGAAATGGGAGCTGAGCTCGAGCTGTGGCTCCTGCGTGATGCAAGGGTGGGGCACAACCCCTCGCACGATGGGGGCCTTGTAGGGTTTCCAGGGGTTATTGGTTACTTGGATGATAACATCACTCTTTGTTGTGATTAGTGGTAATCCAGGACAGAGAAACAGGAAAGACAAAAATTGGATTTTTGGGTGTCTCTGCATCACCCTCAGGGGGCTTCTTCCAGCACAGTGGGGAAGCAGACGGCATTTCACTGAGGTCAGCATTTTGGGAACTGCCACCAAAACTGAGAGCTTCCCTTTCCCATGCACTTACTGACAGGTTTGGGTTTCACAGTTCTCCCCAAAAATATAGAGTGGGGAAATAAGGAGATTTTAGTGCAGGAAAGCTACCGTGAAGCTTCATTTAAAGGTTACACTGTGCTTATGTGGTCCAAATTATACTGGTTTGATCTGGTTTTGGAGGAGACACTTTCCAGATTTAACCATTTTTTGTTGAGTCCCTTCAAATCAAGGAATGTGAACTTAGGGCAGAGAGGAAACATCTCCCACACATGGGAAACCAAGTCATGTTTTTAAATGGCACTTGGCCTTTCTCAGCCCGTACTCCAGGCATCCAGCCTTGCCTGAGCTGATTGGAGTTGGATTAGAATTTATGAATAATTTTGCTTACCTCCAAATTGACACTTTTTATAGTGAATATATACTTCTCTGAGTTTTTTTTATTGCTGATGGGTGAGGGCAGTTTGGGCCATGAAAAGAAAAGGGTGGCAATGGATTTTTTCCCTGCACGGCTTTGCCAGGAAGAGGGAGCTCCATAAGCAGTGGAGCCTGGACAGCATCCACAGTGGGGATATGCACTGGGAACAGGGTGATCCATCCTGGAAAGGGGGTGACAGGCTGGAAATGGGTGACAGATGTTGGGAAAGGTGTGATGCATGCCACGAAGGTGTGACACGCTGCAAATGGGGTGACACACACCAGGATGGGGATGACATTCACTGGGAAGTGGTGACACAAGCCAGGATGGTGGTAACATAGATGCTGTGGAGAGTGTGACAAGCACCAAAAGCAGGTGACACTTGCTGGGAAGGAGGTGATGGACATCAAGAAAGGAGTGACAGACCTTGAGAATGGAGTGACACATGCCAGAAAAGACATAATGCTCATCAGGAGAGCAGGGCAGGGCCATGTATCCCAGCCCAGCAGCTGCAGAGGGCACAGGGCAGCCAGGATGGCATTGGTGTGCAGCAGCACAGCCAGATCCTGCAGTGACAGGCCACCTCAGCTGTCACACACGTGTGCCCACGTGTGGAGCAGCCCGACAGAGCCGCTCCCCTCTGCCCATCAGCAATACCCACCACTGGTGCTCGAGCCGTGGCTAATGTCCTTTCACCATGTATTATACAAATAATATAAATAACTCGTCCTCGGACTTCAAACATGCCACTTCAGATGTATGGTGGGAGATTACAGAGTTTGTTAAAGCTCAGGTCTTCAATCATCCGGGCAGTTTCGAAGCTGCTCACTAAAATACAGATCAATGCTTCAATTTTATGGGAGGCCTGTCCCATGTGACCAGACTCAAATCCCTTATTTTATGGCTTGCTTATACATTCCTGGTGAAAAACGGTTTACATTTTGGGCCCCGGGAGCTCTCCTAAATCAGCTGCCAGGTTTTTGCAGCTGGTAGTAAAGGGAAGCGCTGTCATCGGGCTGCCCGGAGGTGAACAAACGAGCCGCCAACCACGGGACTGACGGCTCGCCCCGACCCTGCGCCAGCTCCCCGCCTGCTGCTGCTGCCACAAGGACACCGATCTGGCATGGAGACACCGGCTGTGACACCCTGGGCACCCCCCCAGAGGTGCCACCCCGTGGCAGCATCTCCCCCTGGGAGATCCCAAAGCTTCAGGACTTTGTAGAATCTCAGATGAAAGGGTTAAGCCGGACTGGACGGCTGGAGGGGTGAGGGATGTTAATCCCTCGGCTCTGGGCCTGCTAATTATTTGCTGATTCAGCAGCTGAGCAGAGCCCAGCTCCAAAGCAGGACCTTGGCCCTTGCCTGCTGTCAGCACTGGGGTGCTGATGCTCCTGCTGTCAGTTTTGGGGTGCCGGAGCTCGGGGTCACCTGTTTTGTCCCAAGAGGGACACCCAAAGAGGTGAGCCAACCTCCAGCTGCCCTTCTATCTTGTGAGCAGCAGTGTGTCACAAGCAGGTTTTGCAGGGAAACTTAGGCACAGGTTATCCCTGGGCAAACCTGAAGGAATCATGACTTTCTCTTCTTTCATTTTCCAGCAGTGTTTCACCCTTTCCCTTCACTGGTGAGCATGAGAAAGGGGAATGAGTCCTCTTGGAGGACCCTGAGCCCCAGCAAGGAAAGGAGCTGCCACCCACCACAGTGACACAGGGACCTGCAGAAATAGGGCACAGGGAGCAGAATTTGGTAGGGCACCCACCTTTTCCGACTTGATTGCTTTCCTCCTTTAACGATGACAACAAGCTCCCAGCATTTCCTGCCATCCAAGATCCCTGAGGTTACCACTAATGACATCCCCTCCACGCCCATAGCCCCGTTGTGAGCCGCCACCTCACCCAGGCAGTTCAGCACCGAGTTATGGCCGTGACACTCAGCCCTTGCTGGGGGAGCAGAGGTGCCATCGGTAGCAGGCGGTGGCTGCAACTCCCACACGTTTAAACACCTCCTGGCCTGGCTCCTTCCCCACGGCACCGTGACAGAAAGCAGCTGCTTTCACAGAGAAGGGAACTTTGGGCTGCAGAACAGTGGAGGTGAAAGGAGCCCGAAGGATGAAGGTGTGTGCCTGGGTGTGCTGATGGGGTGATGAACCCAAGCAAACCTGAAGCAGTGGTGGGATGTGGCTCCGTAGGGTGGGAGGATGGCTGAGCCCACCGGCTCAGTTTTCCCTTCCGCTGCTTCTCACTGAGGACGTGGGAGCAGGAAGCCCCATGGGGTGGCCTCATCTATCCAATTCCCTGGCTCTCCGGCACCAGGAGGTTTCTCTCCTCACAGGGCTACCACAGATTTTCCACACAGCAAATCCATGATGGGATGTTTGGATGACATGTATCCCAAACCTACCTGGGCTGAGCCCCTCCAGCACCTGCCCAAGTGAACTTTCCTGGTACCTTGGTGGCATCCTGAGGAAACCCAGCTCCTTTGCACTGGCTTCTGATGCATGGTGTCAAGATGCTGGTCCCCTGCTCTGAGCATGGCTAGGCAGGATTCTCTGTTCCCCACCCTGGTGATGGCCAGTAAAATTCTAGGTGAATTTATCCCACCCTTATTAAACAAAGCTGAATTTCCATCTTGGGGAAAGCAGACAGCATCCTCCTGCTTCCAGCTATTTAGGGGATAGCTGAAGGGTTTTTTTTCCCTGTTGCAAATGGGTAGCTTCATAAAGAACAGAAAAAGAAAAAGTAAAAAACGTCCACATTCATCTTGCTTTGAAAATGCTGTAAATAAATCAGTTCACTCCCAGAACAAGCTCTGCCTTCTTTTTGCAGTTGCCTCCTGCCAGTGCTAATTGGAGCCAATAGGCACATCATGAGGGGAGCAACCCCCTTTACAGGTAACACTTTAGCCTGGTGAGCATGTTTACAGCCTTATTTCAAAGCCTTGAGGAGGAAGGGTCTGTCATAAACCCTGGCAGCTTTCGCTGAGCAACCAGCACTGCTAGAATAGTTAAATCCCCGGCATTTGGGTGGAAAAATACAGAAAACACGTGTGTTTCCATGTGAGCTCTGTTGCTGCTCAGAGCTGGCTTTGTGGCAGTGCAGGGCAGCTGCGGAGCCCGGCAGGTCCCAGGTGATGAAGAGCCATCTCTGGCAGGGCTCAAGGACACTGTTAGGTCTGGGTGACCCTGAGGACCCCCTGGGACCCTCACCCTGCCCATGGAGGGGCATCCATATAATCCCAATGCAAGGCTCAGGGAGACACACTCTGTTGGCTGTGCTTGTCCTAAAATGAGCTCTTCAGCTTTTGGGGTGCCTGAAGACAATGATCTAGGAGAAAACCACCATTCCGTGAAGGAGTTAGGTGTTGGTTTGTTTTTTTAAAGAAAAAAATACCTTGGGGAAACTACAGAAGTCACTCAAGACATTTTCAGAATTACTTTTATCTGAAGAAAATAAGGAGAGATTTCCTGCAGTAAAGATGTCAGTGAGGTTTACAGGAGAAGCTCTGTGCAGGTGTCGATGAATGTGTGAAGGAGGTGTGCTCTGGGATTGGGGTGGGGGGACCGTGGCCCCCACCTGGAGCTGATGTTCCCAAGATGCTGCAGTGCCATCTGCTCAGCCATCCTCACCTCTGTCACTTGGGGATAAACTCAGTGTAAATAATTAGCAATAAATCAGACCTTCCTTGTGCAGACCCCCCTGACGGTGCCCTTTGTCAGCCCCCCTGCACACAGTAGCTGACAGTGCCATTTCCCACCCTCTGCAGGGTTAGGAGCCCTCTGTCCCAGCAGGGCAGGGAGCAGGAGGCTGGCAGGGCTCCAGCGGGGACACGGCACTGCCACAAGCCTTCCCCCAAAGATGAATGGCTGCCCGTTTTCTTAATCCAGCCACTTTGGAAAAATTGTTTGTTCTCATCCTGTTTGAAACAGCTTCAAAGTGGCTCCAGTCTAGACTGTGCCAAGATAAATTACAAACCTAAAGCACTGATATAAACCATAGGGGAAGGAGTCATTTGCTCTAATGTAATTAAAACAAGATATTATAATGTATGTAAGTATGTATATGTGCAGGCAGGCTCTCCTGGCAGGGAAGGAGCGGGATGCTGCCTGGCTGTCCCCAGCAGAGACTGGGCCATCCCTCCTGGGCTGGGGGGTTTTGTCCCTTTAAGGGGTGGCTGAGCAGGGAGACCACACCTCCAGCACCTGACAGCAAATCAGGCTGTGACAGGTCCCTGTGACATCACTACAGCTGCTATAAAAGGTAAAGGCACTGAGCTCTGATGGGTGGTGGTTGTGTATGGTTCCTGGTCTTGGTCATGCCCATGCCCATGATCCTGGTTCATGGTGTTTGGTCGTACCCATGATCCCAGTTCATTGTGGTTGGTTACATCCATGCTCCTCATTCATGGTGTTTGGTCGTGTCCATGATTCCGGTTCATGGTGTTTGGTCGTGTCCATGATTCCGGTTCATGGTGTTTGGTCGTGTCCATGATCCTGGTTCTTGGTGGTTGGTCACATCCATGATCCTGGTTCATGGTGGTTGCTCATGCCCATGATCCTGGTGTGTGATCAACAACAATGTGTTGATGCCCGTACGTGGGGCTGGTGTGTGATGTCACTGCTGGAGGCAAAGTGGAGGGCTTTGGAGAGGTGGCAGCGTGACAAGGGAGGCCTAGACCATGGTCAGGGGAGGAGGGGAATGGCAGAAGGGCTGCCCTGATGGAGGGGATGAGGCAGGAATTGGGAGTCTTCCAGCATCAGGATGCCTTTTGTCAAAGTGTATCTGATGGGAACTTGGCTCCAAAGCTCCTGTGGAGGCAGCTGAGGAAAAGAGCTTTTACTCCACAAAATACAGAGGGAAATAAACACTTATTCCTTCATCTGGAATAGGTCTAATTTGTGATGAGCTAGATCAAATGATAAGCAATTGTTCCACTTCAATTAAATGCAACTCAAGTGAAACAGATGTGGATCCCCTTGCTCCTTAAGTATCCTCTCATTTACTGAAAATGAGGAAGGAGGAGAAAAAGGCAACAGAAAGAACAAACTCTGAAATTTGGGGGAAAGGAAAGGAAATAAAATCATTATAAAAATTCTAATTGTGATTCATTTTGTTGACAAACAAAGAGTCCTTGATAAATAATGCTTATTTAAATTAAAGAGACTGTAAAAAAATTAGATATCATTAATATTTCACCATGGCTTGGGATACAGACAACGCTCAGCGAAAGTGAATCCTGTGAAAGGCAATTACCAGCTAAACTGTGTGTCATTTTGTTTTAATGGCATTATTAAATGTAAATGTGTAAATTATTACCTCCCAAATGCCACGGCTGTACTGTAGCCTGGCTTTAACATCCCCTGGATCTCCTGTCGGGGTCTCTTTCCCTGGAGCTTGCAGCCCTGGATCATCCAGACATCCCCTCGGGTGTGCGATGCTTTCACCCCTGCGCTAAGCACAACACGATTCTTTTCCCAGTCAGTCCTGAAACAGTTTCTCCCCTGGCGCTGCTCAGATGCTGTTCCCAAGGGAGGGGTGGGGACACCACCAGTGGTGCCCTGGTGTGATGCCTGATGGATGCGAGCGGAGTTTCGGCTCGTGCCACAAGAGGTCTCACGGATTTCATCGGGACCTTCGGAGGAATAAAATCCCGGTTAATGCAAGCAGGAGTAACGCTCGTGGGACCTGTCAGACACAGGTGGAGGGCGGTTGTGTCTGGGCCCTTGCTTTCCCTGGGAACAGCCCTAAATCTCCCTCCTGACAGCCCAAAAGCCGCTCTCCAAAGCTGCTTTATGCCTGTGAGACAGTTGCACTGTGAGAAACAATTGTCCCTCATCGTCCCTGGCAAATCACTTGGAGTACATTTTTATGGGATGCTTTGGGAGCCCGCAGGCACGGAGAGCCCATGGCCATGGAGCAGAGCCCCGTCCGGGGCTGAGCTGCTGTTACCCACTCGTGCCCATGGCGGTGCAGGGTCACCTGCTTGCTCCTTGCCCGCATCCCCTTTACCTTCCATCTGTCACATCCACAGCTCCAGGCAGGCAAACCGCGGTCCCCTCCTGCCCCATCCCCACCCTGGGCTGCCCCCATCCTCCCAGCGCCCACGCGGGCTCTGCGACCACATAAATTTCAGCTCGGCGCTTTGAAGTGCCGAGGAGGGGAGTTGTTGTTTTTGTTTGTGAGCGCTTATCGCCGCGATGCTGCCGCCTGTCTCTCGGCGATGGCTCCGGCCTGCCGTCCGTGCAGCCCCGCTGCCAGGGACCGCCGGGCTGCCAGCGCCGCCTGATAAGGATGATGGATGGGGATGGGGTTGGCTCCACCATGGCCGGCTGCTTACTGGGAGCCAGAGCCGGCCCTGCGCTCCCCGAGCCTGGAGGAATGCGAATTCGTGGGGTGGGGAGCCAGCAGGGGATGCTGAGCCCTCCACCAGGCCTGGCAGTGGGTGTGGGTACCACACGTGTGCACCCCCGCATCAGCCCCATGTCACGGAGCAGGGTGGGCAGTGCAGATCCAAATCCGCAGCCTGGTCGGGGGGCAGTGGGAAGGAGACGTTCCCACCCTGCTCCATCACCTCCAGGGTGGCTCTGCAGCCCACCCTGGTCCCCTCCACGGGATGAGGGCAGTGGGTGGCTCTGACAGGCGATGAGGGCACTGCCACCATGCTGCCGGGGTGACACCACCTCTGTAGCAGCAGCCCGGTGCCATGGGGAGACCTGCAAGCGGATGGTCCTCACTTGCTGTGCCAGGGGGATGGTTTTGTTCAAATTAGGCTTCCTGGGTTGGGATCAGGGCTGAGTGGGCTCTGCACACCCTGATCCCTTTGGGAGGGTGAGCTCCAGCACTGAGGGGTCCCTACCCTGGATTTAGGGCATCGCAGCTTTGAAACAATGGTGCATCACACAGCTTCACATCAAGCCTTCAAGGAGGTTTTTGCAGTGGTTTTCAGAGCTGAGCTGCTGCAAACATACCTGGAACTACTCCCTCCATGGGCCAGCTCTTGTTCCTGACTCAAAGCAAGCCAAGGGAAACATTTTTGTGCAGCTACCACAAGGCCCATGTTGTCGTTTCTTTGCGATGCTATTCTTGCTTCTCTCCCTTACCACAAGTTTTCTTTGCCTGCCTTTGACCCAAACCTCCCTCCCTTTTGTATTTCTTTCCCATTCCCTTTCTCCCTGTGCCATGGAGGACTCAATGCCTCTGCTCCCAGGTGTGAGCTGCAGAAAGCAGCCAGCCCAAATCCTCTTTCCCTGGAAAGAGCCTGGATTTGGTTCCCCCTAACAGGCAGGATAACCCAGAGCCCAGAGCATGGAGACTGCCTCTAGTCCATTCCCCACAGCATCACTCACTGAGCCCTGCCAAATGCAAACCTGGGATAAAACACACTAATTCCAGCCCCTCAGTCAGACAATGGAAAAATTGGATGCATTTCCACGCCAGCCTCATTACAAGGGTTTCTTAAATGGAGGCTGTGCTTGTAATTAAATAGCCATATCTTGGCTCCCCAAGACAGGAGGAAAAGGCAATTTGAAAATGTATTAAAACAGAAAGTTTGGCAATTCTCCTGGATTTAGAACAATTCATGGATTTAAATTGTTCCAGTTCAAAAATGTGTGCTTGCTTTCAATGGAATTAAATAAAGATGTGCAAGATGGAGGGAAAGCAGTACTTTCCTGGATGCTTTTCCCTCTCTGGCTATGAAGGGAAGGGGTAGCTCTGGCTCTGAGAACTTCCTTGGTAGCCGTGTGGGCTGCTTTGTGTGGCTGACGCCTTGGCTGACTCAGCTGAGGAGTACAGGAAAGCAAGAAGTCCTATTAATGCCACGTTTTCCAAAGTTTTTCACCCTGATTTCTGGTTTTATCCTTACCTCTGGCACTCCCTAAGGTGCTCCTGCCACTGGTGGGACCAGCTCCCCAGGCACAAGCTGTGACTGTCTGAGGATGGACAGGCTCCTCTTCTCCAGCTGCTTTTTTTGGGGGGTGCCACATTAAAAAGAATGGTCTCAAGGTTGCTAACAAAGGACTCCTCAGGCGTTTAGCACTCTTTGATTTGGCGTGAAACATTAGAAATACCATCATTATACAAGTTTCCACGTCTACAGGGGGAAGCTCATGAGATATTTGAGAACACATCAAAATCTAACACCTCTTTTACTCCAAGAAAATATAAAAAAACACCCTTAATTTCTCTTTAGACACCCTTAATCTTTCTCTTCTCCCAGCTCTTGTGCTGGGAAGGTTTAACTTGGTGACAGCAGCCAAAGCTCCTCACTTGACCAGGGGTAGCTACTGGGGCGGAATGGGAAGCTCCAGGAGAGGTTTAAAAGTGCTTTGCAGAGCACTTGCACACCTTTGCCTGCTTGTGCATTTAAGAGTCACTTATTTTAAACCCCAAGTAGAAAAATCCTGTCCCTGCTCCCTCTGGCTCCTCTGGCATCACATGTGTGTGTGTCAGCTGGGAGCTGAACGGGAGGTGAACTGTGAGATGACTTATCTGGGTAGCAGGGAAGATGGAGGAACAGTTTGAACCCAGCCCAGATCCTGAGCTCTGTGGGCTTGACATAAGCGTTTAAGCCTTTGGTTGGGATCTGGTGATAGAAGAGGGCTGGAAAGCACATTTCTTTTGTGGTTAAAGGTCCTTTTGCCAGTCCATAAATCCAGAGGGAGGTCTGTTTATTCTGTTTACTGCAGTTACCTAACCTGTGAGCCTCTGTGTAAATCATGGCAGGCTGTGATTTAGGGGGGAGCTGCTCTCCCTGTGGCGTGTGCACCGAGTCCCTGCCCAGACCCCCACGCAGGCAGAGGGATCTTCCAGGAGCTGGGAGATAAGAGCAATAAAAGCTGCAGCTCTCTCCAGCGCCACTGCTGCTGCATTTGCTTTGGCACAGTCACACATGGCTGCGAGCTGATGGGAAGGGGAACCCGAGCCCAAATTACGCTTTTCTGTTTTCCTTATTTTAAGGAAACAGCAGGGCTGCCCAGAAGCAATGTTCCATTTCCACCCCGTCACCTCAGGGGTGTCTGAGAGCCACTATCTGATGGGGCTTGGCCAGGTGAGGGGGTGGCCAGGCTGATCACCCCCCCTGACTGCACAGCACGGGCAGCTGCTGTCCCAGCCTTCCTCACCTGAGAGGTGCTGACTCCCCGGAGCCCAAATCGGCTGCCAGATAAGGGAATGACTCCCAGATAGCAGCGCCAGCTTCTCCAGATGAGCCCTCCAGCCCCTGGGGAAAACTGTCTGTGTTGTCTGTCTGCAGAGCAAGAGCCAGAGGAGGGTTTGGGCAACCGAAAGGGGAAAAAATAAAAAACCACCTTTGAAGCCCCAGGCTTGGCACGCTGGGCTTGGACACAGGTTTGGCAACAGAAGAGGGCTGATGCAAAGCTGGACTGCAAGCAGGGAGGAAAGTGACTCCAGTCCAGGGGCTCCCCACTTCCCACAGCCTGGGTTCCATCCTCCCGAGTCCCTTCAGCCCTCCCTCTGCCTCCTCCCAGCCGCCTCCATTAGGCAGCCACAGGATTCCCTTGGCCTTCTCCTCTAGGCCGCTGCTGCCAGTTTTGATGCAAACCATTGTGCTCCTCTGGTCCCTCCCCATTCCCAGGGCAGAGCAGCACAGGGGGATCAGCCCAGGTCCTTGCTGTTTAGTCTACCCATCAGACTGGTGACGAGCAGTCTAGCAGCTGGCAGAAAGCACTTTTCTAATTGCTCAGATGCTGGCTCTGAGCTGTTTGTCCGGTGGATCTTTCTTTAAATCCTACAGCAGGGGCAAGGGGAGGATGATTGGCAGGGGGTAGGGTGAAAAATGCTATGTTCCCAGCATTGAAGTCTGGGCAGTTGGAAAGCTGCTGATCTCAAATGAGAGGGATTTGGGGTGTCATTTGCTGGGAGCAGTAAAGTCAAGAAGCATCCTCCAGTCTGGGATGGCTCACTCCGCCTTCAGGTTGGAGAATCCTTGACTGAAAAGCTGGACAGGCAGCACGTGACTCTGGGCATGCAGATGTTCATGCAGATGTGAGTGTGTGTTTGGTTGTGAGGGTCTGGGGACCCCTTATCCTGGAGTCTGCGGGCAGCTTGGTCCTTCCAGTTCCAGATGTGACACTGGGGATGTCCTGCCTCAACTTCAAGGCTTGAAGGATTGAAGAGCCTCATTTGGCTTCAACTCATGTGTGCACTCGAGTATGTAGGCAAAGCAAGTGACCTAGGGTGGTCTTCAGGGCATTGGGGTCCCTACTTTGAACACTGATCAAAGTGAACCCCAAAGAGCTCAGGGCTGCCAGCTCAGGGAGGGGTGCAGACACTCAGAGGAGTCAGCGCAGCAGCAAGAATGACAAAGTGGATAGTCCTGACCAAAGAGACGGGCTTTGTTTCCTCTGGAAAGATGGAAATGGAGAGGGACATGATGAAAGTCTCCCAGAACCTCCAATACAGCAGTGATCAATTGACCTCAGGGTCTGCTGAAGTTGGGACAAGATGTAATCAACTTAATTTGCAGTGAGAAAGCTCAGAGGTCAGATATTAAGACAAATGATTCAGGCACCACAGGACAGTTAAGCCTGGGCCAGGGTATATGATGGGTGTTTTAAACCAAGCAGGGCCAGGCTGTGGGAGGGCAGTCAGGTGCAGGTGTGGGGCTTGGAAGGGCTTTAATTCCCGTGGCTTGGTGGTCAGGCAGAGGACAGAGAGTGGTGTCATGAGCCAACAACATCCTTGCCCTGCATTCCTGGCTGTCCCCATTCCAGCAGCTCTGTCTCCTACTTGGCTGGACAGGCTTCACCCAAACCATTCATCCCTCTGTCACAGCACAGCCTGGACCACTCCGTGTCCCCTCAGCAGCTCCTGCCCTGCAGTGGGACAGGGATCAGTGAGATCTGCCCAAGTCCTCCCTCACCCTGTGTCTCCGCTCTGGAGGTGGCATTTCTAAGCCCAGGAAAGCAAAGCTCGGCGGCTTTTAGACACTTACAAGCTATTTTACAGGAATTTTCAAGCTATTTCCTAAGCCTTGTTTTGGGCTGGTGCCTTTTGGCATTTTAAAGAGAAAAATTATGTGGAAGCTGAGGCTTATTAAAACCCGAAACTCAACCACTCCTGCAAAAACAACCCCGCTTGTTCCAGGCTGGCTTTTATGGCTGCCTGTGCGTGATGAAAACTGGCTGGGGCTAGCAGCAGAGTGGTGTGGCTATTGCCATATCCCAAACCGCATGTTCACGGGTGTGTTCCTGATTTGTTGAAACGTCCCGACTTCGGGAAGGTTTCCTTCAAACAGAGAGGGTGGGGAGCGCTGCTCGTTTGGGGTTTTGTGGCTCTTTTCATGGGGCGTTAGATCTCAGGTTAAATAAGCAAAATGAATCAAGATTAATAATAAAAAAAAAAAGCACTTTCCTCCCCTTTCGCAGGCTGCAAGGAGCACACACTCTGCAGCAGGAAAGCTCCCAAACCCTGCATCTCCCCAGCTCACGCTCCTGCCCGCATCCTTTCGGGCCGGTGCCTGCAGTCTGCTGGTGCCTAAGGAGGTTTATCTGCAGGGCTTTGCAATCAAAGGGCTGCGATAGGCAGGGAAGGATTAACCCCAGAAGGGGAGGAAAATCCCTCGCCGCCTCCTGCTCCATACATCAAACGCAGCGCGGCTCCTCTGCAGCGTTAATCACGGAGGAGCCCGACCCTCGGAGACGGACGAGAGCTGGGATCTGGATGCTCCAGTCCCCGGCTGGACCGGCACGGGACACTCCTCAGTCAGTCCCGGGACACTCCACGCCCCCCTCAGCCTGTCCCGGGACATTCTGTGCCCCCCTCAGCCTGTCCCAGCCTCGGGGTTCCCACTGGCATCCACCACCCTCCTCCGGGCTGCTCTTCCTGAGTTCCCCCACACCAGATCCCTTTGGGGCCGGGCGTGCATTTGGCACCACTGTACGTGCAAAGAGAGATGGGATGATCCATCCCATGGCCGTGGGACAGGTCAGCAGTGCGATATCAGCTGTGCCACTCTGGCTTGGCATGATGGATGCGGGCAGGAGCGTGAGCTGGGGAGATGCAGGGTTTGGGAGCTTTCCTGCTGCAGACGGTAACTGCGGAGTGCGTGTGCTCCTTGCAGCCCGCGAAAGAGGAGAAAAGTGCTCTTTTTTCAATTAATCTTGATTAATTCTGCTTGTTTAACCAGAGATCTAAAGTCACACGAAAAGAGCCTCCCATCCTGCCCAGCCAGGGATGGGATGCACTCCGTGCAGTGCAAGGCACTGCTGTGCAGGGCTGCAAGGGGAGAGGCTTCCCTGGGAGCGGGGCACGTCCCTGGCATTGCAGGGCTTCCCCCCACGTGGTTTCCATCCCACGGGCTAATGCCTGTTGGTGACGATCCTTCGGGAGCTTTTCTCAATTACCATGAGAGGCAGCAGCCGGCTGAAACTCCACAATCCAGTGTTTATAAAATTGTTACCTCAGCAGTCCCCCCTTCCTTTTAGTCCAACCTGCATGTCCTGCACCCCAGCCCAGCCCTTCCCCTCCAGTGCCAAGGGCTGGATCACACCCACTGCAGGCTGACAGCAGTGAGATATCCCACCTGGGCAATGCCAACATCCACAAGTGGCACCGTGCCACACACTTCCCCGGGATGATAATCACCACCAGGACTTCAGAGAAGAGAGATGGTAGCCCTGGGAGCTGGATGAATGTTTCAACTACAGTGCACAGCTAATGCTGTGATACCTCGCTGAACACATCCCAGAGCAGCTGTAACATCCTTCTGGCAGGTGACTGGTCCCTGAGCAAGCAGAGTAGTTTGATATTTGGAGGAAAGATCAAGGGAATTTTAAGGGGAAAGGTTCTGTTTTTGCAGCCGTAACAGTTTCCTTAGAAGAGAAAATGGCCATCCCTGCCCTGTCCACAAGCCAGCCCGTGGCAGGCAGCCAGGCATGGATGCTCCAGGTAGAACTGCTGTGATCCATGGCCACCTCCAGTTTAGCAGGAGGCACCCCTGGAACCCTCAGGGCAGGCAGGAGGGGAGCATCCAGCCCAGCATGGAAAATGCGTGCTGCCACTCTGGCACTGCCACCTGGGAGTGTTTTCGGGCAGCTGCTCGGTACTGGCCGTACCCCTGGAGACCTGATGAATGCCCTGCCTCACTTGGAACGTGATCCTGGCAGCTCATCCTCGCTGGCCATGGAAAGGAGCGGTGCTGGAGCCAGAGCACTGTGCTGGGCGGGATGGGGACAGCTCCCACGGCACAGGGAGCACGGGCAGGCTGCCAGCGAGTGCATCCCACGGTGCATCCCCGCTCAGGGGGCGGTGGGGAGGCAGGAACCCCGGGGAGGGCTCTGCAGAGCAGCACAGGGCAGTGCCAGCCCCGTTCGTGACGGGAGCTGATGGCCAAGAGGGTCATCCGGGCCTGTCTGCAGCTCCATCCGCCTCCCTGCGCGTCCGCAGCGGGAAAAACTCCAAGGAGCGGTGCAGGGTGCATGTGCTGACCGTGCTGGAGGGATTTTCTCCCACGGGTGACCGTCCCCTGGCCGGCAGCATCCCCGGGACGGGACCCAGGAGGGCGGGATCGGCCCAAGCCCCGAGCGAGCCGCAGTCCACATGTGCCACCCCCTGGACACTCGGCGAAACCGACTGGAAACCTCCGCTCCCGGCAGCAGCCTCCAGTCTGGCTGCTGGCGGTGGGACATGTTAGGGAGATATTTGGCACTCCTGGGACTCTGCTCCCGGCTCAGCGGGACCCAAAGGGGCGGCGGGGCTCGGAGACAGGGCTCCGGACGAAGGATGCGTGGGGTGACACCCCACAGCCCTGGCAGCGCATCCTCCCGGCCGGGCTCTCGCTGTTTTGGGGGGGGGGGGGTCCCTCCCCCG
>VZTJ01000996.1:2840068-2852403 GCA_013397795.1 Orthonyx spaldingii | reverse complement strand
GCTCTCGTTGTTTTGGGGGGGGGGGGTTCACTCTCCCGGCCCTGAGGAGTGGGGTTTAGGAACTGTTGCCTTAAACTATCTCCAAATTTGCAAAGAGCACGGAACCTCTGGGCTTTTTCACCTCGGGTTTCTGCCAAGCCAGCCCTCCACAGTGCAGCTGGGGTTGGAAGTGGCTGTGGTGTCTGTGGAGCTGAAATTTGGGGAAGTGAGGGGAAAGAATTGGCCCTCACCGGCCGCGAGTGCAGAGGACACAGAAACAAAAACCCGCCTCTTTTGGGAACCCTTGGAAAACGGGATTTGATATAAATTTATTGCTCGATCCGACATTTCCATCTCTCTGCACCCCCAGGCTGCTGCAGAAGCGCTGATGTCTGGCCTGGCACCGGCGCCGCGGGACCGGCTCTGGAAGCTCAGATCTTATCTCGGGGATGCCCCAGCCACAGCCAGGGCGTATCAACCCGTTCTGTGCTGAGGACACCTTGCAAACATCCCCGCGTGTTCCTGGGAGGTATTTCTGGGATGAAGCCAGGCAGGAGGAGGCTTTCTGCTTTCCTGCCGCGGGCAGCTACTTTGCAAGCAAATCCTTTGTTCCCGCAGGGCAAATGCTTCCCTTTGGAAAGAGAGAAAGGGCTAGTTTTCACAGTTTTTGGAGGAAGGGCTGAGCAGAGCCGAGTTCTGGCTGCCCCGGGCCGGGCTGCCGGCGGCAGATGGCAGCAGAGCCGAGCCGGGCTGCGCTCCACTCCCGGGGCTCCCCTCATCCCCCGACCTCTCTGATCCCGGGGCTCCCCTGCTCCCAGGTCCGTCCTGGGACGAGCCAGCAGCAGCATTTCCTTCCAAACTGATTTTCCTTGCGGGGCGAGGAGCTTCTCTCCTGGCTGTGCCGTGCCCTGGCTCCTTTTCCAGCACACGCAGGCAAGTCCAAGCTGGTTCTGTGCTGCTCTCCATCCTAAACCACCCCAAAGCTTCCACCGTGACCTCGGCAGGGCCCTGCTGGGCACAGCGACAGTTCCAACATCTCCCTGCCTGCACCATCCTGGGGTCTCATCCCTCCCGGAAAGGATAAGCAATTCCCACCGCATCGATTTTCTGATGTTTCTCAAGCGAGAGCCCCGGGGAGCAGGGAGAGGGGGAAACTCCTCTCACCTCCAAATACTCTCTAGGAAAATAAAATAAAAAAAAAAGCACAGCACAAGGCCGTGGGAGCCGTAAACAGGTTTTCAGTGGGTTTTCCATAGCACCTACCATCTGCTGGGAGCTCAGCCAGAACCCACGGCAGAGCACGGCTGGCCAAGGCCCCAAGCAAAGCTCTCCCTCCGCACCTGGCTCCAGTGCAATGCTGGGAGGGGGCCAAGGACACCCCCCTTCATTCTTGGGGTGCGCTGGCGTGCCTGTCTACAGGCTCAGGTGGTTTTGTTGAGTCACGGGGCAGGGCTGGCAAGTGCCCAGAGCTGCACCATGGGCTGGATGGAGGTGTGGGGCTGTGCTATCCTCAAAGAATAGTGAGAGGGAAAATTGTAACCCCTGGCAGGGAGCTGGGAGCATCCTCCCCAGACTGCCATGCTCCTCTAACACCCTGCTGGGTTATAAAAGAAATAAATTAAAAGCATGGAGAGGAAAAAAGTCCCCTTTGGGAGCATCACCTGGCTGGAGGAGCAGCTCCTGCCAGGAGGGTGAGGCACAGGAATGGGATCGAGCTGTCCCAAGAGACAGAGTGTGGGTTGCAAAGCTGGGATTAGGTCCTGATTTGGAGCCACATGATTTTAGGAAGCCCAAGTCTGGCCACAGGGGCACATGAAAGCTGCTGCAAGCAAGGAGAGAGTCTCTGAGCCTGTAAGCATCTCTGAGCAGGGGGTTGGGACCAGCTGGGGATCCTGGTGGATCTGCAGCCTGTGGTGCTGAGCCAACCCCAAATATCTCCCTTGAACTCCCTGGATCTCCTCTCCCTGGATGCAGGGATGGGGGGATTCCCACTGCAGAGACCCAGGGTGAGGGAGAGGGCATGAGAATGGCCCTGCCAGTTCCCAAAGCACTGACCCTGCAGGGAAGCCCAGCACAGCTGCACAGCTCCTTGGGCTGCACTAGCACCTGCCACGGTGGGAAATCCTCCCTGTCAGAGGCAGCTCCTCCCTCCCTCCCTCACCAGTTCTGTCTCCTGGGTCTCTGAGTTATCTCCAGCACTGTTGTCCTGGGTGCCTGTGTCACCCCACCCAGCCTGGCTCACCAGAGATGCAGTTAGGAGCTGGGGCTGCCCTCTCCTGATTACACACAGGGCTGCTGAAGCTTTTATCATGGGCAAAGCCCTGCTGGCTCACTCCATCCCCCCCGGCCTCCCCGAGGGCCCAGTGCTCGGAGCCCGGCTGCGCTATCTCCCCTCTTCATGTGAACTGCACGCCTTGCAGCCCGCCTATCTCAAAAGCCCTGCTGAGCAGGACAGGGTCCCTGGCCTCTGCCCGAGGGAAAGTGCCATTTGCTGCTACCTGGGGAACTGGTTCTTCCAGGGAAGGATGGATCCTGATTGCTCTGGTGCTGGCATTGCAAACCCCCGAACACCAGCAGCTGCTCCTGGGACAGGTGCAGCTCAGGAGCTGCCTCCAAACCCTGCCCTGTCCCTGGGAGTGGGACGGATGGACAGGAATGTCCTCCAGCAGCCAGCAGACCTTTGAGATGGGACAAAAATGGTTATGCAGTGTGTTAGAAAAAGTTTAAATGGGAGCAGCCAACCTCACTGCAATTTCCTGGGGCTTTTCCTGGTGTTTGAGCTACCACAAAACTGAGCAGCTCACTCAGCAGAGGGGTTGCAGGGAGAACGACTTCACTAGGCAAAGCATCCCAAACAGCAGCACTTGGGGAAGCCCCATGGAATCATCTTCCACTGCCCTGTGGAAAGACAGTGCCATCCCAAATAGTCCTCAAAGAGCAATTGCACGGCATCCATCACCACACCTCCTGCTGGGAAAGGGTACAACATGGAAGCGTTTGGCCCCCAGAGAGCGTGGGGAGAGGGAGAAGGGCTGGAGAGCCCTGGGAGGACATTTCTGTGTTTGAGGATGGAGCAGACAGCGTGCCTGGTGCCTCACAGCGGCAGCAGCTCAGTGCCCTGGCCTTGGCCGGGATTTTCGGCGACCGTGACACGCCATCACCATGTGGAGAAAGGCAGGAGGTGCCTTAATGAGGCTGGCTGAAGTTAATTATTAAATTACCAGCTAAGACAGTGCAGCTGCAGAGGCGGCCAGCGCTGGCACGGGAGGTGCAGTGCCATGCAGAGCAGGATGGCTCCTGCCTGCCGCAGGGAGCCTTCGGGCAAATCCACCTCGGGACCTGCTGGCAGGAGGAATGGGGCTGGATTTGGCAGGTGCAGGGAGGGAAAGATGTGTGTGCATCTGCCCTGGGGTTTCCTCTCTTTGGTGTCCCCGTCCCACCAGGCAACAAAAGCAGCCACTGAGGTGGGGTTTGTGTCGTGTTTCCCTGGGGAGGTGTCATGGCCCCCCAGCATCAACCATTCCTGGCTGCTCTCCAGGCTCCAGCTGCCGTCCTGCTCCAGGCTCTGGGCCACCATCACATGCTCCTCCCCGCTCGGATAAACTGCAGGGATGTTTTGGTTTGGCACGAGCTTTGGTTTTGCATCTTTAGGAGAGGAATTACAAAACAATAAGATAAGGCGGTGGACTGGAAGCAAGCTCAAAAAAAAAATCCCATTTCAAGAGTGAAGAGTCTCTCCTGCTGGGCAGATTTATGGGGTGATCTCGGTTTAGGACATAAATTGTTGTCAAGGGTTTCTGGAGAGCAGGAAACACCACCTTGGGGTGCTGACCTTGTGCTGGCTCTACTGAAACAAAGGCAAGATTTCACTGTGGGAACAGGAGCTTCAGTAACTTGCTGGGGTGGAGAGGGGCAATATGTCCTTTTCTCCTTGTTCTTTTTCTGAAGATGGAGAGGACCTGAAATGTGTCTCTCTCTGAAGAGGATAGACTCCCCTCTGGCTCCTGCTGTTTCCAATCTGAAGTCCTGGCCTTGCTTGCTGTCAAATGAAAACGTGTTTAGGAACAAACAGTGTTAGCTGAGAAGCATGAAAATTGAACAGACTGAAACACAGGCGAGAAATCCTGGCTCTCACTGCACACAGCTTCACTTTGCATTTATTTCACTCATGATTTAACTTCAAAGTCTAACAACGAGCCTGGCAGGGGGACAGACTCCCTCACAGGTCAGCACTGTTCCTCTCACCAGACCAGGGAAAGCTGTTGCTTCACTGCCAAATTGGGCAGTCGGAATATAACAAAATCCACCTGCAAATTCTGCACTTCTGGTCTGAGATCCTTTCACCCAACATGGCTGGAGCTAGTTAGTCATTGTCACTCCTGCATCAATCTCCATCACCTAACATCCTCAGGACTTCGTCAATCACTGGATAGAACCGATATTGCTTGATATAATTGTAAAAATGAATGCATTGATGCAGAACTTGGCCACTGCACCCCCAGATTTGCAACTAAACTTCTCATCCCACGTTAATTTCCCCTGACAGCATTGGAGGCAGAGGATGTTTCAGGTCCCTGAGCTGAGTCTCTTTTCCCCCTGTTGCTTGTTCCACTGTCAAGAACCTCAGGAGCTCAATGGGAGGTACAGGGGCAAAAGAGATAAGGGCAAATATATAAAGTCATAAAATACAGTATCTTGAAGCCTGGGCTCCTGGTCCACAGGGTCTCTCTGGGCAGTGGATTCAACATCCTCCTGGAAGATTTACAGGAGTGTGTCCATGAGCATCCCATGGTCTTGCTTGCCCCCTGGAGCTGGGAAAGCAGACAAGCTGTATCCTGGGGTTACTTAGAGATACTCTGCTTGAGGCCTTTGATGCTGCTGACCTACATGACTATTTCCTACAGCAACAGCTCTGGGCTGACTTTTTAAAGCTACTAGTGGAACAATGCCTTTCATTTGCTCCCATCTCCAGAACCAGGTGAGGTTCTCCAGCCCTCCTGAGAGCCACTACAGAGCCGGGGAGTTCCCTGCAGCCTTCCAGGCACTACAGCATTATCTGACATCCCCAGCCCGGGTCCCTGCAGGGAGGGGAGCCAGGGGACAGTCCCCTTGCCTGAGGCCAATCTCACTCTGCCATCCCCAGCCCTGTTCCTCCTCTGCCCGAGAGGACTGACACAGACACCGCAATTCCAGCCCTCCACGACCCTTTCCCATCCCCAGTGACCTCCCTGGGGACAAAGCATGAACATAAGCCCTTTTAGCTGCTGTGTTTGTGTACACAAGCCCACTGCTGACACAGATCTTTTAATCCCCCTGCCTGTGTCCCACAGGCCATGCTTGTACAGTGGTGGCCACGGCTGGGTGCTGGCACTGCACTTTGCTGAAGCCCTTTTACCTCTGACTCGCTGGTCAGCTGCTGACAGGGTGTTATCAGGAGGCTGTGGTGGGTGCAGTGGCAATGCCAGCATCCTGGCTTTGGGGACTGTCCCCAGCTTGACTTGGTGGCACCAGGGCAGACTGCCAGGGGTTGAGGAGCACTGGTGTATGCTGCTCTACGCTTTGGCACTGCTTTGCTTCCAATTTATCATCTCCCACTTTGTAGGCTTCAGCTCGGAGGTGGAGGTGGCTCAGCTCACGATTCAGCAGGCTGATGTTTCCTTTGCACCAGCAAAATATTTGGGAAAGCAAACACAAAGCTGGCAAGGCTGAGTGGGAGTTACAGCCAGAGGGCCTGGCTCGAGGCAGAGCCCAAGAGGAGGGGAGGGGATGCTCAGAGCATGGAGCCATGTCCCCTCCATGTACCCCGGGAGCTGGGGGAGCATATGTGCAGGATGGAGCCCTCCCCAAGTCACAGCACAGGGAGGAAAGGCAGGAAAACCTGCTCAGCACTGAAACTTCCTTGCAATGGAAGCAGGGATGGGAGCAGGAACATGTGCAGTGGAGGAAGAACCTGGTGATACCAGGGGCACAACAGGGCCACACAGCACATGCCAAAGTTAAAGGAGGATCATTTAGTCATGCCTGGGGGTCAGGCAGAGTCAGGCATGGAGCTGTCTCTGCTCCAGCCCCTTTTTTTATGTGCACGGTGCAGCTCTTGGACACAGAGATGGGCTGTACCCTCCTGGGGTCCTTTGTCACTCATGGTGTGATGGCTGGTGCTCAGGGCAGGCAGCCAGGACCGGCTGGACAGGGAGTGAGTGTGCACTCACCCTCTGCTGTGGGTCACAGGAGGAGACCTGACCTCTGTGGGGCAGCTGGCCAAGCAACTTGGCCCCACCATTCCAGACTGGCTCTTGATGGGATTCCTGCCTGGTTCTACCTCCTCTGGTACCCCCATGATGCCTGTTGGAGTCCAGGCTGCTGGCAGCTTGTGCCTCACACCAGAGTCAAGGTGGCTGCAAAAGTGGGAAGGAAAGCATGGGGGTAGGATGACCAGTGTCCTCAGAAGCTGGGGGGGGGTAGAAGTCTGAACTCTTGCACATTAAATAGCAAAATGATTTTAACTTTTCGCTATTTTTCAGCTCCCTGGCTATCCAAGGAGAATAGGACCCATTGGATCTGCACATACTGGTGCAAGACACAGATCCCAGCATGCTGCCTGCCAGGGAAACACCCGGCAGCGATGTCCTTGTGCTGTGGGTCAGGCTAGGATTTGAATGGCAAAGCCCAGGGCTTTGCTTTGACTGCAGAGGGGTAAAACAATATTTAAATAACTGCCAGCCACTGAAAGGAGCAGAAGTCCCACGGGAAAAGAGAGAATTTGCGGCCGTGCGTGGCTGATGGCTTCATCAGGAATGTACAACCTGCAAGGGAAGCGAGCGAAGCTGCTGGGAGCTGCCTCTGATTTAGTATTTCATAACTCTGGTGGTTGACTCCAAGCATTTTGGCTGTTAATTATCCTTAGGTGCTTAGAGGAAAATATCCCAGCAATTCCACCCATCAATCTTATTGATTCTCACCTTGAGTCTTTGGGAGCTTTTAGGGCACCTGCACAAGCTGCCACTGCTTGAATTAATTGAGCTCTGCGGAGCAGCCACTGGCTGGTGCCTCCCTGCACATCAGGCACAAGGCAGAAAGATGTATGAGCCTGGCCAGTGCTGGTGTAAGGAGCTGAGGGCATGGAAATGTGAATTCCCAATGCTTTGTTTCTCCATGGGAATGGCACATCCCTGGGTGGGCTGAGTCAGGGACGTCCAGCACTGCTGTGGGTGATTGGGACCTGGGAAGGATCCAGGATGTCTCATCTGAAGCATGCAGAGTTTAAGGCATCTTGAACAAGGATGTAGAGCTCTTATATCTCATTTCTCTTTGTAGAAGTGTCTGAAATATTTCTGTTGAAATTCCTGATGGTGGAGGGGTGGCATGGAGGGTAAATATCCTTCAGAGAAAATAACAGGTTCAGTGGTCAACTTATGTCACATTTTCACGACCTCCTGGAAATGGAAATGGTTCAGGGGACATGAGAAACCTCGGGCTAATATATCTCCAGGAAAATATACAAAGTGAGAAATTGTGTTCTAGAGGAGGTATTGCTTTCCAAAGCCAATGTCATCAATAACTAGGAAATGGGGGAATTTTTCTCAAGCAGTCAAGATTATTTACCGGCTTTGGGGGAGTCCTACAAGAACTGTGGCTTTTGGAGGGAAAAGCTGTGATGATAAAATCAGTTATGCACCATTAGATATCCCCCCCTCCAATCCACTTATTAAAAACACGCAAAGGCTGCATAGCAGACTTCAGACTTTTAATCACAGGGAATTTGCTCACATTTCAATCTAACTTCCCAACACCAGGAAAATCCATGGGGTGCACTCTCGACAGGAACACATCTGCAGCACCACTTCCCAGCGTGCAGAGGATGGGTGGAAGCAGCGAGGGGCCGGGAGCTGGTTCCTACCCCACGCATGGCACAAGTGCCCCGAGAGCACGCTGCCTTTGTCTGGGCAGCAGCATCAAACCACTGAGCCCCAGCCCCTGGGCTGTGGAGTCCTGCTAAGTGAAAGCACTTTTTAATGGGGATGTAATGGAACTCGTTAGTGTCCGCTGTTTTATTGCGCAGGTTGAAGATTACTTATTGGTGGGAATGCGCTGGCTCTTCACGCTGATCGTTCATATGCTTTGCTGGAAGGGTCCAAGTGAATTAATCTCAGAGCCAGGGAGTATCTTCCACCTCTCAGGATCACGTGGATGGGGATAGAAAAAGCCTATGGGACTGTCTGGGAGCACTCAGTGTGTTCTCACCCCTGTGCCCTGGCAGCAGAAGTGGAGAAGAGGCTGAGTGTTGTGTTTCAGTGCATGGTCCCTCTCTCCAGAGCAGGGGCGGGAGTTCTGGGGTTAAAAACACAGAGCAAGGAGAGGTTAAAATCTGAGTTAAATAAGGGGATGTTGGAGGTCTCTCTGACAGAAACCTGCAGGAATGGTCACTTTCTTCTGGATCTGAGCTAAAGCAGGTTGAAATGTGGGTATTTTGAGTAGTAGAATAAAAGGTTTGGGTGTTTTAAAATAAAAAGTACTTGAGTCCTTTGTGATGGCCACAATGTGCCACTAATAGGTGTCTGCTGGGGTTGGGAGGTACTTGCCATGGCGGGGTGACAGGGATTTGCTGTCAGCCTGCCCTCAACCCCACTCACCACTGGGGCAGCAAACTGGGACTGGAATTTCAGCTTCCACTGCTTTGTGGGAAAGAATCTAACCCAGACTGAAAAAGTTGGATCAGATTATCCTGATGAGGAACTTTAGGGCAAGGTGATTATTTTTCAGTGGGAAACTGTCAGGTTTTCTGAAACTGAAAATTCCCATTTCAGTCTCAGGGTTGTAACTGGAGGCCCAGAGTCCCGAGAATGGTTCTGCACCTGCATACCACCCTCTTCTCAGAGACAAGATGTTTATCTTCTAGGAATGAGCTCTGGGGGTCTTTTGAAAAGCTTTTCCCTTCTAGCAGTTGGATGGTCATGTTGCATTTGCAAGTCCTTAGGGAGCAGGACTTTGGCACCCCTTGGGGGGGGTAGTTGGGTTTGCTGGAGGGCAACAGTGCAGGGCTGCTGCAGGAAAGTCAGCCCAACCTTGTGTGCATTGTCCCTGACAATGTTTCTGCCTGGCAGGGTTCACAGAGCAATAACAACCACATAAATAAGTCAAAGCATATGACTCAGGATAGGAAGCTTGGACTTTCCTTGGCAAAATCCTCTTTCTCTTTTGCAAAGCGTTAAAGATGCCTGAGCCTTAATATTCTGCCATCCACGTGTAAAGCTTGGGCATCTCACCAGGGAACAGCGTGACCAGCGCTGGCAGCAAGCAAACTGGTCTGGAGGTGCTGGGGAGAGAAAATTCCCTTGGGAAGCACACTTCAAATCTGAGCTGACTGCGAGGTCTGCACAGCCCCCGGATGCAGGGAAAGGAGGTGTGATCAGGAGTGTGCTGCAGACACTGACTGGCATTCGGGACCAGACTAGAGCAAAGGTGAAACTGTAGGAAACACTTTTACCCGCGACCTCGTGGCTGCAGCGTTGGACAAAATTAGGCAAGTGGAACCTGAGAAAGGGGCTGAACTCCCGGCCAGACAGGATGGTGAAGCTAAGGAGTGTATCAGTCACACTGGCTGCTTTGTGCTCCTCGCCATGCACAGGCCTTGCTTCAGGCCACTGAACTAAAGCTGTTCCCAAAGGGAAGGTTGGGACCCTAGGTGATCCTGCCAGACCAGCAGAAATGAAGCTGGGGATATTCCAGCCAAGCAAGACCCAGAGGTGCTCAGAGACATTCATGACCACCATCAAAGCATCTTTAAACCTCCAGGCCAGCACCAAAGCAGCCGGCTGCCTGTGATAAATATGCAAGCCACGCTTCAGCCGGGGAGAAATAAATAAGCTGTTGTACAGGGAGCAAGGGAGGTGGGGAGCTCCTGCCCAAATCACTGCTCAGCAGAGGAGTTTCCCTGGAGACTGCTTCCTCGGAGCCTGCGCAGGGCCAGCACAGGGCTGGGAGGCAGCACCCAGAGCTGCTTGATGTGGTCTGGGCAGGCACAGGGACACATCTGGGGTGAAGGATGAGGCGGAGAACCAGGACTGGGGATGCCGGTCAGGTGCTTTTGTTGAATTTGGGGAAAGCAGAGATGGATTACTTCCCAGTGAATTGTGCTGCAGAAATGTGGAGACTCCTTGGCTGCTTCTCAGCAAGCCCCTGGAGGGAGGAGCAGAATATCCAAGGGCCGTGGATGCTGGGCAGAGCAGGGGAAGATGGGTCCAGCAGAGGTGAGGACGCTGAGGGAGGAGAGGAGCTTGCTAGACACCAAGTTTACACCAGCTGGAGGTGGTGCACACTCAGCTTCCCTTCCCATGAAGGATGGGCGTTTGGGAGCTGACCTGCCGAGGTGATGTTCCCTATGGCTGATGCAGGAAGCTTGCACGGACACTTCCCTCTGTTCCCCCTCGCTTGCGCATTTATTCTGTAACACTGAAAACCTGCTGGAGATGGCCTGGCTGGGCACTGCATGAGGGTGAGACTGGCCCAGCTCCCTCCTGCCTGGCAGCTCTGGAGCCAGGTTGGCTCTCGGCCACCGCGGGCTCCTTCCCGCTCACGTGGCAGCAGAGCAGCGTCCCAAAGGCACCGAGCTGGAACGCTGCACCCCGCCTGGGGGACAGGCGAGGGACACCACCGGCCTGCAGGTCCCCTGGCTGCAGCCACCTTCTCCACCCAAGGACCTGCTCCTAGAGAGGGGGTAGGTGGGAGATGGACTGGGAGTTGTGCAGCTGCCAAGACAAGCTCATGAGGAGCACAGGGACCCCCAGCACATCAGGGACTGGGACGGAGCATAGGATGTGGCTTGGGTTACTGCAATCAGGTACTGGTGCCTCCCCACTGGGTATCCAGCCAGGCCAGCAGACACCTCTACCAGAGGTATATTTAAACTTCCTTTTGGAATTCTACTGAACAAGCTATTGAATGATTTGGGATAACCGCTAGTGATCCCCAAGGCTGTGGCACAGGAGGGTACTCTCAGAGCCAAGAGGTTGGGTACCAAGGGATGCAGAGAGCCGAGATGGTCTCAGTGCAGCATCCCTGACAGCCTGGGACTCCCTCTATGGATCCACCAGAGCCCTGACGCTGTTGCCCTTCCAAATGTTGTGCTGAGCTCATGTTTGTTTCTCACTTTCTTCTTTCCTTCCAACAGTGAAATCAGCTTTTCATCCTCCTCCACGCATCAGCAGCTGGGAGCTACATCTTCAGTGCCTTGTCATGCTGACGGGTCTCCTGCAGGGATTGCATAGATGTGTCCCTGGGGCTGCAGGACATGCTGGGACTTCCAGATGAACCTTTCTGGGCAGAAGCAGAGTGGCGTGCTCGCTGTGACGAGGGAAGAGGCTGGGAGAGGCTTGCATTGAATAAAAAAAGCATTAAGTAAGGGCTGCGGTGAATTAGACAGGTTGTGCTAAATGGTTATCAGCAATGCAAGTTGCCTTTTAAATGTGTATAATCCATGTGCACATACACACACAGTCTGCAGCTGCTGTCTTGCTGGCTGCAAGAATTGAGGACAAATACCAGGAACATTAATGACGGTGATGAGCAAGTGACATTCTATCAGCTAGAGATCAATTAAATATTTTAATCTACTGAAACCAAGGTTTTGCTGGGCTCAGGAGATGAGAGGTAGTCTCTCCCTTATCAATGTGTATATTATCTAAGGTGGGAGGGGGTGCCAAGAAGATGGAGCAGGGCTCTTCTAGGTCGTGTCGAGCAATAGGACATAGGTAATGAGCAAAAATTGATGCACAGGAAGTTCCACCTGAATTTAAGGAAGAACTTCTTTACTGTGCCGTGACCCACACTGAGAGAACAGAGACCAGAGAGGCTGCGGGGTCTCCCTCAGTGGAGCTATTCAAGAACCTGGGTCTGGGTGCAATCCTGTGCCATGTGCTCTGGGACAACCCTGTTTTACACAGGCAGGTGGGACCAGACGGCCCAACCCGACCATTTCTGTGATTCTGCGATTCCCCGGGACACGCACCGAGTCCCTTTCTGCCCTTTGCAACCACGTTATCCGTTATCCCCGGGCGCGGGTACCGGAGAACAGCCCCATCCCTCCGCTCCTGGCTGATGCCGGCCGGGGAGACTCTGTCCAAGACTCCGGGGCTCCAGCGGCGCGTTCGTCCCCGGAATCCCCGAGCCGGCAACAGCACCCCAGCCCCGACCGCAGTCTCTCCGAGCCGGGCAGCGCGGCCGGGACGCCGGGGAAGGGCCGGGCGCCCTTTAACCCCTCCCTGCGGCCCCCCCGGCCCGGCCGGGCGTTGCATCAGGCCGGTGCGCGCTGCCGGCCGCCCCGCGGGGGCGCGCCCCGCGCCGCCCCTCCCCTCGCCGGC
>VZTJ01000996.1:2689425-2839318 GCA_013397795.1 Orthonyx spaldingii | reverse complement strand
GGGGCCCTTCCCCGGGCCGCGGCCTGCGCTGCCCACGTGTGCGCGGCCGCGGCTCCCCCGCGCAGGCCGCGCCGCCTTTCTCTGCCGACTCATGGCGGCGGCGGGGCCGGGGGCCGCGGCCGAGCGCCGCTCTGCCCCGAGCGAGCGCTGCCCCGGCTTAGGGGCACGGCTGGGGAGTGGGGGTCCCCGAAAAGGGAAGCGGAGGGGCTGCGCTGTCCAAATCGCGCTTGCAGCCCGATGCTATCGTCAGCAAAGGCTGGAACTGCGGAACACCATTTGCTCGACCGTCGGGATGGGTGCTGCGCTCTCCTCATACCTGCTTCAAGTGAATCGGGAGTAGGAGGAAAACACAGAAGTTCTCACTAAGCATCGTGTTTGGGAAAGACTTAATCTTTTTCTACCTGACTCTGTTAGCTCTGAAATCATAGTGGCAGATGTGACATCAGATTCCCAATTCCTGTAGGTGCCAGTGTTTTGTAAGAGCTGTTACTGCCTAGTATGATGATTCATCAAAGTTATTGATCTTTGGGAGATGGACAGCTCTGCAATTTTCACCTGAAAAGCTGTCATCTTAATGGGAAGTATAGAGGACAAGTTAATCGTGCCAGGTAGAAGTCTATGTTTGGATTGTTTGGTGGTTTGTCATTGTAGTCATGGACATAAGCAAAGCTTAAGGAAATCCAAGACAGCATCGTTGTCTGCATTCGCCTCGTGTGTTATGACACAAAACTGGTCACATCGCTCCTTTGTGTGAAGGTTGCACTCTATTGTGATGCCTTTTGAGATAATGATCCCGAGAAATAAACCAAAAAATGCAAAACTGCAGTAAGGAACGTTGCTGTTTGAGTCTCATGTGTAAGGGGTGTCCAGATTCATTAGCAGGCCCGTCAGTCGCAAAGGTGTGTGATTTGTCAGAGTCAGCAGTGATGGGGCAGCTGCCCAACACAAGCAGGGGGCCCTTGCAACTTCTGGGATAATTTTTTGAGGGAGAGTGTGTCATTAGCGTGTCCATGCAGTTGTAGGGTAAGGGAGTGATGCTGCAACACCCAGAATTGTCCTTGGGCCCAGCACGGTTGTCTCTGTATTCCCAAAGGTGTTTAAAAAATGGAATTTGTTAGGGGTGTGTTCTGGGACGCTTGGCAGCAGTGACTGGTTCCAGCAGTGCCCCCAGTGCTGCTGCCTGGCTCACGTCTCTTGGGCCATTGTTTCTTTTGCTGCCTGTTCATTAGCAGAAGAGAAAACGTGTAAAATAAACACGGCTGGTGAGCTCCCACGAGAGGCAGGCTGGCAGCTGACCTTGCCTGGCAGCCCTGCACCCAAGTACCTTCATGTAGGGTTTGCAGACTCATGTTGTGTCTTCATTTCATTGGGTGGAGGATTTGTTTTGGCAGACACTTACCAAAAAAGATCTGGAGCATGAATTTGTGTGAAAGAATCAGCTGGTGAGGTGAGTTGTAGTGTTGTAGTGACCTCCAGGAGGATCACCCAAGGAAAATGATGCTTTTCTATGCTTGCAGTGGATTGAGAGTGTCTGAACTCTGGAAAGTCACTACTGGAAGTCTTTGGTTTCTCAGCAGAGCTTACAAAGCCTTGCCTCATGATCCAGCAGTGTTCCCAGTGCAGTGGTTGTGTGCTGGAGATACTAAATGTGTCCAGCCCTGATCGGCAGAGGTAGTGAGGAGACCAGAGAGCGTAGTGAAGACAGCTCTGTAAAGATAAAGGGATCCCTCTATGAGGACTGTTTTACAGTCTTTGAGCCCTAATTTTTTTTTTTTATAATGATTGTATTAATTATAGACCCGTAGAGCAGATGTAATGGACAAGACCTTCTCCTTAGGTGTTCACGCTTTCTGAAATGGCCTGTGTTGGAATTGGTGCTTACAAAAGTAAAGGCACTGAGCTCAGGGAAAACAGAGCCACCTGCAAGATCTTGGTGAGTTTCTGCTGTCTGTGTTGGAACATGGATAGGGAACAGCTGAACAAATCCACCTCCAGGTGATCAAAACACCAGATTGTTTTGAGCTGTTTGACTCTCCACAGCTGGGCAAGTCGAGTGCATTGGGGGCCTGACACAGGGACTGAAGAACAGGGTCGTTTTGAGCTGTTTGACTCTCCACAGCTGGGCAAGTCGAGTGCATTGGGGGCCTGACACAGGGACTGAAGAACAGGGTCGTTTTGAGCTGTTTGACTCTCCACAGCTGGGCAAGTCGAGTGCATTGGGGGCCTGACACAGGGACTGAAGAACAGGGTCGTTTTGAGCTGTTTGACTCTCCACAGCTGGGCAAGTCGAGTGCATTGGGGGCCTGACACAGGGACTGAAGAACAGGGTCGTTTTGAGCTGTTTGACTCTCCACAGCTGGGCAAGTCGAGTGCATTGGGGGCCTGACACAGGGACTGAAGAACAGGGTCCTTTTTTCGTGGATTAGGATTTACTTTCAGAAGCTCATGTCTTGCCTACCTGCTGCAGTATTTTTATGCTCAAAGTTGGCAGTGAAGCCTGTAATATAATAGGATGTTCGAGCAAACGTTTCTGCTTTTTCAGGAAGGAGAGCTCTTGAAGCAAAGCCTCTCCTTGCTTCTTAACCTCCCAAAAGTACAATGACTTGGCAGTAAGTGGGGCAACCGTTAGGTCGAGTTAGACAGCAGTGATACTGCTGTTGCTGTGAGTGAAGGCTGAGGCTCAGCTGGAGTGGCACACCAGACAATTTTCATGCTGTCTTGACAAGATGTATGTTACCTTTTTATTCACGTGTATTTCAGAGTTTGCAGAGAGCAGAGGGGAGATCCTTTGGGTCCTCAGATGCACATGGTCCTGTCCTGTGTAGCAAGGCTTGTACTTGACACTGCTGACTGCTTGTGAGGGACGCTGCAGAGCTGTAATGATGCCTCATTTTTTCTCTCTAATGATCTAGTAGCAAGGTCTGTGTAACCATGCCCTCATTATTACATGTTCTCTTCTTATCATGTAAATAAATGCAGCCAGCAGCCTGACTGACACATGATGGTAGTGTGTGTGTGTCTGCGGTAGCGAAGGAAACGTTTTCTGGCAAAACCAGCTTTGCACTACTGGCTATAAACCAAATTCAAAGTGTTTTCTCCAGTTCTTCTAGAGATGAGCAGTGTGGCTTGCAGTTAAGACAGCTCGACCTTCTGGAACATGTTGTACTCCTCTGCTGTGCCCTGCACCAGGGCTGGTGCTGATGCAAGCATTGGTGCAGACAGGTGTTAACAGCACCCCGTTTTGAAAACCTGCTGGATGTATTTCAAGAAATGTTGCATCAAGGCACTTGGCACTTCTTTATTTTTAAAGCCATTTACATCTTGGAAGTAAGAACACGCAGGTTTTAATGACCGGCACTGCAGTCGCTGAGCTTTGCCTGCGCTAACTTTTTTCTTTCTCCTTGCAATTGCTCGGCCAGGGACAGCAGTGTATTTCCTAGTGGAGATGCAGGAGGTGCTTTGAGCTCTTGAGTAGAGTTTCCTGCATGCTGTTTGGCAAAGGTGCTGGGTGGATAAGCAGTACTTTCCAGAAGGCACACCTTAGTTGCTGGAAGCAACCAGGGGTGAGCTGACTATTGTTCAGAGAGTGCATGTTGCTTTATGCTTGAGCAGAGCTGACTTGGCTACCGGTACTGAGGAGAAAGCAGGGGAAGATTCATTAGCCTCTCACCCCTTGCTGACTAACTCCCCATAGGGCTTTCCTTGAGACCAGCCTCCAGTGCAGGAGATAAGATGGATGGGAAGCTTGTTTTACCATTGGCATTTCTTCACGTTTGGAGTAGACACGCACATCTGCTTGCTCAGGTATCCAGCTTGGTAGTCCTGCACACACCTATTTCCAAAGTGTTGGGCAATTCTCACTCTGTCGTGGCACGTAATTGTGGAGCTCTTCTGGCTGTTGCAACAGAGCTGCTATCGCAGCAGGAGGCCTCCCCCCCACCGCCCCAAGTTTCCTCTCCAAAATACTGTTTTGTTCCGATCCCACAACTCAACGTTTGAGTAACTCTTCCCATCTTGTTGGGGAGGATGCGGGTAACTGGAACTTGTTGCTCCAAAAAAACGTGAGGCTTAGTCTTTTCCCTCCCCTGCATACCTTTGCCCTTCAGCTTTGTGCTGGACCTTTGCCCTGTTCTGCACTGTTTGTTTCGGGAAGAGAAGGCTGGGGAATGCAGCGCAGCTCCTGGGAGCTGACTCACTGGCCCTGCTTGCTGGGCTTTAGCTGAAGCCTGCTTCTGCTGCGACCTCCAGTGCCAGACTGCCAGGTCCAAGGTATCGCTGAAGGATTCTCTCCAGCTATCTCCTTCACCCTCACAACTCTTCTTTTAAATTTTACATTGCATTTGGCGCCATGGAGGTTTCCACCAGGATTGTATCAGGGATCACTGGATTGGGCAGCAGAAGGACTTGGTTCAGATGTGAATACAAATTGAATCCAGAAGGCAGGGCTGGGAATGGGGCCACTGGGACTGCAATGCTCTGTTCTCCCATCCAAATTATGGCACCTGATCTTTTTGGTGTGCTTGATCAGTGTGAAATTATCCTCAAGGCAATGCCAAATGCCAGCTTGGATAGAGTTAGGTTGTTCTTTACATACTTGAGACTATAATGAATCTGCGACACCAATTCTGTAGTTGTGCTTGTTTGGCAAAATAAGGAATGGGCATTTTAGCAGAAAGCTGTGCTCACTGTTCAGACCAGGCTGAACATTTTAACACTTACAGTTATTACGGGTGCTCTTGCCCTTGGTCCAGTTGGGACTGGTGAGCTTTGTTCATTCCCAACCGCGATATGCGTTTACGTTATGGTCTTTAATATGTTACTTATCCTCTGGTCATCTTGGTGTTGAAGCCTTTGCTGACTTCTTACTGAGGGCCTGAGTCTCCACACTGCTGGCTCTGTCAAATTCCTGGCTTGCTGTGCACAAGGGAGCTTGGGGAAAGAGGTGATGCAACCTTGGTGATAGTGCCGTCTAGGTGGAACTTCTCCATGGCCAACATGGCCAAGAAGTTGTCTCCTGAGGCTGGCTAAAGCTCTGGATCCACACTGTGGATCTGTGGTCTCTGGCATGGCCAGCTCTGCATTTATTCCTTTTCTGAATTGAGACCAGGCTTCAGTTCCACTCGTTCTGCAGGTCCAGGTCCTTGTTAGTGATGTCTGAATGGAGCTGGGAGACTTATCTCCTTGCATTAAATAACTGGTTAATCTGAGTATCTTGTATGAAATGATGCAGCTGCACGACTTGAGGTCAGAGGAGGGGGGAAAGAAGGGCTTCAAAGAAGTTAATGCATTGCTGGGAGAACTTACAGCTACTTGTGTATTTAGGTAGCTCTAATCAGTGACCAGAACAAATGGGAACTGAATTTGGCCTTGAATAAATCAATTACCAGACTTCTTTGTGAGGAAGGTTTTGGGTCAGGGTCGGTCTGGATTGCTTGGCAGAAAGGAGAGGTGGGTGTGCACATGAATGTCTCACAGCTGTGGAGCAGAAACTGGCACAAGGCATTTGGTGGAAGTAAGTTTGCTGATAGCAATTCTAATGCTGTGCAAGATAAACTTTTGTTTTTGAGAAAGGTTGTGGAAACCGTGGTCAAGTGTCAACATGTTTCTAAAGGGAGGCTCATGCTGTGATTGGAGGTTCCCAGAAGGTCCTGTTAACTGAACTTTCCTCTATCAGAGCATGCATTTGTGCTGCATTTTGGGGGCTTCGTGGGTGGATTGCCTTTCCTGGGCAAACTAGTGTGTGGTGTGTTGTGGCTCTGCTGGTTTTGGTGCTAGTTGAGCTGCTGGAGCCATCCTGAGCAAGTCCTCTGGCCCAGCTTTGGTGTGACACTCGCTGTGGATGCTGCCAGGATCAAGAGCTCTTCCTGCAGCATTAAAGCTGCATGTGCTGGGGGATGTTCTGCTGAGACATGCAAGGAGCGGGAGGAAGGGCTGGGAACTGGCTCATCTAATACCTGCTTTATCAGTGAGTTACCTTCACTGTCCTTCTGGAGCAAAGCTGACTTAGGAGCAGAAGCTTTCCTTGATACTTCCCTGTATTTCAGCGTTTTACGGGAACACGTGGCAGAGTTCAGTGCTCTGCAGTGGCTATGATTTTATTTTTATTTTGTGAGCTTGAGTCACCCTGTTCCTTTATGTGGTGACAAACGGTAAGGTTTGGTAGAGTTCTCTGCTGCAGGCTGACGGTGTGTTGGGAGTGACCATGGTGGCCCTGGCTGGGTTGGGTGCTCTGTCCCAACAGGCCAGGTGGAAACTTTAATTCGCTTTAGAAATGGTCAGTGGGGGTGGTTGTTGGTGTGATTGAGGTCTTGATGCTGCTCAGTCTGGTTCTGGTGACACTCAGAGGTGACACAAACGCTCCTTGTTCTCTTGATCTAGAAAATGTCACTCTGGTTCCTCCAGAATACGTGTGACACTCGCAATGTGCTGGCGGGCACAGCCTGCCCTGACCTGTGCTCCTGGGAAAGCACCTTTGCTTCCTGCCGGACACCCCTTGAAGTGGCTGGGAACAGGTTTGCAACCTGCTGCTGTAGCAGGTGCTTGTCTCCACTCCCAACTCGCTCCCCAAAGCAGCCCTGGCCTCTGACAGGGCCCAGGAGAGGCATCCCTACTCCACGAGGAAGGTGTTGGAGGAGAAGCACCTCTGGTGCTCCTCAGTGTCACTTGTTTGATCTCTGGGAGGCTCTGCAGAGATCCCTTGGTGACTGTGACAGCTGGGGGGGGGGACAACCGGGAGAAATGGAGGCTCGGCTGGGGCTTGTGAACCTCACATGTCCTTGACACACAAGGCAGAGCTGAAGCGTGCTTGGGAAGCTGGACAGGGGCGGAAATGTGCTGTGTGTCCTTCCTGCTGGCCGGGAGAGGCTGCGTGAGCCCGGGGTGGAGTCTGGCAGGTGGGACATGGGCGCTGCTTTGCAGTTCCCGGCCGAGGTACGGGAGTGCAGCAGGATGGGATGGGGTAGGAGGCAGAGGAGCCTGTCCCGAGCACACTGCTGAGCACGTTTTTCCAGCTGAGCGGCGGCGTGTGCTGCGCTCCTGCAGAGTGACTCTGCAGTCTGCAGGGCTCGGCTGCACCGGAGGGAGCCACGGGCGGGCGCGGGGGGCTCCTGTCGCTGCTCCTTTCCTGGTAGTCATTTGCCTTCTTTGACTCGCCTGCAGCACGAATGCATGCAGAGAACAGGGGGTTTTCAGGGCTAGATAAGGTAGCTTTTAAGAAGTTCTGAAAAAAATGGAGGGAAGAGGTGAGTTTTTTTTCCTGGCTAAAAATGTGGGGAAACGAGTATGAAATTGGAAAAACCACAAAAATGAGGAAAGGGTAGAGTTTTGTTGATGGGAAAGTAAGAGAAAAGGTGCGTGGGGAGATTGGTGTTTTACCTGCCTGGTAACTCAGAGGTGCTGCCAGAGGTGGGTATGTTGCTAAATACTGAGCACTGTCTTCAAGCAGATTATTTGTGATATATATTCAGCCTTCGCACTAAATCACACAGCCTTTTTTATTTTCATTTTCTTTATGACTGTACTATTGAAAGCTTCTGGTCAGTGATGTAAATGAGTGATTATTTTACCAAGTCTTAGCTACCAGACTGTCTGGTTTGCACACTTGCAGATGATGAAGCTAGTGACAGAATAAAATAGTGAGAACTCACAGGTAATAAGCCACACTCAATTGTTTGATAAACCAGCATTCACTTAAACTACAGGAAATGAATTTCTTCAGGTTCTCCAAGGTCACATCTTCCTTCTTTTCTTTTATTAAATGTTGCAGAAGAAGCACTGAGTTTATTTCTGCAAGACCCTTAGGATTCTCACTGCAATGATTTTTATGCCTTTGCTGTAACTGGGAAGGTTACACTTCCAAGTAGTCGAAAAGTCTGTGTCAGCTTTCCTGACCTCACAGAACGAGCCTACTGAAAATAAAGACTTGACCACAGTAACAAATAGCAATGCTCTTGGCCTCATCTAGCACAAAAAGAGACACCTAAAGGAGTGACTGAAGCATTCACCATAGCTGTGTTACCTCCAGGTGGGCTCATGTTGGTGGGTCAGCTGCAGGGCTGTGCAAGGGGGACAGTAGAAGGAAGAACAGAATGAAGAATTAAGTGTAAGGAGTGATACCAGTAGGTGTGATGCTGAGAAATGATGTGTCTGTAGCAGCAGATACTGAAATGTGGAGAAAGACATCCCAAAAATGCTGTCGGGAGGTTTTTACTGTCACTGAAACAGAAGGGATGGGATATTCGTGCACGAGGTTCCACCCAGCAAGACAGAGGAGCGAATCACAGAGGTGTCTCCACCATGTGCTCAGATGACAAAGCATGAGACTTCACTGTCTGTAATCATATTGAATTTCACTTCCCAACTCCCAGCTCCACCTTGAGAGCTCGGGGGAATACCGACTATGATCTCATGCGTCTTCTGAGTGCTCAGAAATCCTCTGCCACTGCAGAGGGTCTTGCACTGAGCTGAACAAAAAGGGGACTGTTTTCTTTTGGCTTCCCAATCTCAGGTGAACTCTCCAAGCTCACTGTTGCTGGTTTTTTGGGTTTTTTTAAACTGTGGAATGATAAATGTGACATTTGCATACTCTGCAGGGAGGAATTTGCTGTAAATGAGCCATGGTTTTAAATTTTAAAATTAAACCTGTAAAAACAGTTGTGAAGATGATTTGGAGGAGACGTGGCAGATTACAGTAAGATAACCCTCTTAGCTTCAGTTGGAGGTGAAATCTGAGTTGATCTAATTGTCAGCAGAGAGTGGAACCAAGCAAGGATGGAGTTTGGAGGGTGATTGGAAGGGCTGAGTGTTTGATTAAAACCAAACAGATAGCCTGGACCAGAGGGAGGGAACGCCTCAGACTGTGAGTCTGATGATTTGTAATTCAGTTAAGAGATTTAATTATGTTGTCTTCGCTGTGCTGCTTTGTGTATCCTACAGCCCCCTGTTTGGCCCTCTGCCTGCAGCCCAAAGGTGGAGAGAACCTTGCAATTTTCAGTTTCTTGCATTTTCACAGAGATTTCTGGCATCCTTGTCTGATGTTAGGGGGCATAACCATGATACTGGTGCATTTGAGGAGGTGGGGTGGGATCCTTTCTCATGGAGAAACTGGATTTCTGGGTACATTCTCCTTTGTAGGGAGATGGATCTGGCCTGCCCGCTGCTTATTGAGCTGTCCTTGGGCAAAGCTTCTCTGGAGTTTGGGTCTGCCCTTGAAGTGCAAGCACAAAAGCGTGTTGCAACACTGAGTGTGACAACCTTGTCAGAGGGAAACACTATCCTATATCAGTTTCCACAGTGTGGGATCCAGCTGGCTTCTGGGCTGCACCAAAATGGCTCCTGTATTTCTCAACAAGAGTCTTTGAGACGTGTATATTTTGCTTGATTGCGCCAGAAATTTTACTGCCTGTTCCAGTGGCTTAAAGAGCGATTTGGGGAGGGTGACTGTGATCACTGGGCCCAGACTCATGTAGGGTTGCTCTCCTGGGAAGCCTGAGGCCTCCAGTGGTGTCACTTCAGGCTTACTGGTGATTAAAGGATGTGAGGCAGAGAGCTGGGTCACCAGCTGCTCCATGAGAACAGTAATCGAGCACCTCTAAGTTGCCTTGGACTTTCTCTGAAGCCTGTTGTTGGGTTTGTGATCAGCAGTGTTGGGATTCATGCTCTGGAGCAGCAGCACTTTGCTGCTTCTCCATTTTGGAGATGAGAGGAAGGGGTTAATGGGAGAGAACACCCAGTGTTTGTTCTCTCCAGTGCAAGCACTGATAAGTGGATGGGAGAAACAACAGCCTGTGACCTTCCAGTTATTCCTTGTGTGCCTGTGCATATGTGAGTGTTGGATTCGCAGGACTATTTGGAGAGCTCTGGTTCTTCTGGTCAGTTTCCCCAGAACCCCACTGGCGTCTCTGGTACTTGGAGAAGAGACCTGAACCCTCTTCCATGTGGATCTCTGAAAGGTGTTTTTGCTGGGCACGGTGCGGGTCCTGCTGGTGACCGTGTGCTCAGCCGGTGTCACAGCCCTGCTGGGTCTGCACTGCTCCCCTCGGTCTGGAGGAGACTGAACATCAGCACTGAGGTACTCATTTAGTGTGTGGTGTGAAGTTAGTTAGGGAGTTATCTTAGATAGTGCTCTGGTTTTGAAGCAGGTGATTTTTTTTCTAGGGTTGTTCCTCTTGAAACTCCTTGATGCTGGAAGTCTTCGTTACTTTTCAAGTACATGAAGATAGCAGGGGCACCACAGCTGAGCTTCACCAAATCCACAGCTGTTTATACACTGAAAACCTATTTCAAACATTTGTTTTCATGTAGTTTGTAGGAAATTGATGTCAGGGCTCACACTGGCTACAGCTCTTGAGCCAGTGTAGGTGATGGGGTTTCTGAGAAGGAACCTAATCTCTCCTCAGGACAGAGAACAGAAAACCCCTTTTTGGGGATTGGTGGTCTGGATACCCTTGCAGAGGAATTGATTTGGGATAAAGCCTTCCATAGCTTCTTTTTGTTCCTCTTGCACAGACCGCAGCTGTGTCTTGGGACCTAGCTAGCATCATGTTGGGATTGATCCATCTGACTCATGCTTCACCTTCTCTTTAGAAGAAAGGGTTAAAGATACTGTAGTAAATTGAGAGGCATGGGAGGTGTTTGTGTGGACCTGGCAGCTGGAGAGGGTTGGGAAGATCTGGGTGACTGTGAGCTGGACCCTCCCCGAGCCTGCTCAGCAGGTAACAAAGGAGGGGAACAGGAAGCAAACAAGATCTTGGGAGGGATATAATTGGCCATGCTAATCTTTGGGTTTAGGGTTTCTTGCATTGCTACTTTTCCCCAGCAGACCTCACCCCCTTTTCTGCTGTGTGTTGCTTTGAAGAGGCCTGTAACTGTCTCAGGAACCTGTGCAGGCACTGCCTTGGCCTCTGAGTGGGAGCCAGGTGGCAGAGATTTGAACTGAAATGTTGCATGGGGTGAGAGAAGAGGTTCAAGCAGCTCTGGTCTCTTTGCAGTACATGCTGGACTATGTAATTTGGACCTTTTCCCTGCCTGGATCGCCCCTGCCAGGCAGCAGATCAGGTTAGGAGGAGAGATACCAATCGATCCTGCCATCCGCCAGCACTTCCCTCCTCAGCCCCTCTCCTGGGCAGCCAGTGCAGCCCTGCAGCTTTCGAGCCGTTGTGATCGAGTTCTGGTCACGTCTCTGCTGCCGAGTCCCCGTGTGACCTTGGAGAGGTCATTTTTTTTTTGCTGACGTCCGAGTCTTTTGTCTGCAAAACGTGGAGGCTGATTTGGTTACAACTTCACGGGTCGAAAGCCAGAACAAATCAGCTGGTGTCTTCCTGTGGCAGCGTGGATGAGCCCCGTGTCCCGAGCAGCCGAGGAGCTGCCTGTCCTCTCTGTGCTTGTACCTGTGCGTGCACAGCCCTCACCCAGCACACTGGTGTGGTGGTGACTGGCAGGTGGCATAAAGCACTCTGAGGTCGTTTTTCCCCCTGTTTGGAGAGCAGAAGGGTGACGGGTGGTGGGGGGCCAGCAGGGAGCTGGTTCCTGCTGGCGCTGGGCCCGCGGCCGCGCGGCCCCTCGGCAGTTATGGCTGCAGGTTGCTGTAATAACGAGTCAGCGTTTCTCTTGCGTCAGGGATAATGAGCTGCTCTTCAGCCGCTGCCTCCCTCCTGCGCCCTGCCAGGAGGAAGCAGTGTCCGTACTGGAAAAGGGGGGCTGGGGTGGTGGAGGTCCCTTCCCAGCTGTAGCTCCTGAGCTGGGAGAAGACAGGCTTCCTGTGCAGGTGTGTAGGTTCAGCACTGTGAGTGTGGCTGGTGGAGGAGCGTGGTTGGCAGCGTGTTTCTGCAGGGAGCAGCCGAGGGGAGGTGGTGGCTCATAAATGGGGTGACCTTTCTGGACCTGTCCCAGATACCTGAATAGCAGCAGTAGCCGGATAGCCCCTGGGGAGGGGGTATGGGTGTGGATGCATCAGCTTTTCTCTTTAAATGCCCCATTTTAGCATACGGTCTCCTCCTTTGTGTAAAAATACCATCAGGCAAAAATTGAAATTGAGATCCACCCCCAGCACCACCTAAAATAAGGGCAACTGCCCTCAATTTAGTTATGTCTCCTGGGCTCTGTGTGCAGCAACACTGGGTATTGGTGCTCAGTCAAGCACCCCTGTACCACATCTGCACCCTCATGTGATGGTCCTCAAAGGGTTGCTCCGTGCCCATCCCAACATCCTGCCAGCTGCTGTGCACACCCCTGACCTCCTCTTCACTCCTTCCTCCACCCTCCTTTGCTGATAACAGGAAGAGTCACGGAATGTGTTTTCTGCTGAGATGTTGTAGGCTGTATGGATGCTGTGGAGGGCTGAGGAGAATGGTCAGGGGTTTGGGAAGTACCTGGCTCTGCAGAGACTGGCACTGTGGTGAAGGGATCACTGGTTCCCGTGGTGACTACAGTCCCTTTGTTCAGACATCAAGTCTTTCTGATTTGGGGCACGTGCTGAGAAACAAAAGCGTCTGCATGCAAGAAGGGGAAGGAAATGTGAGACTATAGGGTCCAAATTTAATGGGTCTGCTCATTTGCATTGCGATACTGTTATTTCTTTCTCCTTCCCACTGGGCTGCCTGGAGGGCAGGCTGGGCATGGCTGGGAGGGTGTGATCCAGGCAGGGGCAGAGCCGCCTGGCTCCCATGTAGGGATTGCCTGCTGCTGAGCAGGTGGCTGAAGGGATGATGGAGAGCTGCTGGCAAGCATTGTCGTGCAGTGTCTGGCCAGTGTTGGGATACCTGGCACCAGGATGCCTTGGGAGGTAGCAGGTGTGTGTGGTGGGAGGAATTGGTGGGGCTGCTTTGCTGTCTTCACCTTTCTATGTTGGGACTTCGAGCAAAAACCCAGGCTGGTCTCTGTGCCTGGGTCCTTTTGTGTTTGAGTTTTAGCCCTGGGAGAGTTGGGAAGGGAGCTGACCTGGACAGGCAGCCTCAGTCCTGCAGTGCATGAGATGGGCTCCTTGGAGAACAGCTTGGGGAGTTTAGCTGCTGGCCACATTCATTTCTGCCTCCTTCCCTACCATGACTTTCTTGGGAAAAGAAAGCACTGCCTGATTTAGACTTTTCTTGGGCACCTGAGGTGCTGCCCTTAATTGGCAGGCTAATTTTTAATTTAAGTCACTTATGCTTGCTGGGGAAAAGGGTGTCCCAAAGGGTCGTTGTGCCTGCCGGTCCCTGACCAGCCCTGCCTCAGCTGCTTCCCAGCAGCCCCATTTTTCAGAGCAAGTCCTGCAGAGTGATTGCTCTGTGCTTGTTCTCAGCTCTGGGGAAAGCTGCCTGCAAGCCTGGTGTTCTCAGTCTGCTCTGGAGAGCTTGGTGTCAAATCTGTCTTAATCGTAGGTGTGATGAATTGGACAGGCTCAGCTTCTTCCAGACAAGGGGGCTGAGCACTGGGTGCAAGTGTCCTTCCTTGACAGGAGTTGTCCTGGCAAACCTCTTGAGGTGAATGTGAGCTGTATCTGCCCTTGGCCACCACACGTGGTCCTTGTTCTCTACTGACCTCAGCCACTGAGTAGTGTCAGTGCTTTTCTAGTAAATGTAGTGGCAAAGCTGCTCTGGAGTTATGGCTGAGCTCAGGAGGAGCCAGGAGAGCCTTGCTGCACATCTGGAGTGGGACAGGGCAGTGGGGAATACAGCAGTGATCTGAGAGGAGGCCTGAGGGAATGCGAGTTTGGAGTTGTGGTGGTGACATGTCTGATAGGAGATGTTGCTGAGGGGTCGCCTGCAGCTGCTGCCTGGTTTGGTGGCAGTTGTGGTGTCTGGAGCCTGGACCTGTTGTAAATGGCTGATTCTGTGGGGTGTGTTCGAGGAAGAACTGGTGGGACAGCCTAGCAGGAGTGCAGACTAGTGAACTGCCCCCCTCAGGGTACAGCAAGGGGAATGTTTGCCAAAGCCTGGCTTTGCTAAATTCCTGGCTGGCACAAAAGAATTTATTTTATCAACCATTGTGGTGTTGTTATTTTATTCTGTTTTTTTTGGTAACATCTGGTACAGCTAACTGATCCAAACAGGTGGGATACCAGTGCTGCCACCTCGTTCCTTTGCAGAAAAGCCCAAGTAGGGAAATAAACTGTATCTTGTTTGAGATCTTAAAGGTCTTTTCCAACCATAACCATTTTATGATTTCTATGAAATTCAAGGTGTTTCAACTTGCTGTTGGAGAAGGCTGAACTCATCAGTGACCATCACAGAAATACAAGATGTTTAAATGCATTTGGGAAATGGGCTGGTGGAGGATTGCAGTAGAACATGCAGCTTGCAAAGGATCAAAACTGGTGCTTGGAGACTGTTCTGGATGTGCTGGGTTGTCCTTGATATCATGCCTTCAAATGGCCACAGACCATAACTGTGTAATAGTGGTGGAGACAGTCTTGATTTAACTTGTGGGTATTTTTGATCCAGTTGGCTCTTCCCGTTCCTCTGTGGGATGAAAGCATCCCTGCCTGAGGATGCTTTGCACACGGTGCAAGTCAAAAGAAAAGAAACAGAAGTTATTTTGGCAGAGGGGTGTTTTTGCGGTTTCTGCATGAGCTGAGCCCAGGCCAGAGAGCATTGCCCTGCCTGAGGGGTAGTCCTTGCTGCAACTCTTGTGACTTACCAGCTGAATGTGTGTTTTGGGTAGCTGATAAGCAGGAGCCAGGGGCCTGCCCCTGTCCCAGGAGGACCTTGCCTTGCTGGCAGCCTTCCTTCCCCCTCCACTTCCAGGGTCCTTGAAGAAAACATAATGTATTGCTCTCTCAAAAGTACTGTTTTCATAGCTTCTGGGGGGAGACTTTATCAACAGGGGTTTTCCACACTCACTGTCCTCTGTGCTCCTTAAATGAAAAGTCTGGTCCTTCCCAGCTACTTAAGTAAACATCTTCCCAGTAATGCATAAGGCCCTCCAAGAGAAGGGCCTCTACCTCTGACTGGAAAGAGCTTGGGGGGCTGGGGAGATTAAATAATCTGTTTTGGGGTCTGAAACCCCCAGACTCCATCTGTCCTGTGCAGTGGGCTATGCCTGCTGACGGAGACTCCTGAGCTGGAAGGGGAAGGGGTTCTCCTGGTGTGATGGGTAATGTGCCAAGGCCCTGTGTGTCCATTTGATGGTGGGTGTGTGTGTCTGGTGTAGGTGCTGTGTTGGAGTCAGGCACAGCTGCTGATGTCCCTCATGGCTGCAAAAACCAAGGATCATCAGGAGAATGCTCACTTGGCTTTTGCCTTGGCTTCCACCTGTTAGATGTTCTCTGTAGATTTCCATCTGATATTGCTGCTCGGGAAGTGTTGTGGTGCCACCAACTAGCTCATTGTGTGGATCCTTGTACATCTCAACAATCTTTTTTATTGCTCACTGCTGTCTCTTAGAAGCCAGTACAGAAGGTTATTTATGAGAGCAATGCATTCGGGTAAACACAGTCCTTCAAAATCTTTCTCACAACAAGTGGTTGAATTGAGGTGGGTTCCAAGCTGGATTGATGTTTAACTTGAGATACTAAGAAAATACTTCCTCTGTTTAGCTAAAACAAACAAATTGAGAGAGGAGACCTTTTAAACATGATTTGCACTCCAGCTGCAACCAATACTGATCTTTTTTTTTTTTTTTCTTTTACAGATATATTTCCAACTGACGGCCAGTCTGGTATGTATTAAAGAAAAATGCAGCTCTTCAAACCTCCTTCTCCCTTGCCTTCTCTGCACTTCTTTTCCTGCAGAGTCAGTGCTGACTAGACTTAGAAGACTGGTACAGGAATATGCAATGGACATTAATGTAAAAAAAACCCCAAAACAAACCACAAACAAACAAAACCCCCCAAAAAAACTCCCAAAAACCAAAACCAAAAAAGCTTGTTAAACAAACCTCTAATATTTGGCCTTTCCTGTATAGCAGTGACATCTTTTATGCTTTCACGTAGTGATGACTAAACTGCTGGAAGGTTCTTTCCTCCCATACATTGTAGCATAGCAAATTTGGATGTCCGGGGTGAAAGAGTTTGGGAACTTGTAGGTCTTGGTCATCACACATAATTGAAAGCACTGATGTGTCAAGATGCAAATGTAGCTCAGTTTGTTGTTGTTTATATGTTACCTGTACACACATGGATGTGCCTATGAACCTGAGGATATATATTTGAATTTGTAATACTTTGGGAAGACACAGACCTCCCCTGTGGCTTGTTAGTCTGTGTGTTGCTGTTGAGTAGTGTTGTTAAGGACTACCAAGGTACTCATTGTGTTGCCATTAGTGCAAGGAAAACTTCCTGGCCCCAGTGGTGTGTGCAGCCTTGCTGGGAGGGACCCTGCAGAAATCGACTGGGGTCTGAGGGAGGGAGGTTGCTGTGGATGGAGGTTTCAAATCAGGAAAGGAAAGTAGTTTTTAGAAGCAGATGTTGATGATCTCAAATCCTGCCTTTCCCAAAGTGCCAGAAGTTCCTCATCCAGGTTGATGTTGCAGAAGTGCCAAGACTGAAGGAAAGGTTTGTGTTTCAACCAGAGATACCAAGATCAGTCAGTGAGAGCCTGTTTTCTCAGCTGCAGTGCCATGTGGAGATGTCCCATAGTAGAGGCACTGGGAGTGGAAGTCAGTGCCTGACTTGGCCTTCTGTCACCCCAGGCGTGTCACTGTGTCCATCTTTGATGTCCATCTTTGGCTTTGTATGGGATCCCATTTTACCAGGTCATGGGTACTGTGAGGTTAAGTTGCTGTTGGTGGTGGAGGCATTGGAAGTATGGAAATCAGCTCTGTTGTCTTAAAGCTGATTTCAGTAAAAAATAACTCAGTAGTTTAGAGTGGTGTGGTATAACACTGGAGGCTGTATAATATAACTTCCTGAACTGAACAGAGGACTGGAGATTGTGGATCTGTTTCCAGAGCTCTAGCCAGCTAACGAGGCCATGGTGTACAAGTAGATGCACTGGATTAAGGCTTTGTTTCTACATTTTTAAGTCTCTCATGATTTTCTTGATTTCTTAACAGGTGAGAGTAAAATATTAAGGTTTTGAAGGAGTAAAGGTATATTCCCATCTGTTGTGTTCATAGGAGGCTTTTCCTCCACCCTGCTGAAGATCTGTCTTCACTGGATATTGGGTTTTGTCTGCCTGTGCTGTAAGCTGAAAGATGTCCTTTACTTGGCACAACTCCATCCTCTATTCTCCAGCTGCTTGGGGACCTTCCACAGCTGCCTCCAGGGTGGAGCCACGAGTGTGTGTCTGCAGCAGATGATAGTGCTTCAGAAAGTGTTTGTTATCCATCAGGAGTGTTACAGAAAATATTACCTACAGAACTTGGGGCTTTTTTACAGTTCTATATGTTTTTTAGGAGATAAGTTAAACCTTAAACAGGATTCCTCTAAATGGTGCACACAGGACACTGTGCAGTTTTTGCTCATACCTTTCTCCAGAAAAGCCTTAAAGCTGGTGCCATGCTTTTTCTTGCCATGCACTAAGCTTATCTGGAAGCCCTGGTGTCTCAAAACACAGTGAAGTGTGAAGGCAGAGTAGCACTGCTCCTGCCGTCAGAGCTGCTGTGCACTCCTGAGGCTGGTGGGTTTGACTCCCTCACCGCCTTTTCATTGCTGAGGTTGTTGAATGAGTTAATTTGCTCAGGTCACCAGGACTCCCAAACCTGGCTCTATTTTTTAAGGTTAATCCTGTGGGGTCAGGTTGGTCTGTATGGCTGGTTTCCCCTCTGGGTGAGAAGTGTGTTGTTCTTCTCCCAAGGAAATGGTTTAGCAGAGTGATGGAAGATGCTGAGTCGCAGTGACAGGGCTGGGAATTGCATAGGTGGGGTGCCTGAGCCAAAAATCAGCCATTTTGTAGGCACAGTAGCTGTGGTGTGCCCCAGAGCATGTTGCTGCTTGTTAGCATACGGGTGCTGACGGCGTCCTGCCCTCAGCCTGGATCATCCCCGTGTCACGTGCGAGCGCTGTGGAGGTGGAAGGGCAGCAGTGTTTGCGTCCCAGTTACCTAATAGTGTTTGCAAATAAAGCAGCTGTTGGAGAGAGGCCTCACTTTCCTTCTGTCTGGCACAGCAGTGCCTCAGTCCTCTCCTCTCCCACATCCCGCAGCCAGGATTTGGCAGCTGTAGGGTGCTTTTCAGAAGAAGCCACTTGAAACCATGTGATCTGGAGTTCAGGTGCAAAGCTGAGAGACTTCAACATCCTTGAGAGATGCAGGGTTGGGCTTGGTGGGCAGAGGGACACACTCTCATTCCCACTTCTGCTGTTGAGGAGGACTGGGAGGGCACATTTGCAGCTGGATGTCTGTGAACACCAGACTCCTCTGCCAGGCAGCCGATGCTGTTCAGCTCCCAGGACTTGCTACTGTGTGAAATTTGCTGCCTGCTCGGGAAGGGAATGCTTTTGCCACTTCAAGTGGATCTCCTGCTAGCTGAGTGTGCTGTGCCTGTGCCCTCCTGGCCTCTTACATGCTGCAGCCAGCCCTCCTCCTCTCCGTGGTGAAGGATCCCAGCCTTTTTAGTCTCACCTCTCGAGGAGCTGCCTCTGGGTGGTTTAATTGCTTTTCTTTGAGCAGCTGTAACAGCCCTGTGCCCTTGTTGAATTCCAGATACCAGAGCTGACTGCAGGGTGCAGTTGTGGATGTGCTGGTGTTCAGCAGAGCAGCAAGTGATGCTCTGTCTTGGTTTCACCACTCCAGATGACTTTTTTTTCATCTGCTGCACCCTGACCTGATCATTTTGTACAATTGTCAGCAGTGTCTGAGATACCTTTCTTGAGTTTATAAATGCCCCTTTGAATTAAACTCTGTGAAGTTTTCCATAAAGAGATGAGGGTGATGCTACCACTGCAAGGAAGTGGTTTTTAATCCTTTAGAAAGAAAAGGAGGGGAGATGGATCTTAAATTAGGGAAGTGCTATATTGCACTCTTGTAATTGGGTATTTCTGAATACTTTGGGAAGACTTAGTCTGATTAGGGTGTTGTTCTCTTTCATGCTCTGTATTGACATGGAAGGCAGCCACCTGTAGCACTGGAATTGGCTTTATTAGAGTGGTTTATGCAGCAGGATTCATGTGATTGTGGACCCAGGAAGGAAGTTGCTATATCAGAGTTATTTAGAAAAAGCAGGAATGTCACTGCATCTCGCTTAAGGTGGGGGGCTTAAGCAAGGATGGTGTATCTTGTGCCTGGAAAGCATGCCCTGAAGTCAGCTCAACTGAGGTACAGTAATCCTGAAATAGCACAAAAAGAAGCCCTTCTGCCTGCTGTCAAAGATCACAGGGATATTTGAGTGCCTTGTCATGAATTTAATGCTCTGGATTCACCAACAGGAGGAAGCCCCCAAACCTGTGCTTAGTTTAATCCAGGTGGTTACAGGACTGTAGGGATTCTTCAGCGCATTCATGGAGACACCCTGCTTAGTGGGTGACCTAGGTCTGACCTCCCTAAATTCCTGGGAAAGTTTGCTGCACCTGCTCCTACCACCAAATCACTATTACTTTCTCCTGCCCCAAGAGATGGGGCTGGATTTCTGCACTGTGCTGGCTTTGTCTTCCTTGGCCTCACAAGCTGAGCTGCTACTCAGTCTCTTCTTGTTCTGTGCAGTCAGGGAGGCAGGTTTGCAGCTGTGCAGGCTGAGGGCAAGGTTAAGTGGTCACTTAGCAAGTGGCCACTGCTCAGGGAACACTCTGGTCCTTGAGGGATGCCTCTGCAAAAGTAGCTGGTCAGGTACAGGAGTCACAGTGGGAGGAGCTCGGAATGATGTTATTTAAATTACGTCACAGTCTCCTTTCTGGAAACTCATTCTCTTCTTTGAGGTGGCAGGTTTTCCAGAGGCATATTTTGTGCAGAGTTTGCACTTTTGCCTTGTATGACCCCTCTCCCCTTTCACTGGCACGGTGGGAGCTGCACAGTCTCCTCCTAGACAGCGTGAACACTTGGAGCTGGAGGGTCTCTCTGCAGGCGCTTGGCTCTCGATTCCTGTCTCTTCGTTGTTAAATATTTACAGTGAGACGCACCAGATGCTTCCCAGGAAGGGTTTTGTCAGCTTCCAAGTCGCCAGATGCAGCTGCAGAAGAGGCTGACGGCCATTAAAGGGATGGTGTCAGCGCCCTGGGTTCGGCGGCGATGCGGTGACCTCCTCTCGCTCGTGCCACGGGTGCCGCCGGCTGTGCTGTCTCGTTGGCCGCAGCGGGATGCAGGCACAGAGCACCCTTCTGCTGATGACAAGAGATTAATGATGTCTGGTCCTCAGGGTTTTTGTTTTTCTTCTGCTTTGAAGCTCTTTCACTGCAGAGGGAGCAGGTGATGCTCTCGGGTTTTGTTGTCACACCTTTTTTCTGGGGCCGTCTCTCCACAGCAGTGGTGCTGCCTTGGCTCCCACTCTGTTCTCAGCATGCCGGTGTCTGTCTTGGTTACCCAGCCACCCTGAGGAGAGAGGGGAGGACTGATCCAGGGAGGCAAACTCCTATCGCCAGCTCTGGGCATGGAGAAGCCAGCAGCTGGAGCATTGCTGCTGAATGCCTCTCCTGTGCTGCTCACACTGGTCAGGTTCCCAGTGTGCCTCCTGCTTTCAAGATAAGGTCCAGGACCTTGGGCTAGGCCCCTGTTTGTTGCTCTTGGTGCTTATCAGCTTTTGCTGCTGACAAGGTGACCTGCTCCAGAGCACTGAGGATGGGGAGGGAGGGTCCCCCTAGCCTGGGCTGTGTGCTGCTCTGGTCCCTCCACCCGGGACAGCCTGTACATGTACACAGGGCTTGTTCCCATGCTAGGTGTCCCTGTTTTAGGTATTACAACTCCTGCTGGATGAGGATCTTCCCGGGTGCCATAGAGGTAGGATCTCGGGAGGCGGCAGGTTGGCTCCTCTGAGGGGGGGCCAGGGAGGAGCAGGCTCGCTAGGTCATCGTTTTTCCAACTAAATATAGTTGCCCGTGCTTTCATAAGGTCGGGATTTTTGCATCACGTGACTGTCTTATCCCTCCCAGCCGGCAGTCAGAGTAGGGGATCGTGTGTCTGAATGGGTAATAATTAACTGTTAACTAGCTTTTCATTAGAGCCTGGCAGAACAGGCAGAATGGTGGAGCAGAGGTAAACGGGAGCAGAGGAAACTGCTCCTGATCCCTCCTGGAAGGTGGACACCCCCCATTTAATTTGCAAATCAGTTGTCCCCGAAGGTGAGTGGGTTGGGTTGGGTTTTTTTCTGTTTTATAAGGAGGTGTGGGTCTTGCCCTGTGTCTGTCCTTGCTGTCCTGTAGTTCCTGTTCATGTCACCCCCTCCCCTCTCCCCCACCACTGATTTTATTTTTTAGGTCATGAACTATCAGCTGGTCTCGGAGGTGGCTTAGAGGAGGGCCTGACCCTCCATGTCCTGCACGATTTGGCTCACTTGCATACCCTGGGCCCCTGCAGCCTTGCCTCAGGTGCCCTCCTGTCCCAATGCTGAGGTGTCCTTGCTGTGCCTTGTGCCCTAAGCAGCAGCTGGATCAGCTCGTGCCGTTTCCCAGGGGCCCAGACTGACGCGGTGTTTTCCCTGGAGCGTTTTTCCTGCAGCTCTGCCGGCTTTTCCAGCCCCTCTCCCTGAACCATTTAACCTGACAGAGTGTTCACAGGTGTCCTTGAAGGCTTTTCTGTCTTCCACGCTGGCAGAGGAATTGCTGGTGACATGTTCTGCCAGATGGAGACGTGTCTGCACCAGATGTGCTGGGTCAGGCACTGGTGCTGGAGTAGCCTCCCCTGCAGGGATGGTGGGTGGCTTTTCCTTGCTCAGAGGGTGTCTCAGCAGCTGTAGGAGCCTGAGCCAGTCCAGCTTCCTCATTTTGACAGTTTCTGAAGTCTGGTCAGCTGGGTGACCTTGGCTGTGTCCCCTCTGTGATGCTTCTTGGTTTCTGGGAGCCACTTGCTTCCCCTGGAGAGAACCCTTAGTTTAGGAATTTTTTTTTTTGGTAGAAAACTGGGCAGCGGTGGTTCATGTGCCACACATTCTGTGTGTGCCTGGCGTCTCAGGGATCGGGTGCAGTGCTGTGAGCATGGATTGTGTGTCAGGAGTTTCCTAGAAATCCTCTTCAGGGAAGAGGTTTGCTTGAAAAGGCGGTGGAAAGATGTCACTCACCCTTAAGAGGGAGTTCATTTGCCACCTTTAATAGTAGCTGTCTGTGCCAGGAAGAATCCAGGGTGCCCTCACTGACACTGTTAACGTTGGAAATGCCTGTCAGCGTTTCCTAACCCGCTCCTCCTGGAGTGTAGCTTGGTCACAAGTTGAAGCATTTCTTGGACTGAGAGGCCTCAGGGAAGATGATCATGCATTTTTGGTAAGTCCAGACCCTTCCTGCCCCTCATTTGCTCTGGGAAATAAATGTCAGACCCTGCAGATAACTCGTGTGTGTAGAGCCTGTAGCAGCTTTGTGCATTTAAAGGAGCAGTGCTGTTCCTCAGCTCCCTGAGGAGGGCTGTGGTCTGACTGGAGCCCCTGCTTGCTGTGAGGGTCTGTGCTGCCCATTTGTGCTGTCAGCAGAGATGGGCTCTGCACTTGTCTTGAGCTGCTCCTCCTTTTCTGGGGCTTTCAGGACTGTCAGCTGAGGGATGGGAGGGCTTGGAGAGCTGGGATTATAACTCGATGCCCACACTTAGCCTGTGACAGCGCTGTCGTGGCTCTGCCTGCCTGTACCCCGGACTCCCTCCCTGCACTTTTCCAGGGCAAACTCCCAAGCTCTCAGAGCTGCCTAGGACACCCAGGTGGGAGTGTTCCCATGCTCTCTGTGGAGCTGTCAGATGCCCTTTTTGAAGTTATTTTTAGCGAGTGATCTTTGCAGCAGTTGCAGAGCTTACATTGCAGAGAGGTGTAGGCAGCTCCTTACTTCCTTTGCTGTTACAGTAGGGCTTGTATGGTGGAGCTTCTGCTGAGGAGCTGTGGAAAATTGCTTGAAAGGCTTTGAGCCATGGTACCTGCAGCTTATCTCCTGCTCCAGCTGAACAGGCTCCCCACATGCTTTACAAGCCTGAATCCTGCTCAGCCATCCACCTTAAGGATCCAGTCTTCTGCTTGGTCCTGACCTTGCCCATCCTACTGCAGTTTTTCTTGCATGTACAGGAAACTTCTGATATTGCTGAGGTGTTGCAGATACTCCTTACCTTTGTAAGCAAGGCCAAATGCTGCCCGCTGGGAGCTGCGAGGCCACGTGCTGCAAGTGGTGGGGCTGGCTGTGGTTCTCCACAGTCCCCAGGAGCAGGTGGGAGCCCCTGTTGTGGGGACACCAACCCCTTTGTGCTGGAAGATGTCCCTGTGATAACATCTCATTCAGAGCTGTTGGAGAACTCCATCCAGTGCTCCCTTGTTTCCCCCTCCTGCACTCAGTGCCTCCGGCTGTAACTGCGATTTGGTGGGAGGCAGAGCTGTAAAACATTGCAAACCTAGAGGAGGTGCAGTCTGTGGGCTGAGCCTGTCCTGAACCTTTTTGGCTTTGCGTGCCTTGTGATACCTCCAGCAAAATGTGAGCATGCCAAGCAGCCAGTGCTATAAATCCCAGGCTTTTCCGCTCGTGTGTGGAGCTGCAGCGACAAGTGTTTCCCATCTCAGTCTGGCATTGGCTCTGGCACATGGCTGAGGCCGTGCTGGGAGCAGCTCCTTGGGAGGCAGGGCAGAGGTGGATCTGCTGCTCGATCTCGGGGGTTTCTGCACCTCTCTGCACAAAGGGGTGCTGCCAGATGGCTCCTGGGGGAGGCTGAGGTCCCCTCCCATCCACTGGTGCTTCCCAGCCCCTTTACAGCAAGGGTGTGTTACCCACCACAGCCCTTTGCTGATGCAGAAACTGGTGCAGCACCCACAAAAAGGGTATCAAATGTTTGCCTATCCCTCAAGGCTTCCCTTCCTGTAAGTTCAGGGGGTCCTCACTGACATTTCTTCAGAAAGAAAAGAGCTTTGTCACTGTCTGCAGCAGAAGGGCTGCTGGTGGGAGTGGGGACTGTTGTTGGCTTACAGGTGACATCTGGCCTGCAGGACTGTCCTGCAGATGTCTCTGTGTTCTGTTGGTGGACATGAAGCCTTCCAGCTGTGTCCTCTCATGGCTTGGTCAGGCTCAGACTTCAAGTCCTGCACTGAGTGCCACAGGAGAGTCTGAATCCGTGTTATGCCCCTGCTCCTGTGCACTTCAGGCCGCCCTGGGAGGGAGATTGCTTGAGGCCTGCAGCAAGGACAGGGACAGGGTTGGTGCCCTGAATTTCCCATGTTGGCAAGGTGGGGATGCACCCTTGGAGCTGTTCTCCATTGGCTCTCTAGGTGTTTTTTTAGGCCAGGAAGGGGATTCTTGCAGCTGCAGTGGGGTCCTGGCAGGCTTGGCTGTGGCTGGTTATGTGCTGGGGCTGTCTTGTGGGAATTTCTTTGCAGGTTGGTGCTGTTCCACCCATCTTTCCTGTGTGTCAGTACCCCAGAAAGTTCTCCCCTGCCCTCACAGAATGAAGGAGCTATCTCTCTCCAGAGAAAACAGCTAATCCTAGGCAGGAACATTTTTAAACATTTTTCTCAGCTCACCCTTGCCCAAGCTGCACTTGCTCTTCCTCACCTAGAAACCTGGAAGGAGCATTGCCAGAGCAGGTGTCCCATTGTGTTGGTTATGACCTACAGTCTTCACATGTGCCAAGAGTGTCCTGTGGAGTGTGGGAAGGAGGGAGGATTGTTTAGAGACAGAATAGAGAAGTGGATCCTGGTGGACTGCTAGGCACGTGGCTGTCTGTCCAACACGGCACCCTCAAGCTCCTGCCAGGGCTTTGGGGAAACTGGGGATGCTGGTTTGGCTCTTCCAGCCCCATCAGGACCTGCATCACAGAGCATGCGCCCCTGCCTCAGCCTCTTCAGCACAAAGTCCGGGCTCTTGGCTTAGAACCACCTTTATCAGCAGTTTCTCGTAGGAGCAGGATGGCTCCTTTCTGTCAACGTGGCTGCTGGGTAAGGAGGGGGTGCTGTGTCAGGGACACAGAGCTGAGGACTCTGCATTCCTGCTGGGAGCCTGGGTTGCCCTCTGAGGCTGTCCCAGCTGCTGCTGGGGTTCTCTGAGCCCTTGTCTGCATTGCATGTGAGCAGTACACCTGGAGCAGGCATTACAGCATTCTTGCTATAGGTGCAGGTATTTCTCCACTAAAGCCAGGTAGTGCCCAGCACTGCAGATCTATTCCCTTTCTTCTTTTGCCTTGTCTAAAATTCCATTATAAAATCCATTGGATGCAAGAAAAGGCAAGGAACCAGACTGCTGGGTGATTGGCGGTTGAAAAAAAGCACGAGGTGTCTGCGCAGCCTTGCCCTTGGTGTTCAGGTGCGTTGGGGTGTGAGTGCCCCCCAAAGCCAGCGAGTGCTTTGGCTGTGCCACGGCCACGGGAAGGGTTTGGCTGTGATAGCAGCACTGGGGCTGCCGTGGGTGCTCCCACCCATGCCTCGTCCCCTTGGTTGCTAAGAAATAATCTCCTCGTGGCTGGGCAACCCCATGGCTGGGCAAATGATCGGGTTCTGGCTGCAGGCAGCAGATCAAAACTCGAGACCTGCTTTTCTGTTCTTGGCTGTGCCAGCATCTGCTTTGTGGCTGCAGGCAAAGCAGCTCCTTGCTTCCCTGCCCGCTGTTCCCGTGCCAGCCTCACACCACTAAAGCCCTGGCTCCTGCTGCAGCTGTTTTGTCTGTCCCCTCACACAGAGAGGCCCTGTTTTGCAGGAGGTGGTCAGGCATTGCTAGTGCAACTGAAATTTCTTACTGCCACCAAACAGATGCAAAAGGAGGATTGTGAGACGCCCAGAGGTCTGAGACATCTGTCAGCAGCTTTCAAAGGCTGGGCTATGAACCAAGGCAGTATCCAGTGTCCCTCGCTGCTTGTCCTGAACTCCTGTGTGGGATGAGCAGCACTCACTTGATCTCCACTTCCCAGGCTGATGCAGTGAGCTTTTCCTGCAGGGGGTCTTTTCAGCTGAGGATCACAGGATGTGTTGCTGGTGCCCTTGGTTACGTTGCTGTGCTTGGGGGGTGCCAGGCACACATGGCCTCTGCTTGCCGTGGTCTTGGCTCAGCAGATGCTGTGTCTGGGCGTGTGCCCACCAGCACAGTCACACCCTCTCAGTCTTCTACTTCGGTCTCCACCATGAATTTTGCTGGACCTCAGCTCCATCCATGCTCCGTGCTGGCCAGAGCTGCCCACAGCCTCCCTCCCTCCCTGCCGGGCTGCAGCCCTTTGCTTTGTGTTTTGTCTTCCGCAGCGCTCTGCAAATGCTAATTAGTCTTCTCAGCACCTCAGCGAGATAAGGGATCCCTGTTCGTATCTCGCAGATAAGGAAAGCAGCAGAACTTGTTTCAAACAATCTCCTCCCTCCCCCGCAGAGCTGGAGGAGTCTGCGGCACTGCCCCTGCAGCCTGTGCCCCTTCGTCCTCCTTCAGTCCTCTTGTGCTGGTGCTTGTGAGGGCCCCTCTCTTTGACTGGTCCCCCAAAAAAAGCACAAGAACATCAATGGCCTTGAGGGCTCCTGAGCTGAAGCAGCAGGAGGAAAGGGCTGGATGCCACTGCTGTGGGCTGTGCTGTGGTGGGAGCAGGCGCCTGGGTGGATCGCTGCAGGAGAGAGGGAGCCCTGCTGTCCCCCAGCCCAGGAATTCGGAGCCTGATCAGGCTGTGCCAGTCCCATCAGTGCTGTTGGAGCAGGCAGGGGTGCTCGGTGTCTGTGGAAAACCGGGCTGGCTGTGGGTTTGTGCTGTAGCTCCTGGTGCCTTTTGAAGCTATATTTAGTTGGTGACATCTGTGGGCGTTGAGTGGAGGATTTTGGGGGCTGTTTTGAAAGCGCTGGCTCTTCCTACACTAGCAGGGAAGTTTAAAAGCCTTGTGGCAAGCTTTGTGCCATGGAGCCAGGATTCTCAATGAAGTGCACATGAAAAAAATGAAGGACACGTGGGACAAATGAGGGACACGTGGGACTGACGCTGCTTATGAAGGGAGGCACTGCACGAGGCTTGGGGAGGTCCTGGGGGAAAAGGGGAGGATTCAGGGACCCAGCTGAAACTTTGGACTCTTCTGGAGTTGAAATTCCTATGCAAGAGCTGTAGAGAAAGCCATGTGCACTCCCCTTCCCCAGTTCCTCTGTCCTGCCGCGTCTGACTCAGCCTTATTGACACTTCAAAGCCTCCAGCTCTGAGCAAGGCCAGGATGAATCACTGGTTTCGAGGCTCAGAAGGGGACCGGTTTTGATCACCCAGGCAAAGTTGTCCAGCCTTTTGCAGGAGATCAAAGGCAGCTTTGAGCAGAGCTGAGTACGCTACTCAGGGTGTTTCTCTGGGCATCCCCAGATAGCCTCTGCCGATCCTTCCACCCTCACCCTACCCCAGTCAGGGCTGCTTTTCTTCTACACAAAGCTAGTGAGTCAGCAGAAATCCTCACTGCAGGAGCCTGGCACCTGGCACAGGCTGTCCTCCCTCTCTGGAGCACCAGTGTCCTGGGGGAGACCCTCGTCCCTTGTCCTTGTGGGGCTGGTTTGTGTGGGGTAGAGTTGTGCTGCTCTGTTGCTCAGACTCTGCGTGCCCTGTGTGAGCCTGATCCGGAGACCTCGCAGCCACACCTGAGGGACAAAGCAAGCTGAATTCCTATTTCTGCTTGTAAGGAGGTGGTGTGTGAGCATGAGCCAGGATGGGCCATGGTGAGGTTGAGATCTGCACTTGCTGTGAGGTTGGTGGTGGTGTGAACCCCAACAGTCTCACTCTGATGTGTTAAAACACCCCAGAGGCACTTCAGTGCCTAAATACTTTCAGCTGCAGCAGGATTTAGGCACTTGGTGTATCTGGCTTGTTCCCTCTGTACCTTTCCTCTCTTGAACTTGCTGTCCCTGCTGGGATGCCTGAGTTCAAACCAGGATTCAGCAGCCACAGACTCGTGCATCCCTTTGTCAGAGCCCTTCTCTGCTCCCTGGGGAGCACTGGCCTCATGGTGCTGTGATGGGCCTTGGTGGCTCTTCAAGGGCATGTTTGTTTGGCTGTTCTGTGGGTACTTTGCAGAACGAGCTGAGCTCCTTCTCCCCCTCCTCCCTGGCTGGCAAGGCCAAGAGGGGAGGGCAGAGCTGAGGCAGGGAGTGCCTTCCTGCAGCAGGATAGTGTTAAAAGTCCATCTCTGGGCCACCTGGATTGGTCAGGAGTTTTCTGATCTCAGTGGGGCCATTCTGAGACTCAAGTTAGGAGTTGACTGTGTTTTCTGTTCACCTTTTCCTCTTAGCCTTCCTTTGCTGAAGGGGGAGCTGCTTTCCTTCCTACACACTTCTTTGCAGAGCCAACGCTCCCACCCACAGCCCTCAGCTGTGTTTTAACATTTTTGTTGCCCTTCTCTTGCAGAACTTACAACTCCAGCCAAAGTGGTGAGGGCTGCCAACCCGAGACAGAGGAAAGGAAGCAAGGTAAGGCCGTGCCTGCTCTCCTCTCACTGACCCTCAGTTTCTGGTACCGTTGTCAGAGCTGCATGAGCCTCTCAAGGGTCTGGAGAGCTCTCCCTTCACAAGCCTGCTTGTGGGGAGGGGCTGATGTGCTGGCCTTGTTCTCTGTCTCCTCTTCAGCATTTTAGGGGTCTTGCATGCTGCTTTGACTGGTTTTCTGCCCAGCTGGGTCAAGGGGAGACCTTCTCACCTCCCCTCTCACAGGGAGGCACTTGGAAGCAGTCCTGAATGTGAAAAACCTCTCACCCCATTGTGAGGACACCCCAAATTCCTTGTGGGCTCAGCCTGTGCCCAGCTTTGCAGTGCAGACAGTGGTGACAGTGATGTGTCCGCAGGTCTGTCCTTGCCTGTGCAATCTGTTCCTCCCTGGCACTCAAAGAGCCTGGGGAATTGATGTCAGACAAAGCGACTCCTCTGGAGGAACCAGGGCGATCTGTTCCAGGGAATCAGTGGTGATGGAGGGACAGTGACTTCTGGGGCACAGCTGGGGATGTGGGCTGTTGGTGTTGGCTCCTTGCAGCCAGTGGAGATGGATCTGCAACTTGATAGGACTTTCCTTCTCTGTTCCATGTTGGAGAGAGGAGGGCCCTGGGGGCGGAAGGTGCTCCTCTCTGTGAAACAGGCATGGCCCTGCACTGGAATTGGTTTTCCCAGGAAGCTTGCCTCCTGGGCAGAGAAGCATGGCACCTGCGTGGAAAGATGTGATCTCCTGAGGGATAAAAAATTAATTTGACTCCAAATTAATTCAGAAATAAAAATCGCACAAGGGCAAGGAGGAGCTTCTGTGCCCAGATAAACTCAGTGCCCAACCGTGACTCATTTGGTACCTGGGCAGCTGTTTGGCTTCTTTCCTCTGTCCTGCAGGTCCTCTGAAACCTGAAAGAGATAGAAATGATGGTAGTGACCAGGTCATCTATTCAGCAGAGAAGTAGTTGATGTTCTCCTATGTGGGGTGACTGGAATGAGGGAGTTCTCAACACCTGCTTGAATTTTGTCACCCACTCCCAGCCCATCCCCTTGCTTTGTTGGCAGCAGGAGGTGGTTGTGGTTGGGCACTTCAGTGGGGCTGTGCCTGGCTGTGAGCTGCCACTAGGTGGAAGAGCTTCTTCAGTGGGATGTAGTTGCTTCAGGTGGATTTGGAATGCTGTAGGCTGACTGCTTTCCCTGTCCCAGGGTTGGTGCCTGTGACTGAGTGAATTACCCTGGGCAACTTGATGCCAAATGCTGCTGCTGGGGCAGAGTATTTGGGGGAACGCTGGGAGCATGCAGGACCGGTGGCTGCCTCGTTACAATGTCTGATGGACATAAACCTATCTGCAGTTATTTGGGATCAGTTCAGGGACCCTGCTTGGGTGGGGAAAGGGACTGTGTGTGTGCAGTGTGGGTGTTCCCCTCCAGCCTCTCGGGCACAGCTGTTTGTGGGACAGTGCTGGGTGGAGAGGATTGTTCCCTGCTGCAGGAACAACACCTGCAGCTCTGGGCACTAACGGAACCTTTCTCTTTGGTACCAGGTTGGTGACTTTGGTGATGCCACAAATTGGCCAACACCTGGAGAAATAGCCCACAAGAGCGTCCAGGTGAGAACACAGAACCATTGTGATGAGCAGGATAAGGCCCTTGCAGACCTCCCTGTCCCTCTGGAAGCACTGGCTGAGCCAGGCCATTTGGGGTGCTGAGTGTCAGTGCGGAGGCAGCCAGGAATAGCATGCAGGGAATTTCCTTTTAGGGCTGCCCATGTGGCAGACTCCCTCCCTCGGTGCTATTCTGGGAACCTGGAGCCCAGTCTGAGCCCTGGGCTGGCTGCAGCAGGTAGGGCAGCTCCCAGACCTGCTGTCCTCAGGGCTGCTCTGTGCAGGAAAGGGCTGGGCCAAAGTCAGGAGTTCACGGGAGGAACTGAAAACGCACGAGAGCAGTTTGGTGTGCCCAAGGGGCTTGGCCCTTCCTCCCTGCTGAGGACATGGGTGTCATTGAAACCTTTCTGTTTTTGGATGCTGCTCTGCCAGCTCCTGGCTGTCTGTTAGTGCAAGGTGGTTGCTCACCCTTTTGCCACTGGGGCAGTCTGGTCCCTTATAGGACAGCCCCATCCATGAGCCCCAGGTCTCCCTGGCAGTCCCATATCAGTGTCTCAGCTCAGGCACTTCCCAGCTTCTCTAGAGGCCCTTGCCCTGCTCAGCTATGAGCCCTTCCCCAGGAGCAGGACAGCTCTGGGAGGTACAGACCAGGGATGCACCCAGCCTAGGACAAGATCTTTCTGTTCCTGCTGGGACAGCTGGGGTCTGCCTCCAGCCCCTCCCTTCTTCCCCCTCTCACACCTCTCCTGCACTGGTGTATCCCCAGCAGCCGCACAAAGCACCATCCCTTCGGAAGCTGCCTGTCAAGAAAGACATGAAAGAGCAGGAAAAGGGGGATGGGAGCGATGGCAAAGAGAGCCTGAAAACCAAATCGGATGAGTCTGGGGAGGAGAAGAATGGTGACGATGACAACCAGAAGTCAGCACAGAAGAAGAAAGGTAAGGCAGGAGAGCTGGTGGGGACAATCCCCCAGGCTCAGCTTGTCTCCCCTTTTCACATCCCACAGGCAGCTGGAAGCATCCACTGCCTTCCCTGGGGGCCTTGCTGCAGGACATGATCCCAGTGCAGGGACAGCTGTGGGAAAAGGTCTTTGCCCATTTCAGGTGTCATTTTGGTGGGGGCAGGTGGAGCAGGGCCCAAGGTAGGGGCAGGGCAGGAGCCTGCCCTCCTGTGTGCTTGGTGCTGGCACAGAACAGCCCCTCACTGTGGCTTGTATCAGCCCTGGCTGACACGTGGGCTCAGTCTGGCCTGAGCCTGGGCAGGCAGAAAGAGGCAGAGGAAGGACAAGTGCTGTGACAATTGCCACGGGCAAGTTCTGAATCCTGTCCCTCCGTGTCTGAGAGTTCTGGTCAGAGCTTTTCTGCATCCAGTGAGGAGCCTGGAGGGATGTCAGAGGACAGGGGCCATCCAAAAGGCCCTGCTGCTTTCTCTCCTCCACGTGTGGGGGCTGCGTGGCAAGAGGGGGCTGCGGGGGAGGAAGCAGATGCTCTCTGAACCTGTGTCACACCCAAACCCTGTCCTTTTGCAGGCAACAAACACAAGTGGGTCCCTTTGCAGATAGACATGAAGTCAGAGGTGCCTAGGGACAAAACGGCCTCTCGGAACAACCGGCAAAACGAGCAGCACAGGCACCCCTCCAACAACCGCGGCGAGCTCAAAGGTGGGGGCTCGGGCTGGGGACCCGCTCCTGGCCTGGCCGCGGGGCAGAGCAAGCCCTGGTGCCCAGGGGGACTTCCCTGCATTCAGAGGGCTCCGGGGGCAGTGGGCTCGCTCCAGGGAGTTGCTGTCACGCCCTAACACCACTTTGCCTCTCCCTCCCCGTGTGCTGCAGGCTGGCACCCCGACAACAAGCACGAGCGCACCTGGCAGGACCACGAGCGAGACGAGATCTCCAGCGTGAAGAGCGAGGGCGGGGCCGTGCGAGGGACTTTCCGGGGCAGGGGCCGCGGCCGGGGCAGGGGACGTGGCCGTGGCAGAGGAGGTGAGCTCTGTGTCGGTGTGCCTGAGAGACTTGGGGCTCTGACGTGGGCCTGGGGAGGGCAGAGCACTCCAGGGGTACAGGGAAATGTTGTGGCAGGTCATTTCAACTGCTAAGTTGAGCGGCAAACAAAGCAAATAATTCTTGCTAGTATTTTATAAAAGCAGATGTCTTCCTGCTACTCTGACCAAACTCTTTTTCCTGTTTTCTGCCCCTTGCAATACCTCTGTGAGCAGGAGTTGAAGCATGTTGATAGTCTGTGAAGGCTTTATGCCATGTTGAGAATGAAGCAGGAGTCATGGCTTGGATAAGGAAGAGCATCTGCCCTGGCATTTGACTGGGCAGTGTCTGTGCTAATCCTGATGCAACTTCAGTGTAGGGCCTTTGTGTGTCAGCTGGACTGCCCAGTTGCTCCTGGATAAGAGGGTTCCTGGCCTCTCCTGTGGGAAAGGCAGAGAGCAGGATGAGCAGGGATGTGGGTGCCCCACTGTGGGCTTCCAGGGGGTCCTCAGGAAGAGGGAACTCTTTATGCAGGAGTCTGGCTGCATCTGGCAGTGCAGCCTGTGTGGCAGATCTGGGGGCTCTGTGCTGACCCTGACCGGTGTCCCCAGGGCACTTTGACTACCAGTATGGGTACCGCAAATTCGAGGGCTCGGACGGCTCCCGCACCCAGAAGTACGCCAGCAACATCACCTACTACTTCGACAACATCAGCAGTGCTGAGCTCTACAGCGTGGACCAGGAGCTGCTCAAGGACTACATCAAGAGGCAGATGTGAGCACCACCTCCTGTCCTTGGAGCGTTGGGTGGTGGGGGCTGTGGGTTGGAGCCGAGGTGTGCTGACTCCCTGCCTCACTTCCAGCATCAGCCATCTCTGGGCTCCCCAGGCCTGCTCCCCTCAGTGTGTGTGTGGGTTATTTCCTTGGGAGTGCCCAGAGGGTGGTGGCTTGGAGCTTCCTCTCACTGACACATTGTCCATACAGAGAATATTACTTCAGCGTGGACAACCTGGAGCGAGACTTCTTCCTGCGCCGCAAGATGGACTCGGACGGCTTCCTGCCCATCACGCTGATCGCCAGCTTCCACCGGGTGCAGGCACTGACCACTGACATCAGCCTCATCATCAAGGTGAGGGCAAGGAAAGGTGACCTTTCCTCCTTGTTCTGCCTCTCACCACCCCTGCGTGGTGCCTGTTCACTATGGATGAGGGGAGAGTGGAGCCTTCCCTCGTGTTTGACTTGCTCCCACCTCGTGTTAGTCCTGCCAGGGAGGAATGGCTTGGGCTGAGGCCCTCAACCTGCCAAGGCAAGGCCCTGAGTTAACCAAGTACTGCTTGGTTCCAGGCTCTGAAGGACAGCAAGGTGGTGGAAATCGTGGATGAGAAGATCAGGAGAAAAGAGCAGCCAGAGAAATGGGCTCTGCCTGGCCCTCCTATGGCAGACTACACTCAGACTGACTTCTCACAGTTCATCAATTGCCCTGAGTTTGTGCCCCGGCAGAGCTTCCAGAAAGAGACTGGTGAGCACCGGGGGAATGTGGACAGAGGTGTGGGATGCAGCACTGGGACTGCAGCACAAATGAGACTCTGGGAGTCAGGAGTGTTCCCCAGGGCTGGGCTCTGCCATCGGCTTTCTCCTGGGTGGTGGGAGCTGGTGCCGGCATCACAGCCTTAACTGGAGATTCCCACTCCAGCACTTGTGGGCACTGTGCTGGTAAGCCTTGGCCACTGGATGCCAGTTAGTCCTGCAGGGTGTGCCTTGCTGCCAGAATGGTTGGGTCATTTGTAAATGCACAAACCCCCTGGGTTCCCTCCCTCCTCTAAAGCACCTTATGGCTCTTGTTGGCTCCAGAGTCTGCTCCAGGCTCCCCACGTCCTGCCAGCCCAGTCCCCACCAAAACAGAGGAGGTCAGTAACCTGAAGACAATGCCCAAGGGCCTGTCCACAAGTCTGCCAGACTTGGATTCAGAGACATGGATTGAAGTGAAGAAGAGACCCCGACCTTCCCCAGCCAGGCCCAAGGTAAGTGATACAGGAGCTGTGGGAGTGGGAGTCTCCCAGTGGTTGGGGTGACTTGGATCATACATAGGCAGGCTTCAGACAGGTAGGGTCTGTTGGGAGTGATGTCCCAGTCTCTCCTGTTCCCATCTGAGCCCCTTTGGAGCTGCTCCTCAGTGGTGTAAATGAGGTGCCCTCCTCAGACGGGCTGGGGTAAAGAAACAAGAGGCAAGAGCTGGGTCTCTGTTGCTGTGTGGTCCTTACCCTGTGTCACCCTCGCCCCTCTACCTGCAGAAACCAGAGGAGTCAAAGACACCACAGCAGCAGAAGCAAAAGGACCAAGATGAACCCGAGGAGCTCGACTTCCTCTTCGACGAGGAGATGGAGCAGATGGACGGCCGCAAGAACACCTTCACTGACTGGTCGGACGAGGACTCGGACTACGAGATCGACGACCGTGACGTGAACAAGATCCTGATCGTGACGCAGACCCCGCCGTACCTGCGCCGGCATCCCGGCGGGGACCGGACTGGCAACCACACCTCCAGGGCGAAAATGAGCTCGGAGCTGGCCAAGGTGATCAACGATGGGCTGTACTACTACGAGCAGGACCTGTGGACAGAGCAGTTTGAGCCAGAGTATTCGCAGATCAAGGTGAGAGCGGCTGATGCGAGGATGGGAGGGATCCCTGTGGGCTGTGGAGAGCCCTGTGTGCAGCAGTGGCTGCTGGGCTGGGGTGAAAAGGGCAGTGCAGCAGGTTACAGCCCACTCGTGGGGTAGAGCTAAGCTGGGATTAGTCCTCGTGCAGTGTTTGGGATTCTTGGCTCCCAGCATCATGCTCGGCCATAGCAGGGATAAATAAACACAGCACTGTAACCAGGGGTGAGGCTGCAGCCAGGTAAACAAAGTGCCAGTAGTGAGGTGACCTGGAACGTGGGGCCCATTGTTCTGCTGTCTGCCAGGATGTGTGAGGGGAACCCGGTGTCTCTGCACTGCCCACAGTGCCCTGTGCTTTGTGGCACAGCCTGTTGGAGACTACACGTGTTGGGGGTGGGTTCATAGGTGGCTGGGCTGCACTTGGCCTGTGCTCTTCTCCGTTTTGGTGTCAGTTTGCACAGACATGGGCTTTTTATAGAAAGCCCATCTGCTGTTTTGAAACATTTGGGTCCCAAATTGGTGACTCTCACTTTCGGGGACTTGCCTAGACTCATTCAGTGACACAAATCATGGTTGTGAGGTGGGATGACTTATTGGAGCTCCCAGCTGGGCTCACTGCTTCCAAGTCTGGTACCCAGCCCATTGCTGAAGCAGTGCTGCTCTCTGGGGTGACAGAAACTGAGGGTGTGGGGAGAGCAGGTGCCAGGGACAGTGTGTGTTGGGGTGTGGGTCCTGCAGATCCATGGCAGCGTTGTGCCCCACTGCCAGCATGGCTGTGAGGATGAGGGGAGGTGGCTCTAGGGACACAAGATGGTGACAGGGAGGTCCTGGAGAGGAATTGGTCACTGAGCTCATCTTGAGCTTTACTGCACTGGCTCTGACCTGTGTGGTAAAAGCCTGAAAGGAGCAGGTGCTGGTTAGTGAAGCTGCCTCGTGGGATCCCTGAAAGCTTGGGAGCAGCAAGTGGCTCAGACCCAGCCTGTGCAGTGCCCAGTTTTCTGTCTGCTCCATATCCGCTTCCTACCCCTGTGCAGCAGGGGCCCTCTGGACACCCAGGCCCTGTGACTGCACTCAGGGCCCGGCTTTGTGGCTGTTGCACAAGCAGAGCCATGGTTGTGATAGAGTGAGTGGTTGCTTCACCATCTTCCTCCTCCAATGCAGCAAGAGGTGGAGAACTTCAAGAAGGTGAACATGATCAGCAGGGAGCAGTTTGACACCCTGACCCCAGAGCCCCCCGTGGATCCAAACCAGGAAGTCCCTCCTGGTCCCCCCAGGTTCCAGCAAGGTAAGAGATGGGGCATGAAGGGGTGGGACCAAATTTGTCTCTGCTCCTCATGCTGGGAGGTTCTGAAGTTGGGTAGCAGCTGGGGAGAAGGAACTGGGGTCACAGGTGAGGTGGATTATCGAGTTCACAGAACAGTCTGAGTTGGGTGTTTCCCAGATTGATGATGCTTTTCCAGCTGAATGCTTTGGGCCTTCCGAAGAGGAGGCCCAAAAGCAGAGGTGTCCCAGTGGAGTGAGGAAACCTTGGCAGACTCTGATGTAGTTCCCCGGGTTTGACTTTCCTCTTGGACCCTCTCTGAGTACTTGGGAGGCAGCTGCCTGCAGCTCATTGTTTGCCTGTGTGACACCAGTGCCGTGTCCTTGGGGACAGGGATTTGTTGCTGCTGTTAACCACTAGGAAGCAGATACCTTGTGGGAAGCTCAGTCTTTGGATTTACTGCTAGGTTTTGGGCTTTCTGGCCAAATGGGATTTGAAGCTGCTTGTGTAGGAGACGGGATGTGTCCCTGCATTCCTGCCCCTGCTGGATGGTAGTGACACTGTGGTGCCAGAGCCCAGCCTGACACGGGGTGGGGGTTTCTCCCTGCAGTACCCACAGACGCTTTGGCCAACAAGCTCTTTGGAGTCCCTGAGCCTTCCACCATCGCCCGCTCTCTGCCTACGACCGTCCCAGAGTCACCCAACTACCGCAACGCCCGCACGCCCCGCACACCGCGCACGCCCCAGCTCAAGGACCCGACACAGACGCCCCGGTTCTACCCAGTGGTGAAAGAGGGCAGGACGATAGATGCCAAGGTGGGACTGGGCTGGGCTGGGGGTGGCAGCTGGGTGTCCCTGGGGAGGCAGGGAACACATCGGTGACACCCTGTGTCTTGCAGACTCCGCGCAAGAGGAAGACGAGGCACAGTTCGAACCCTCCGATGGAGTGCCACGTGGGCTGGGTCATGGACTCCCGGGAGCACAGGCCCCGCACTGCCTCCATCAGGTACCAGAGACAGGCATGAGGGATCGTGGAGGAGGCAGAAATGGGAAAGGGAGGGAGTGGGGGAAGGAAGGGGAAAGGCAGCATCTGGTCTTGCATGGGAGGTCTCCTGTTAGGTGACTGCAGAAAGGACAGGGATCAAACCCACCCTTCCTGGAAAGGCTTGGGGAAAATCTGTAGCCTTGGAGAATATAGCAAGATGAGACTTGCCTAGAAACATTGGTCCCCTTCCTGGCAGGCTGCTCCATGGCTCATGTCCCAAGCCCAGGGTGGTCACAGGGCGTGGGTGGGACCAACAGACAGGTGGGGTGGAGTGTGACCCCACTCTGCTGGGTGATGCCAAGGAAGGTGCTGACAGGAGTCTCTTGTGCTCAGCTCCAGCCCCTCGGAGGGGACCCCGGCCGTCGGGAGCTACGGCTGCACCCCGCAGTCCCTGCCCAAGTTCCAGCATCCCTCGCACGAGCTGCTCAAGGAGAACGGCTTCACACAACACGTCTACCACAAGTACAGGCGGCGCTGCCTTAACGGTAGGGACAGTGCCCTGAGGGTGGGACAGGCTGTCTGTGCTCTGCCGTGCTGGGGACTGGAGCGTGGCCGCGGGGATGGACACAGGCAGGGCCCTACAGGACAGCCCTGCTGGCAGCTGCTGTGTCCTCATGGTTTGTGGGGAGTGTGGGCTGTGCTCAAGGTGTCCAGTGTTGGGGCTGGGTATCATCACAGTGCCACAGGGCCCTCCTGCACACGAGCCCCTGACTCCTTGGGAGAGGCTTGGCCTTGTAATCATCCCCTGTTCCCCAAACAGAGCGGAAACGACTGGGCATTGGTCAGTCCCAGGAGATGAACACGCTTTTCCGGTTCTGGTCCTTCTTCCTCCGAGATCACTTCAACAAGAAAATGTATGAGGAGTTCAAGCAGCTGGCTGTGGAGGATGGGAAGGAGGGATACAGGTGAGAGGGGAGCGACAGAGTGGCCTTTTCTAAGGACTTGGCCTTTTACAGGGCTCACAGCAAATTAAGGCAGTGCCTGTGCCTTGCTTGAAGGTGGGTCTGGGGTTGTTTTCAGTCTGCTGCTGCTACCCTGTTGTATGCACCAGTGTCTGAGCCCCACGTGCTGCTCCCTTCCCAGGTACGGTCTGGAGTGCCTTTTCAGATACTACAGCTATGGGCTGGAGAAGAAATTCCGGCCAGACATATTTAAGGACTTCCAAGAAGAGACCATCAAGGATTATGAAGCTGGTAGGTGCCTCCTCTGGCCTCCCTGGGCTTGGCAGTGATGTGGCTCAGCTGCATGGTGCTCCTGAGCCTCTTCTCATAATTTTGGGGAAGCCACATCGTGCTGTGTGTTGGAGACTGGGATGTCCTGTTGCTCATTTCACATGAGAGGGTTCAGTGGATCCTCACCATCCTGAGGATGGCTGGGGCTTGTAGAAGGGCAGTGGGAAGCTGCAGCTCTCCCATAGCATTCCTCTAGAGGCACCATTTCCTGAGGGTTTCTCAGGGCCCTGCAGTGGCTGAGCTTTGTCACCACCAAGTCAGGTAAGCTTGGGAACATCCCAAGTCAAGGGGGCTGCCTAGGACTGATGGAGGTTGCTTCTCTGCAGGTTTTCCATCTTGCCTAGGCTGTGCCCACCAGCAGGACAGTAGGGTTTGTGGGGAAGCCTGGAGGAAAGGTGTCTGATACCTTGTTTGGCTTTTGTCCTGCTGACGTTTGGATTGTTTTTTTTTTTTCCTTCAGGGCAGCTCTATGGGCTGGAGAAGTTCTGGGCCTTCTTAAAATATTCCAAAGCCAAAAATCTGGACATTAACAGCAAACTGCAAGAATACCTCAGCAAGTTCAAGCGCCTCGAGGACTTCCGAGTAGATGTGAGTAGACACAGTGCCTGCACCACACTGGTGGCCCCTGCAAACAGCCCTGCGAGGGTGGAGGATTTTGGGGGTCCCCAAGTGGTGGCAGGAGGGGGGCAGTGACACCTGCTGTCACTGCCAGTCATTGCAGCCAGGCCTGAACACGGGGCAGGGTTGGAATATGGCAAATCCACTCCGTGTGGGATAAGGGAGCTGGGTGAGCCTGGGAGCATTGATGGTTTGAGTAGAGCTGGCATTGGGTGGAGCTTTGGCTCCCAAACTTCTGGACTGTGCCCCGGTGTGGGAAGCAGGTGATGATGAGCAAGTTGTGTCACCATTGTGCTCAATTTGGAAGTCAGTCTTTTTGTCAAATTCGGCAGCAGGAAATTTGGATAGAAGGGCAATTGAGTGCTTGGGGTGAATATGTGTGTTCCTTGTGGACCAGGGAGAGAAGTTGCAGTTGGAGGCTTGCAGGGAGGCTGTTCCCTGATCCCAGGGGAGGGGATTTGGAGGAGGCTGTGCTGATACTGAGGTGCTTCTCTTCCAGCCACCCATGGGGGAGGAAGGTGGACACAAGAGATACCCCACGACGTCAGGGGCAGATGGCAGGAAGCGCTACCCATCCCAGTCTTCCAGCAAAACGGTCAGCCAGTGCCCATCCAGCCAAGCCCACGCCTCACCCAGCCAGCCTGCACAAGAGGATGCCAAAAACCTGAGCCAGCAATCCCCTGCTCCATCAGCTGCAGAGTCGCAGACAGTGGGGAAGTAGAGAGGCTGCAGCGCCTGCTTCCTGCCGGGGGTGGGGTGGGTTGGTGGGGAATGGCTCGGAGAAGGGCAGACATGAGGGGGTGGGACAGGAAGGGAGCTGGAAGGTGGGTTCCCAGGAATAGGCTGCTTGGGAGAAACTTCAACGCACACGATTTTCTTCTCTTGTGGCTGGAAAGCAAAGACGATCTGCATCCAAAACACCATTTTGCTATTACTACCCTGATCAGAGCCAGACCCGCTCCCAGCAGACCCTTTCCCTTCCCTCTCCTCCTGTGCACACACTCATGTCTTAGTGTCTCTTCAAAAAAAATGTGTTTTGGCTGGGTTGGAAAGGGGAGATTTTTTTATTATTATATATATATATCAAGTTTTAAATTATTGCTAGAAGTTTGTCTGGATTTACCAAAACAAGTCTGCTCTGTGTGGCCCCAACGAGTCCCCTCTGTGTCCCCCCTCGGCTCGCGGGGCAGCCGCTCAGGAAGCTCGGAGGAGCGAGGTTCCCCAGTGGGGGACCGAAGCCACAGCGTGTGACGATGCTGCGGAGCCTCTGATCTCCATGACCCGGCTGGCGTCTCCCATTCCACATCCGGCGGTGCCGCTCCGACACCGACTCCGCGACAGGAGCATCGCCCTGTTCGTCCTCCCCTCCCTTCTCCCCGACGTCTTCACCTTCCCGAGGGTCTGGCTCTCCCTCTGTCCACCTCTCCCTTCCGTCACGGACAATTTGGAAGTCAACCAAAGGACCTTTGCCAAGGATAGGCTTGTTCTGACTCCTTCCTGCGAGGCTGGCTGGTTGGGAGGCTGGCAGGCACCCGGACTTGAGCCTGCGTGGACGGTGCACCCGCTGCCCCAGGAATGCCCATCGCACGCAAAGACAGGACTTTGCTGAAGGAGCTTTTCTCTTCCTTTTCCCTTGGAAAAAAATGACATAACAAAAAAACCCCACAAACCCCCCTGAAACAACAACAGGAAAACTCTTTAAAAAAAAAGACACATCTCCCTTTGCTTTCTTCCTTGGAAATATTATTGAAGAAAAAAAAGAAAAAAAAACAAACAAAAAAACCCCACAAACCCCCCTGAAACAACAACAGGAAAACTCTTTAAAAAAAAAGACACATCTCCCTTTGCTTTCTTCCTTGGAAATATTATTGAAGAAAAAAAAGAAAAAAAAAACAAACAAAAAAACCCCAAAAATACACAAAAAAAAAGTTGCCTTATGGTGGAGCTGGACCGGGGAGGCTTGTTGGCTTCCTGCACCCTGGGATGCACTGGGCTGTTGGCTCCCCCCAGGCCCAGAGACTCCTCACGGCATTGCTGCCGAGCTGATCTTCCCTGCGGCCTTTCCTCTGACCCCGCAGCTCGCTCGGATGCCTCCCCCATCACGGAGCCTCCCTGCCAGGCCCGAGTCTCCTGGAGCAGGTGCTGAGGGCAGTCAAGTCCAGGACTCGTGCTCCCGCAGCAGTGGATGCTGTGCTGTGTCTGTACCTGGTGGCCTCATCCCCACGACAGCGACTGGACCTGTCCTGGCCTTGCTCACACCCCCGGCCCTCCCTGGGCGGGAGCTGGGTCTGCTCCTGTCTGTGCTTCCAGCGTGCTTGGGGAGTGAGCAGGGAGATTGTCACAGCAGCTGGGGGGCTGCTCCTGGCTGTGAGCGACGGCTGCTTCTGCTCCAGCCTGGGAACCCTGTCCCACAGCAGTCACTGGCTCGGGGCTGCTTCTGGGACTTGTGCAGGGCAAGCAAGGGCCCTGCCTCGCACAGGAGAGCTCTCGCCTGGGTTTCCATGTGTGTTGTGTTGTGGCAGGTGGCTGCATGGAGTCTCCCACTCAGGGCACAGTCCCTGTGTATTTCCAAGGGCTGAGGTGACACCGTGTAGCTCCGTACTCGGCTGAGGCAGGTGCTGACTGCAGAGCTGCTGTGGCATTTACTTGATTGATCTTTATACCCAGCTCTGGGTGGGCTTTGGCAGGCAAACCCTCCCCAGGCTGTGAGCTGGATCTGTGCGAGGGGCATGTGTCAGATGTGAGATCTCTGAGATGTCCAGTGCTGCCTCTGGAGGTGCTCCAGAGGTCACACTGGAAAGTCGCGTTCCTTTGCAGCCAGACCTGCTTGCCTTGCTGCCACCGTGGTCCTTCTGCTGGGTCCCTGGGATGCCTGGCTTGGCTGTGGCTCCGGGGCTCCATCCCTGTGAGCTCCAGACTGTGCTCCTGTGTCCAGTGTGGAGTGGGCATGTGGTGCACTACTCCAAAGGTGCAGCTCATTGCATTGCCCTCCCTGCAGAATCACAAGCTGGTACTGAACAGTGTCTTCCCAAGGGATCGAGTTGTTCCAGAGCTCCATCTCACAGCTGGGAGGAGTCATCATCTCTCCAGGGCTGTCCCTGTGCGGCTGCAGGGTGGGTGGGTGAGAGCAGCCAGGAACTGAGAGCAGGAGCAAAAGGGGGAGCACGGCCAGGCTGTCCATCAGCAGTGGCAGTGGGTGTTGTGGGGCCCTGGCTGAGGTCATCACTTCCCAAACTGATGCTGCCTCCAGGATGCTGCCCTGGTGGGGGCAGGTGGGCTGGTCCGAGTGGCTTCATCAACTGCTGCTAGAATTGAAAGCACAGCAGGGTTTGAGAGGCTGGGGAGCTGCTGCTTGGCCGTTTCCTGGTGGTGTGACCCTGCCCTGCTCCATCTGCCCCTGCCATGTCACCCTGCAGCCTGATGGCAGCAGGTGAGCCCAGCCAAGGCCGTGGATGCTCTGTTATGGCAGCAGTGCCCTGGGGTTGTGGGGTGGGAACTGGGCAAGATGGGCAAAAGTAACACTTGTACAGTGCTGTGGCCGTGACTGTTATCTCTGGATTTCCCCTCTTGTGAGCTGGAGTCAGATCTCTGAGGTTACAGATGCAGGCGGGTTTGTCCCTGATGTGGGAAGGAGGAGGCTGGAGAGTCCATCAAGGGCATTGTAGTTGTGTTGCTGGTTGTTTGCAAGTGGAGGCGGGTCTGGATGTGCCACAGGTGATCCTTGCTGCTGTGTCTGTGCTCCTTTTGTCCGCGTGTGTTCTTTCTTGAAGCCGATTGTCTGCGTTTTAGCAACAAATGTAACAGGAAATGGGGAGGGACGAGCTGCTGCTATGGAGCTGTTGCTTGTGGAGCAGACTGTGGAGTTGCTTGGGGGGTAGAAGAGGTAGGACATTTCCCAGAGAATTTCCCAAAATGTTAATTGATTTTAAATAATTTTTAATTTCTGGTCCTGAGGCTCTAGGCTTGGCATGGAAGAGTTTTCCCTTCCCCCTCTGCCAGGTCAGTGGTTTATCACATTATTGTGTGCACCCAGGGGAAGGTGGGTCAGACAAGCAATCCCAGCGGTCCCAGTGCCCTCCAGATTTGTGGACTGTGTGCCTTGTTTTGCTGTCCATGGGACAGCAGTGGGCAGGACAGAGCAAAGATGGACATGACAGCCTGAGGCAGCTGCTGCTTGCCCACTCCTGTCTCCTCCAGATCAGGGGAACACGGAGCCCTTCCCTTTCCCTCCTGCTCCGTGCCGGGTGGGTGCCGGCAGAGGGCAGGGAGCTCCCTGGGTGCTGCTCTGTGCCAGGCTGGGTCAGGAGTGGCCGCAGCATCCAGGAGGTGTCACATGCAGCTCGTGTCCCCTCTGCATGAAGGGGCAGCTGTCCAGAGGGGGTTTGCATTTGAGGAAGCTCTTGCCCTTCTGCAGAGGAGGGAGTTAGGTGTTGCTTTTAGTTTGGATGCCTCACCTCCAGCACGTGTTGTGTCTTTTTAATTTCAGAGCACTGAGTGGTTGCACGTGTGCTCCTGTGAGCGCTGAGCATCCCACAGCCCGTGAGGGCTGCGTGGTGCTGACATCCAGCCACTGGCACAGCCTGGGGGGAGCCCCAGCTGCTTTTGGAAAGGCTGAGTCGGGGGACCATTCCCCATCCTGCCCCTCTTCTCAGGACGTCCTTCAGGCTGCTGGAGCTTAGGGTTCCTTGCCAAGGTCAACTCATCTTTGGAGTGCAGGTGGCTGCAACAGGTACAGAGCTGTGGTGTGGGGTCAGAGTGGAGGTAGGAGGTGTGTTTCTGAGGAGGCTTTGTTGCTTTGCCATGCTCATTTGGGGAGAAAAAATAATTTAAAAAAAGTAATGATGCTGCTGCTCTGTTTTTGCCTGTCCATCTCTCTTGTGCTGCCCCCCTGGCACTCCTGATGGCACCTTCTCACTGTAGCCCTTGGGGTCCCTCGAGTTTTGGCACCTGCTCGGGACTGGTTGTTGTACTGTAACAAACTGATGTGTTTAACCTCAGTGTCCTGCCACGTTCCACATGGCAGTGCAGAGGGGGCCTTCTAGCTGTTAATGCCTTTCCAGTTACTTTATCAAAAGGAAAAAAAAAAAAGGAAAACTGTAAATGTAGCAAGCTGTGTTTGCAATGCTTACTGTCTCCTGTCTCCTCTGAGGCTGGTTATGTCACTTGTCACTGTTTGAAATGGATGCTGGGCTCTTCTTGAGAGGGTTGCTACACTTGATGTTAAATGCCTCACTGACTTTTTTTAAAGTTTCCAATACAGGTTAACAGATAAAAGAATTTCTTTTAATTTTTTTTCTAAGCAAACGTTCATCTCGGTGGCGTGGAGCGGGTGGCTGGAGGGCAGCATTTCCAGGAGTAGTTTACAGTTTCACTTTCTGCAGACACTTGAACATAGGACCGATGTATCTGTGACAAGCACATCCCCTTGGTGGGAAGCTCCAGAGGAGCAGGGAGTGCCCTGGGTGCGTGCTGGGGCCCCTCCAGCTCCCCACGCTGTCCCCTGCTCTCTTCCCAGGTGTCAACCCTGCACGGGGGTGGTTTGTGCCTGTGGTGCCCCTCGTGGGAGGGGGTGCTTGGCACCACTTGGTCCCTCAAGCCTCCCTGGTGCAGCCCTGCTCTCCATCTTCCCCCCTCAGCCTGTCCTGGTCCCATTGGGGTTGGAAACCTTTGGCTCTGTGGCTCAGAGACACCTGTTGAGCTGCATCCCAGCGAGTGCAGCCTTCTGCTCGCTCGCCTGGAGCTAAAGTGGTGGTGGTTCGATGTGCTGGCCCTTCTCAAACCCTGTGTGTCCAACCTCAGCCTTCTGTTTCCCAAAACTAGAGAGTGTGTGCAACCTTCTTCAGCTGCATTTATAGTAGAGACAAACTTAAAATGACTCATCACAGACCATATATCACTTGGGAGGAAAATCTTGTTAATACGGCCCGCTGTACATGATCCATCTCTGTCGGTAGTACATAATCTTTGACCCATGTGCTAGGATCATCATCACGTATAAAAGGAAAAGAGAAAAATGTAAAATACTTGAATGAGAGCTTGTATTATAACATTAATATTATTCAGAGTATCTGCTTTCTAGGCTGATGTGATTCATTATTCTAGTAATGCTTTAGTCCTTTGTAATTTGTGGTAATTATGCTTTTTCCTTTTTAATACAAAAAAAAATGTATAAAAATAAAAACTTCAAAAGACGATGGTGCCTGGGTTTTCTGTTCTGGTGACTTGTCCTCCCCAGGGAGCTGTGGGTGGGTGACTGGGCTGGGTGCATCCTGGTGCAGCTGTAGGGACCGGAGAGGAGCAGGGGAAGAGACTTTGGTTCCACAGGTAGAGCTGGGCTGACCACTGGTCAGTGCAGCACAGGTCAGCCCTGTGTGCCTGTTCCTCGAGGGGGCTGCTCTGGCAGTGGGGAGAGATGTGATGTGTTTGTTCCAGGCCCCCAAGCAGGACTGAGACTTAGAAAAGACCCTTGAGAAGATTCACAGTATGTCTGGGATGGTCTCTGGGTACTTGGGGGTGTGCATATTGTGCTAGGGGCTGCCTTCTTGGGTCCTTCCTTAGTGGGTTTCCCTGATCTCCACATGCCTCAGGACAGCAGGGACTCTGCTTTCCTTGGAAAATCTCTGTAATTTATCAGAGTTTTGGTTGTGTCTCGGAGCGAGGGGAGGCTCAGCAGCAGGCGGAGGCCACAGAGCACCTCAGCTCCCAGCTCTCCTTCCATGTCCCACGAGGGGAAACTGGCTTTGCAGCTGTCTGGAGCAGTGGTGAGCCTGAGGCAGCCCCAGCTCAGCCCTGCACTGACCTCCTGTGCAGAGCAACTGCTCACAGGAAGTCAGGCCCTTCTTGTGTGTGCAGGGGAGTGTTTCTAAAGCTGTGGACCCAGCGATTTTTCCACGGGGTTGCATTCCATATCCCAGGTGCTCTGAGTCACAAAACCTGGTTTTAGTTGTATCATGTGTAGATAGAGTGACTGGGATGTTTCTGTAGAGTGAGTGCTGATAAGAGAGACCAGACCTGTGGAGTCTGGTGCTAAAACCTCAGTGATGAGAACCCCGAGCCATGTGGCCCAGAACACAACCTGGCTCATGCACAGGCAGCTGGAACCAAGGGACAGTGCAAGTAATGGAGAAACAAACTATTAAATTTTGTTTAAAAATAGATTTCTAGACCAGGTTTTTTTGTGTGTGTCTTAGGTAGAAAATAATGGCAGCAAAAGTGCAGTCATTTCAAGCAGCACATTTAACTTCAGCTTCATGTTTTGTTATGTGTGGACAAGAACTTGTTTCTCAATTAAAATACTATTTGGCATAAATCACTGTCTCGCACTCTGCTCTTCACCAGGCTGGGCAAGAGCTGCTGGACTGGTTCACTCAGCTCTCTTGGGTGACTCGGGGATGCTCTCGGAGAGCGGCGTGAGGCCGAGCAGGACCTTGTGTCTCTCGAAGGCTTTGGTTTGTCTGAACACTCTGTCCGTGCCATGCAGGAAATCCAGCACTCCCAGCACTCCGTAGCACTGGTTGAACCTGGGAACCAGAGAGAGAGAAACATCGCTGGAAGTAACTGAGGTTACCTTGCCCTTCCTCTTTCCATTCCTCTCTGAGCCCTGGTAACCTGTCCATGTGATTTCTGCATCTCACCAATCTCCCCGGCAGCTCCGTCGAAGCCTGGGTAAACCTTGCACAGCTTCTCTCTGGTGCCATCGTGGCCCAGAAAGGGTGGCACTGAGCAGCAGCCATGTCTGTCCTGGGCAGCTCAGAGCTGTGGAGCACTGCACACTCACATTACCATGCCCGTGTGCTCTCCAGACCTGGCTGTCCTGGGATATGGAGCAGATGTGCTTCCAGCTCCACCCAGAGTGTCTCAGCTCTGCAGTGTCCTTGCCTGTGGTGACTGAACTGTCCCCTGGTTTGGTTCTGCAGGAGGGGCAGACTTTTCTGGGGACTATGTCTGAATGTAGTGCCCATTGGGAGAGGGGAATGTTTCTCCACTGCTCGGGTATATATTCCTTGAACAATCTGCTGCAACTGCTCTCTCTCCAGCATAGCAGGTTGAGAATCTCTGCCAGGAAGGGTTAATGGTGATTGTCTGGGCAGTGTAATCTGATCAGTGTTACTAATCCCACTGCATGGGAGAGGCACAGACAGACAGGCTCACTTAGTTCACCTGTGTGACTTGCCCTTGCTCTGTCTTTAGATCACATGAAGTGTCTTCTAAACTTCTAGGAAGAGCCTTGCAGAGAACTGTCCTTAACAGGGCTGGAATCCCTTGAAATCCTGATCTCTGTTTAACTGCTGTAAGAACTGGCAGCACTCAGCCTGCTCTCAGGTGAACTGGAGAGCTGCTCTGCTTGTGCATGACTTGGGCAGACCCACTTAACCCTCAGAAAGGAGCTTTTCCTGTCAGTGGTGCCAGGGCACAGGCAGGAGAGGCAGGAGAATGGGGAGCTGAGCAGTGCCCAGACATACTTGAGGTGGTGGAAGTCGTGGAACTCTGGAGATGGCAGGAGGGGCAGGTGGTAGCCACAGTGAGAAATGCTTGTTGTTACCAGAGCGAGGGAGAACCATGCTGAGATGGAAACAATATGAGATCCCATGATCATCGGGCCAGTCATGACAGGCAGGGTGTTGGAGACCTGGAAATGAGAAGAAACTACCTCATTAATGGGTCCACAACAAGTATACTGTCCTCTAGGAGCTGAATTGAGTCACCTGGTGACCCATCACACGAGTTTTGTGCAAACAGTGTAAAGGGAAACCCCTCTGCAAACACCTTACTAAAGTTACATAATCATTTAAAAAGTAATAATAGAGCTAAGGGAGTTCTAACTGCAAACCATTGTCATAGCCCAAGCTCCCTAAGCCTGCAGTAGAAGTCAGACATGACACCAAACTGGGTGTGAGGACAGCATGATTCCAGTAAATCACCCAGGAGTCTGAGGTGTGAATTTCAGCTTCACCTTGGAATAATGCTGAAGCTGCTCTTGGGAAGCCTCGCTGTGAGAGGGCATGGCCTGCAGACACCCACAGCAAGGTGACAAACCCAGCTGCATCACCTCAGTGTGTCCTGCCTGTGGCACAAAGGGCTCTGGCTGCCCAGACCCAGCTGCCTGCACCAGCACAGCTCAGCTGGGCTCCTCAATCATTGTGCTGCCCAAAGACTGTCAGCTGGGAGACCCTCAGAGCTGCTGCTGCAGCCCAGGACTAGTGTTAAAGGGAGATAGAATTTATAAGTGGAATCTTTTGAAGGTGGGATGTGTTTTCCTGAGAAGTCTCAGCTGGAGGAGCGTTGGGATACACTCCTTGAAAACACTGACCCCAGCCACCAGCACAAAAATCCCGACAGGATTCTGAGTCCACACAATTACTCAGGCTGTGTGTCAGATCTCCTGCTGAAAGCACTGTCTGTGCTCCCAGGCCTCTCTGGGCTCATGCAAGCTCTGTCCAGTCAGTTCCTTATCTACTGCAGGCCCTTGGATTTGTGCTTTTAAAGCTACTTGGGTCCAGTATCAACAATTACTGACACCCTCCTAGAGCCCAGCTTCTTGGCAATGCAGCCCAGCTTCCTCTTCCTGAGGAATAAGCCTCTACAGCCTTTGCTTCTCTTCTCTTACCATTCCACCTCATCCCATGGAAATCACACTCCACACAGCACCTGAAGGGTGACCATGGGAGAATCCACTTACTATGTGCTCTATTGGGTGAGCATAAATGGAGACCACACCGATGGGGGCTGTCCACTCGTGGTGCTTCTTGTGGATGTGCTTATACAGGAATGGGTGGTGCACAAGCCTAGGCAGAGCAAACAGAGAAAGGCAGATTTTGAGCTCTGCAAGAAAGGAGTAAAAGAACACAGAATTTCTGCAGAGGACTTGCTTGTGTTTCCTCTAACATAAAGATTTCAGAGCAGCTGGCAGTAAGAGTGTAGGGCTCCTTGCTTCCTTTGCTCTCTTTGTACTGAGCCCTTATTCAATTAATGTGTCTGCTGGCTGATCTTAAACTTAGTCCAGATAAATCCCATAAATCAAAGTCCTTGAATGACTGATTTACTCAAATCTGGGAATACTGCTTAGGGGAAGACTCACTTTATATTTTCACTGTTTTGACTTTTTCTACTGGCAATTGTCAGAGAGTCAGAATTTTTGGTTCTGTGGGTCTTTTGTAAAAAATGGCATTTACATTTTCTGGGTGCATTTGTCCTAAAGGGAAACCTACATACTTCTGAGTGCTGTGCTTGCTTCTGCACAGACTTTTGTCTTCCTTGCTTTAGTTCTGTCCTCTAATGCTGGTGTCAGTGCTTGGAAATCCTGCAGTGTTGGGGGCCAGGCCCTGATCTGTAGGTGCTGTACAAGGGAACGGAGATCAGTCACTGACCCTTGAGATTTTTGGCTTTCAGGATAGTCAGTCTTGTTCTTTTCAAAGAATGCTGTGTTACAGCTTCTGTGCAGAACTGCCTGTTTTGTTTCTTCCTTAGCTTGTAAGCTCTTCCACCTTTAAAATTCTACACATTTTTGCTTACTACAGTTACTGGCAGCACCAAGGCCTTATGTTGTGAGGGTGGATTTCAGGACCTGTAAGATTTCCCATATAAATACAAGACTGGTGGAAGAGAGGGATGAGGATTATCACTGTTGTAGGATATAAGCTTAAAGGCATGGAGGAAAATCAAGAGTCCTGTTCCTGTGCTCAGCTCACCTGTGTGTATAATAGAAGAGAATTTCCTCTATTACAGTAAAAATGCTTAGCTCCACAAGAAACCACTGGAAGGTGGGTAATTCCTTGCTGAAGGTGTTGCCCCACCATTCCATGATGTAAAACATGGGCACAAGCATGGGCAAGGAGATAAAGAACTGATTAGCCAGCGCTGTGTAGATGGCTTTGTACAGTTTCTTTGTGTCCACCTGCAAAAGAGAAGTCAGGACTTGAGGCTAAGAAAAGTCAGTTTTAGTTGGAAGGATGAAAAGCTCCGAGATTTGTAGGCAGTTACTTCTGGGGTCAGCTCTTTAACAAGCAGTCAATGCAGATCTGATCAGCAGCCTAATTACAGGATCTGCCTTCCTCCCTGCAGTGGGTATACAAGACTTGGCTTGATTCTCCTGGAATCCTACCTGGTTACAAGGGAAAAGCAATAACAGGTTCTTCTCCCCATTCCTGGCCTGAGAGACTGCAGGAAGTGTTTAGGCAGCAGCAAAGGCAGAGTGAGAAGTACTTACAGGATCATTCTTGCCCAGCTGAATGCGATAGCGAGTAATGAAAGTTGGCTTTCCTGTTATATCAGCCACCAGAAGGATTCCATTGAAGCCCCAGAAAGCAAGTGTAGGCACCAAGGCAGCCCCTGTGGCGTGAGGAAAAGGGCAGAGATGTGTGAATGAATTGAGAGCTGTGGCTAAACCAGAAACAAAACACACTGGGCAGAGTACCCAGAGGACCTTGCTGGGACCCAGATGTGCCCAAGATGCTTTAACATGGAATATGGGTAAGTTCTGACATCCGAGTAAGATTAAAGAATGGGAAGGAGGTTAGAGCAGACAAATGTCTCAGAGGTTGAAACCTGACATAACTGAAGCTACGAAAAGGCTTTTCTAGGTGGCTGGGAGGTCTCTGTTGCTTTTAAATTCAAGTAGGATAGGGTTGAGTTGATCTCTGGAACCTTGCAAGGCCCCTACCAGTTCTGTTCACCAGCTGCTAATCACAAAAAAGAGTTTTGTAAGTACTACAGCAAAGTAAAATTAACTAATTTTACTTCAATTTTTAGTAATCAGTTCTGCTGAGTCATTCAGTTCTCACAGGAGCAAAGTGTCTTCACAAGGAAGCCACTTCAGCAGCAGCAAAAAGATCAGATTTTTAATCTGTACAGGGGTCTAATGGTGACCCCATCCCAAAGCAGAACAGAGCACCACATCAGCCCTGGGTGGCTTCCAAGCCAGTGCTTGTCAGTGGCAGGATTAGTGAGTTTGGGAAGCTTGTCCCTGTCCCCCTTTTGCCCGTAACACATGGATGGTTTCTCCTGAGGAGTATTATTAAAACTCACCAATGAGGAAGATTGTCCACTCATCTCCCTCCATATGGTTGTAGAACTCCAGCCATGCTGTTTGCCAGAAATTGCCTAAAGTTATATTCTGCATATACCTGTAGGAACAAGAGTTCTCAGTTGCCCATCTTCTTGTCATCCACTTTTCTCCCTTTCCACAGGAAGGTTTCTCCTCAAGCTGCTTTGTTTGAACATTCTTACCAAGAAACAGAGTTCACCAAGGCAGTGAACATGAGCAGGCCTGTACTGAAGACGTAGGCACTGATCCTCAAGGCATCCCAGAGCTTCTCTCCCTGTGAGAAGTAACAAGAGTAACCACGTGCTGCTGTGTTCTGCCCTGGCATTTTTGGTATTTGAAATGAGGAAGGCAGTCCTGTGATGGCCTGTTTTGCTTCACACACACTCTGAAGAACACAATAACAAAGCTGTTGTGGGATATTGTGTGTAATCAAGGGGGGAGTACACACACCTCCATCTGCCATGCTTACAGAGACCTGATGCATGACTGATGTGGAATTTCTCTGGAATAACCAAAGGGAGAGAAAGGACCATTGATTTTTTTCCCTCTTTGTTTTTACTTGGCATGCTCCTCAGTACCTGGAGGGCTACAACTCAAGGGGCTTCTGGAGCAGTGGCAAAGGAACACCTGGCAATAAGGAATGTTGCTCCATCTCAGCACCTCCCTCCCTCAGAGTTTTCTCCCTCCCAGGAGGCAGTGTTTCCTCCCCACAGCAGTCAAGAACTGCTGTGCTCAGATGACTTGGTTAACAGGAGTAAGTATATTCAAAAAGCTGTGTTCAATATATTTGAATATTTAAATAGTCAAAGCGAAGTTGTTTAGCAAGTATACAACAAATGTATAATTAATGATCTGTCTTTTAGAGTAGTCCAAGTTGGAATTGGTTCTGGAGTGCAATTAATCTGGTTTTCGTGGGTGAATATGAATTATATTTACCTGCAATATAAATGTCTTTTAACAAATCAATGCAATTCTAAAACAATACAGTATAATAACCAGCTATTGTCTTCTTCATTCCTCTGTCCTTCCTGTTTTTTAACTGTGGTGTTGTGCTGCACAAACACTGGAGTAAAAACAGTGTGATTCATAGCTGCTGCCCTGCTCACCTCCTGTCAGAGAGGACAAACAAGAGAGGCAGCTCTGAGAAATGCCAAATGCAGGTGGTTTAGGGTAATGCAATATAAAGGAATCCTCTTCACATGGCTTTTAGATTCTGTAACAGCTACAGAACATTAAACGTGGCCCAGGACTTGTGAGCAATATTTATTTGTCCCACGACAGAACTTTGCTCATTAGCACTGAAATATTCACTATTAAAACCATTTCGTCCTACCACCTCCTTCTTTTTTTTTTTTTTTAACTGAAAAAGCATCTAGGGAGGAAGCAACTGACAGGACTCTTGCCCTACAGTTTGATGTTTGTGAACCCTCTGGGTTTATATGAGAGCAATGCAATCAGCTGCCAGTGTTATCACTGGGTGTATTGAACTGCAAATGCCAGGCTGGCAAAGCCTCTCCTCCAGATAGTGCCTGCTGGATCCTGGACCAGAGATTTGCTCTCTTTGCAGTTTCATACTTCCAGCTGCATCCATGTTATACCCCGTGTATGTTGATGTAAGACTTTCTTAATCTTTAGACCCTGGACCATCACTTACATATTCTCTAGAAAAAAAGGCTACAGAAGCTATAGAAAGCTTTGAGCTTTTTAACAGACTTGTATCCTATAAATTCTTTTTCTCATGGGATGAAGAAAGAGCATAGCAAATAAAAATTCTGTCTTACAAGTGTCAGAATTTTTAGTTAGACCAAATAAAGTTTCAGTTGCTTTAGCATCCTCCAGCTCAAGAGTTTCAAACATTAGAAACTCCCAATACTCACAGACACTGTGCATGTCCTGCTTTGAGACAGGACAGAGAGGAGCTAAAGCTCAGCACTTCAGCTATTTCAAAAGCCCTTTGGCTAGAAACTGTCTTGTTTTGAGGCTGTGTTTTTATTGCATGTGATGAAGTGCTCTAGTGAATCCCACACAGTATAATTATATGAGATGTATTATATGTAGCTGTAGAAGCAGAAAAATAGAAAAAAAAAATCTTGTTCATCAAGTCCAAGTGCTTAACACCCTGTTTCTCCTCGTGCCAACAGCTACAGCACAGTAGTTTCCAAACTAATTCATGGATTGCCTGAGTTCTTGCTCTTTAAAGTGCTTGTAGAAGTTGGCCAATTCCTTAAGTGCGGAACAGGGTTGCTGCTGGCAAGGTAAAGAGACTGGGGCACATCAGCTGGGAAATGAGTGTTGAGCAGCACCACTCTGAGGGCCAGGCCCAGTGAGGTGGCACAGCTTCTGGGTACGGGGACAGTTGTGGGTCCCATGCAAGCAAAGACAAGAGGCCCTTCCCCACGTGCTGCTCTAGCTACAGCTCACTGGAAGGGAAAAATGCTGGGGAAATGTTGCTTTAGTGATAAGAGATGAGCTCCTAATTGCACTAAAATGTTCGGAATGAGGATGTGCCTGTCACTTCTCTTAGAAGATGATTCAACACATCCAGTCTCCCAAAGCACCTGCACAAGGCTTCCTTTGAAAGATGACCTTGAGCCTTTACCTGCTTCTGCAGCTCAGCAGGGGAGGAATATCCAGAGTCTCTTTCCATCTGAAATAAAAGGTGATCTAAGTAAGTGAACCTTGTACAGCTGGAGAGTGGCAGAATATGATGCTGATAACAGCAAATCCCCTCTGCTTGCAGTTCAGTGATAAAAGTGTAAAATATTTACTCTCTGTGCCCTCTCCTCTCCTGCTCCATCCTTCATGAGTTGGCCACTGAGCAAAGCTGAGTTCTTGAGAAGAAAAATGCCCTTATTCCCTGAGGAGTTAGTGGTGTCCCAGAAGATGAACAGGGATGCAAGGATAACAAAGAAAAGCAGGAGAACAGCCCAATCAAAGCTTTTGATTGTGTCACTGGTGTGCTGTGGTAAGACTTCCTCCCTTGATCTGGCCCAGGAATACATTGCAGCACCCAGCAGCTACTCCAGCCCTTCCCAGGCTCTAAAGAAATGATCATGTGGGACATATGTTCTTCCATAGTGACAACATGCAATTAAACCAACAGATGAAAACAAAGTGAGTTTGTGCCACAGAGCATTAACACAGTAGAGCCCCACAGCCTTCATTTGAACTCTGGATTACAGCTTAATAACATGGTAAGTAAGAAAATCATCTTTGCTTCAAGTCCTGCTATGGTCACTTAGAGGGTTAAAGTCCAAAATGGGCACATGGCCATCTCATAATAAATCTCCCTGAATCTGGCTCTGGCTTGACCATTTGTTGATGGTTTTCTTAAAAAAAAAAACTTAAAAAAGAAATCAAACCCAAAGTTTAAGTAGCTGCTGGGGCTTCACTGCTGGCCATGGCCATGAAGGGTTCTGTATTTCAGGCCATGTTCTGGCTGTCCCAGGGATTATTGCGTAGCTGTTTTTATATTTCTGCACTCTTATCGTCAAATATAATTAGCAAAAGTTAACAAAACATTCCTTAATGTTTTCTTGGTTTCACATGGTCTTTAAGAAAAAACACACAACTTCTAATAATATGATGGCCTGATTACTGAGGATTGCAGAATTTAATCCCTTCTGCTTTTCCAACTCAGCAGAATATTCAAGCACAGGCAAACTGTAACCTAAAGTACAAAGGCAAGCACAGAGAAGGTTCAAAGGTCCCTGTCTAGGGTACAAACAGTTGGAAAATTACTCATTAGGAAGATGATATTCTATTACCTTGATGATGGAGGGAAGCCTCTTGGGAGGACTCTTCTTGCAGCGTTTCAGAAAGGAGGAATAAACTGTCAAAAAGAAGCCCTGTATTAGCCAGGAGGTTCTTGTTTAGATTTGAAATTACAGCCTTCTGGGTATGTTCTTACAATACAACTGTGTTTATTTACAGGTGTTCCCAGCTGTTACATTACATGTTAGTATGCAGGTTAAAGGGCATGAGACAGAAAAATTAGACACCTTCTTCCTGCTTACTGACAGACACAAAAGAGCAAGGCCAGCCCACCACACCACACACTTTAGTGGAAGAAACTGATGTTAGATACTTCTGAGAAGGAAAAAAGAAAAATAAAGCAAAAAGGGATTTGAAACTTGAAACCCTGAGGCCAACTCCCAACCCCATATTTCAGCACTAGGGCTGGAGGTACTCCTGTGGGAAATGCTAACTTTTGGTAGCAGTCTTAAAAAAGAAACCAAATCCAAGTTGACTTTGTCTCCCTTGGCCAAAAGAAAAGGTGGTGTGAGAGGTGCTCTGTTGCTTAAAATGAGAATGTATTAGGGAACCTGCAGTGTCCCAGGGCTTCTTGTCCTTCCCCAGCCACAGAGCTCCTCACTACTGGACTTCATGAGCTACCACAGCCAGTCTGTGGGACTTTCTTTTCCTCTCATGTATTGTTTGCCAGCCACATCTTTATTGATAAAACACAGCTGAACTCTAATATATCTGATGAACACCCATAAGAAACAACCAAAAATAACCTGCTAGCCTGAACAGAACAGCATAAATAACATGCCACAGGCCAAATTTAAATTGATCTTAATTTTTAAAAGACCTTCTTATCACGTCTGTTACGTAACACCCACGATGTGCCCATGTGTCACTCAGGTCCTCTCAGGGCAGGTGTGCCCACTGCCTCCAAGAAAACACCACTAATGCTTGAAATATGTCAGGCTTGAATAATCCATTCCTCTGAGGCTTTGCTCCATTCCAGCTTTCTTAACAGGTTGTTCAGAGCCTTCAACAGTTGAGTGTCTGCACAGAGGGAGATTTCACAGCTTCTCTGGAAATCTGTTCCAGTATTTGACAACCTTCACTGTAGTTTTTTCCACTTGGAATTTTTTTGGTTATAACTCCTATTATTTGCCCTTTGGCTGTGCATATCCCTATCTTTACAACCACCCAGTAGGGAGCTGAAAACAGCAATATCCAATTATTCTCTGCGGACAGTAGAGTAAATAGTGCTGGCCATAGTTTTCTGTGGTTACAGAGATTATTCTGCTCTGATGACTTTGCAGCAGACAACATTAGATCTAGGAGAGGCAGATGTAAAAGGAGAACCTTGCTGAGCTGGAAGGCTGATGCTCCAGAGGTTCCTCCATCCAGCAGTGCTGACTCAAACCTGCTGAACCTTTGCATGTGAAGAGCCAGAGAGCAGGGCACTGTAGAAAATGTGACTGCTTTCAGTTTTTAGTAGGGGAAATAGCTATTACTTGATTGAGTCACATACTCTGTGCATTTAGGAAAGAGTTAAAATTACAATCACATTTCTAGTACTCTTTTTAAAATAATCAATTTATGACAGAAGGCTGGCTTGGGCAAAGATTTCCAATTCAAAACAGAGCTGCCACATTTGCTTACCCTCTGTTTCAGAACACTACCTTTATTAAGCCACATTTCAGGATAAAATTTTTACATTATTTACATCAAACCCAGACAAATTTGGATAGAGTAGGTTTCCCCCAGTATCTCATTACCTACCCTTTTTTTATTGTATAATGTCTCTCCTGATTCTGAATATACCAAATACATTAAAAACCCATTCATGTAACCATGGCTGTTTCAGCAAACAAAAAAGCCATTCAGCTGCTTGGCACTGCTCTCATGCTGGCATATTTTACAGCCCCAAATCAACCACTGAAGCTCTCAGCTGCCTGCAGCTATTTCCAAGTATCAGCTAGAACTAATGCTGTTTTTAAAAAATGTTCCTTTACAGTTATTTCAAATTAGTGAACACAAAACTTGATCCAAAGCAAATTCTCAATCCTAAAGTAAAAGTAATTGCTTTTCCAATCAGTCTCTTGACATTAAAGGGGAAACATACACTAGTCAAACAAGAACTCTAATACATTTTTTATACTATTATTTCTATGTGTAACTGCATTTGCCCAGCAACTGTTCATCGTCACAGGTCTTGTTTTCACTGAATTTTCCACTTCAGGTACCAAAAAAGTTAGTTTGTCTAAACCATGTTTTAAAATGCTCAATATAATCTGAGTAGAATCTAAAAAAAAAAACTGCTGTATTTTTTACATTTTTTTAACATGTGAATTATTATTTATGCCCCATGTCTGCTGTTCTCTTCCATTTCTGGTGCCCAGATAGCCCCAGGCTGAGGCAGAACAGGTGCCCCTGTCCCTGCACTGCATCCCTCTGACAGCAGGCACAGCCCTGCAGGGCAGCTGCAGCTCAGTGACAGCTCCACCTGCCCTGATGGCCTGGCTGCCCACCACAGCTCCTGGGGACTCCTCTGGCCTTCCTGCTTGGAGCTTCTGCTGTAGATCTCACTTCACTGAAATCAACTTTTATTTCCACAGACAGTGGAAAACTGCTCCTGGGAGAACAAAGGCTATGGCTATCCATGGAAGTACAGAACACACAGAACAAAAACCACAGAACCACTTACCTGGTCACCTGAACAGCTGCATATCAGCCACTCTGTGTGGACAGACACAGGAGCAGACGTGGTGTTGATGTCCCACCAGGCACTGCACGGATCTGAGGGCAACCACCCTTCCTAGAAAAGCTGACAATGGACTTCACACAGACACATGACATTGCCTTTTAATGACTTCCTCAAAGTTTCTGTCGTATCTTTTCAAGCTACTACACCCCTGAACTCTGGCTGCCCGTTCTTTGCTCACCTCCTGCTGATGGTAGCCTAGGAGAGGTCCTTTGTGTCTATTCAGAGCCCAGAGTTCAACTCCTCACTTTCCACTACTGCTGTCGAAACTTTATGAGGGTTTAGGCAAGGGTGACTGCCGGGGGTGTGTTCCCAAGCAGGAGCTGCCTGTCCCCTCCCAGACAAGTCATGTGAAGCCAGTGCCATGTCACTGTTAGTGCTGGCAGTGCTCCCCGTGGGTATGTGCACGCTGTTACTCAGACAAGCACGTGGAATTCATCTCTGCAGGTAAGTTTTGCATCGTTGTACCTGAGGATGAAAAAGTCACCAACACCCCAAAGATTAAGTAGATTTTATAATTCACTAACTCATGGCTGGAGCACAAAATAGCTACTGCCAGTGCAACTGAATGGGTCAAAGGTGTGTTTGTGAAAAGCAATAAGGGTTAGTGTGGAATTTGGCAAAAAAACAGCAGTCCAGTTTTCATGCTGGTGTACTAGCTCTAAAAATTACACCAACTCTCTTGCTACATAGTGCCCTCAACCAGTTACAGGCTTTGCTTCCATGGGTAAGGTGAAGATATGCACAGCTTAGCATGTGCTTGGGCTCAGCTGTCTTTGAACACGATGTTTACAGACCACAAAGTCTGTAATTATGGCATTGCAGAGAGCAAGATGCAATCTACAGTAGCATTCGTCTTTATTATGCAAATGTGGCCCCAATCTGTTACTTACTCTATAAATAGTGCCCTATTACGAACTGAGCTCTGAGAACTGAGGGTGTTACTATCATAACTTTCCAGATCTATTTTTCCACAAGAGGAAAACCAGGGAATATCAGGTCTGCCTCACAGTTAGCCTTGTTTGCCCTTCACAGGTGAAGCAGCACACGCTCTTCCTCAGGAACATCTCATGCCAGCAGAGCTGGAACTGCAGACAGCTCTGCAAGAGGGAACAGGATTTAACACTCTGTTACTGTTTCCATCATCACTTTCTCTTACCTCATTCCAACTATTCCCTGGTAGGGACAGAAGTTGTAATTCTTAGCTGTTGCTACTAATTGGTATTTATCACACAGAGCAGACTCAACTGAGAGGAATGGGATTCCTTCAAACGATTTACTCACGTGCAGAGGAGGAAGGGGAAATGAGCATCTCAAGAGAGGGGTGCCGTAAGGATAACGTCCTCAGCTGATCTTTGGGTTTGAGCTCACAGGGGGAGGGCTGCTCATCCAACAGCCAAAAGCAGGTGATAAGACAGTGAATTTCAGACCTCAGTGTTCCTTTTTAACCACTGTTCAATTCCAGCATGGGTGATGTCTGAAATATTCATACCCATAGGGACAGCTCAGCACGTTAGTCATAGGGTTGTAAATGCCATTCATCTTCTGCTGCAATTCTGTGTCTAGCACAGGCTGTCACTACTGGAAGGGCTGCTTCTGCCTGCCTTGTGCCCTGTGCTGATGTCTCCACTCCAGTGCTGATGCAATCTTTGCTGAGCCATGCAAGAAGTCTGATTTCTTCTCAGCAAAGAATTTTTTTTGATCAGACGCTGCATAAAATAATTTTATTCACTTCCCACAGTTTTTGTAACAGTCACTGGTTGTTTCACTGTTTGAAAAGAACATCAGGGGAAAATCTGTGAAGTATCTTTCAGGACTGTACAAGCCCACACTGACAGTTCCTCTCAGGCTGAAGAGGAATCTGAACTTGGCACACATCACCCATTGCCCAATTCCCTGCATTCTGAACCAGATTTCTCACCATCTGCCAGGGCACGTGTGCCACCACCTAGCGCTGAATGGTTGTTTTGGGAGCACCTGTGGAACCAGAGAAGCCTGAGGAAAATGTGAATTCACGTTTCAGGATTCCCACAAGTAAGTTCTCCTGTGGTGCTGTGACTAAACTCTGAAGGAAAGGCACAACAGCACATGCAGCTCAAGCTGCCAAGCGTAAAAATGTTGAGCTAAAAGCCTTTATTCCACCTTATAATGCAGCTCTACATTCATGTGCAGATGTGAGGACTCTTCATGACCTTGGAGTGCTGGAGGCAAACTTGGTAACTTCCAAACACAGAAATGATGGGACTTTTTAAAGAGCAGGGTGCCTTTTCCAGCTATTCTGAACCTTTATTAGCCATGTCATGTTTGGGAAAAATTCTGATCTCATCGAGCAAAATGCATCTCCAGCTCTTCCCACCGGTGCTTGCAAACATCCTTGTACAGCTTTTTTTTCACACAGAAATTTTTAAACAAATGTAATTTATCACAGGTGATTATTGCCTGCAACACATTTTTATTACAGATATTTACAGTGGCCTGAGAAGATGCATCCTCCCTTTTCCCCTGGATTCAGCATCCCTTCAAGCGCTGGGTTTGTAAGCAAGAAAAATTCTCTGAACTCTTTTGGGAAATAAAAATTTAACCTCACGTTTACAGGGTGCTGTAATGCAGCCTGCTGAATTTACATGCTGACAATACAGATCTCCTTGTACAAAATCCCAGACTCAACTGACCACGGGGAAAAAGGTGATTGCGTTCTGCCAGTGTAGCACATTGCATGTTGCATAAATTATGCAATGCCAGAGACTGCAGAGCTAAGGCAGAAGGGTAACTCTCTATCATCTCTGAAGATGAACTTTGAATCAAAATAACGCTCAATAACGGGATGTAGTAAGATGCTGACAGCAGCAAGGTCACTTGACAGAGCAGCACCTGAAAACCCCCCCCTCTTTTCCAAAGGTAACATTTCTGCTGAGGCACGAACATTAAACCTGAGACACAGAACGATGTCTGACATGTGAGAGATACCAGTATCTGATTTTCCAGATACTTTGATCAAAATGCTGGGCAAGTAGCTGAGATTCAGGGAGAGGAAAGACTCCCATATGGTGGGTAGATAATCCAGTACCAGAACATATATATATATATGTAGGCACATACGTATTTTACAACAGATGCAACCCTGTGCAGAAGGAAGGCAGTCTAACAGAAAGGAAATACTATCTAAATTTAATTAGTAGACAAGCTTCCAAATGAATTGCCTATCTGCCATCAGCATCAGCCAGCAAAGCAAGTGTTGGCAGCCGTGCTACACAAGCAGTAGCTGCTTTAGCAGCTACAACCTTCTGTTGCTAACGTATTTTAAATTCCATTCCTGGAACAGGAGAAGCCAGACTAAAAGTCTGCAGGTGTAGTAGGAACTTAAATGACTTCTAAGCTCCTGCAGGAAGAAGCAGAACTCGCTCAATCAATGAGTTTGATACGCACTACAGCGTAGGAGCACCGCGTGCCAGGACAGCAGTGGTTTGCTCTCCGGGCCTTAGAAAATCCCCCTCGGAAAACAAACCCTCACCCACTCCCACCCTGCGCGCCCGCGGCCTGGGAGCCCGGGGGGGCTCGGGCCTAACCCCGACCCGGGGACCCCCTCACCTCCCCTTGGAGAGGGAGGGGCGGCCGCTGCTTCTTTCGGGGACGCTCAGCCAGGCCCGGCGCAGCCCGTGTGCCAGGGGATCGAGGTGCCGGGGGCTCCCCATGCTGGGAGCGCACCCCAGCCCCGCCGGGCGTTATGGCGCCGGTTCCCTCAAGGCGCGGAGGCACTCAGTTCCCCTACGCCTCCCCCCCGGCCGCAGAGTTTGGACTCGCCCGCCGCTCGCAGCGCGGGGAGCCCGGGCGAGCTCATTAGCGGCGTTGACGGGGGGGCAGGAGGAGGAGGAGAAACACGAGTCGGCCGGGGCCGGGCGCATGCGCAATGCGGGCGCCGCGGCCGCGCACGGTAACGTCCCCTCCGCTTGCCCCGCCCCGCCGCGCGCGCCGCCGGCTCCGCCACCTCTCGCCCTCTCTCGCGAGAGCCAAAGCGGCGCGAGACCCGGAAGCGCTGACCCTCGCGGCGGGGAGGACTCGGAGCCGTCGCGGCTGCGCGGGGCGGGAGCGGCGCGGCCCGGCCGCGGCTGCCGGGAGGTACCGGGGAGCGGGGCGGGCACCGCCACAGACACCGCCACAGACAGACACCGAGGGGCGCGGCGTGGGGTCGGGCTGGGGTTGAGGGCGCGGCGGCGCGGACGGCGGCCCTCCGCTTCCCGGCCGTGATGAGCCGCGTCCGGCCGCCCGCGGGCTGTGAGGGGGGCCCTGAGGTGACCCCGCGCTGCGCTGTGGCGGAGCGCTCGGTCTCTCCCGTAACTGGTGGCCCTGCGGCGCTGGAGCCCCCGGCAGACGCCCGGGAGCGGCTCGTCGGTGTTATTGCGGGAAAGGGGCACCAGCCGGGGCTCGTCCGGCCACTGCCGGGGGTTTCGGCTGAAACACGTCCTGCGGTGTGTCCCGAGTCACATCAGAGAACCGCGGGATCCCAGAACGGGTCGGGTTAGAAGGGACCACGGCCGGCGGGTCAGCTGGTCCGACCTCGCTGCTCAAGCAGGGCCATCCCAGAGCAGGTGGCACAGGGTTGTGTCCAGATGGTTCTGGAATATCTCCATAGAGGCAGACTTCTAAACCGCTCTGGGCAGTCCATTCCCGTGCCCGGTCACTGCACAGTTTTTGCTCATGTTCTTCCTCGTGTTCAGGGGAAACTTCCTGTGCATCGTTTTCTGCCCGTTGCCTCTTGTCCTGTTGCTTGGCATCACCGGGAAGAGCCCGGCTCCATCTTCTTGGCACCCCCCCCTTTAGATATTCACACACACTGAAACTCGTGCCAATGAGTGCTCTCTCTAATGCATTCTGTTATTGTGTTTAAACAATTGTCTTCATCATAGAATCACAGAGTGGTTGGGATTGGAAGGGACCCTAAAGATCATCTCATTCCACCCCCCTGCTGTGGGCAGGGACACCTTCCACTAGATCAGGTTGCTCAGAGCTCCATCCAGCCTGGTCCTCAGCACTTCCAGGGATGGGGAAATAGCTGAGGATTAAAGATGGGGATTCACTGCCTGTACATCTTGTGCCCAAAGTTTCAAAGCTTATGCCAGGAAAAGGAAGATGGGGATCACAATTCTTCACATAAATAACTGGACTATTGGTTGTGCATCTGCTCTCATATTGTGAACAGATGCTCTAGATTTCATTCAGCATGTTTACAGAAAGTGATAAAGCAAGAAAGAACTTGGTGTAAGCTTTAAATGGGTTATTTGAAGGTGAAAAATGGAAGTGTGACTGATTCCTACAGAGCATTTATTCACATGTTACTCTTCCTTCACTTAAAGCATTATTTATTTATCTCTTTCACGCAGCACACTGATAAAATTGCACAGCTTGTGATTCTACACTGTCATTGGAGTTCAGCATCAGCTGCCTTTCTTCTGGCCCCTGCAAGATGCCAGCTGCTCTTGCAGAGAACAGCCAGGTTATCTGTGAAGTATGGGCCAACAACCTGGAGGAAGAGATGAGGAAAATTCGGGAGATTGTTCTGAGTTACAGCTACATTGCCATGGTAAATGTTTTATACTTGACTTAATTGCCTTAGTCAAGGGATTTTTTTTGGGTTGGGAAGTAAGTTGATGCTTGAGTGAGAAATGATTTCTCCCTACCCCCAGTCAAAGTGAACTAGAAGAGGTGAAAAAATAAAAAGCTGTTCAGTAGCTTTCCAGAATTCAATACAAGCAGTGTTGAGTATGGATTGAGTGAAAGAAGGGGAAGAGGGAGACCACCTTAAAAACATGAATTTAGTTAATATTTAGCTATTCATAGTGTATTAGTTTGTGCAACAGGAAAATGAAACAAGTCACAATTGGGTTTAAATCCCTGTTTTTCCACTGGTATGATGGTCCTTTGAAGGTCTTTCTCCATTTGATTATGGAAGATGCCATGGGACTGGAGATCAAAAGGCCTGCAAGTGGCTGCTGGCCAGCTGGGCTGCCTCCTTCCTAATGAGGGCAGATGTTGATTCTTAGGGAGGAAAAATAGTGTGGCTGTAGATAAGACAGTGTTCAGAAAGCTTTGTTTAAGAAGAGCATCATCTCCCCCAGGTGGGAGGAATCTCCTCCTGCTCTCACAAGTCTGTATCTGCTTGGCAGCACCCAGTGTGGTAGATAAAGAACTGGTTTTATCTATGATACTGTGAGTTCTGCCAGCTTTGCTTAGGAACACAGAACCTCAAGATAGGAAAAGTCCTTATTCAAAGTGTGGCATAAAGACAGGTGCCTCTGCAGAGTGTGTAGGATTTTGGTGTCAAATTCAGCTGTGGAAGTGAATATGATTTTTTGTTAACATACATCAATGGGCAATGAACTTTTTGCTTCTTTTTAATCTCACTGAAAGTGTGCTTAGGGCCTGCTTTAGTGGCTGAGCTGTAAGGGTGGGCAGAAAAACTTTGGCAAGGGAGGGATTTTGTCAGGTGCACAGCACGGGGTTTGTTGTGAAAGATTTTGTGTGCAGTCAGTAGAAGCTAAGTGACCTAATCTGAGGGTAAAAATAGTATGGCAGTTTGGTTTTCAGCAAAGATAGCACACAGTCACTGGCTGAGTAGGAGGTTTTCCATCTAATAAATGATTTTTCATCTCACAGATGGCTGCTTTTGTTAAGGTGTGTTTTGATTGACAGCAGTTTTTGTTAATGTAGGCATTGACTGTTCCTCAGAAGCAGTGAAGGTTTTCACTGTCTGGGCTATCCTCCTTACAGAGTGGTGGTAATGACTCCTAACAGAACCCATGGTGAAACTTAATTTCCCCTTCTCTCCAGGACACGGAGTTTCCTGGAGTTGTGGTCAGGCCGATCGGGGAATTCCGCAGCTCCATCGATTACCAGTACCAGCTTCTCCGCTGTAACGTTGACCTGCTGAAAATCATCCAGCTGGGCCTGACCTTCACAAATGAGAAAGGGGAATATCCTTCTGGCATCAACACCTGGCAGTTCAACTTCAAATTCAACCTTACGTGAGTCTTTGGGCTAGAGACTATAGCTATATGAAATACATAACATAAAATGCATTACATAAAATCACCCTAGGACAGGAATAATTTCCTGTTCCCTTCTGCTGCAGTGATGCTTTCCTTTGGCAAATACCAGTGGCCATGTGCTCATCACTGCTGGCTGATTCTGAGCAATAAGAATTCAGATTCAAGTACAGATTATGTGGGAACCTATTTTGAAGTGCCAGGAGTTAACAAAGTTTCTGGAAGTCAAAGCCATGCGAAAATTTTGACCTTGTTACCCTTTCTCTTGATAATTTTTTGTGCCTTTTTTTTCTGGAACAATGTTTGAAACTTCTCAGATAGATATATATATATATAAAACTCCATCTATTTCTGCTAAAAATAAATGGATGTGCTGGTCTCATCAAAAAGAAAAAGACCTCTTTACAGATCCATGCTTAAGTATAAGCCAGGATCTAAAAACGTGTTGGTGTAATCGTCACATCTGTTGAGGAGAGTGAATCTTGTTAAATGGAGTGTGGCAGTTCTTGTCTCCTCCACACTGTAATATCCTGGGTTGCAGCTGAAACAAGTTTCATTATCCCTTCCCCTGTAATTATAAAGATAAACTCAGCATAATTACCACTAGAGCTGTCTGGAAATAAAGAAAGGGTTTATCTGGCAAAACCACACATGTAGAGGAAATCAATCTATTTTTATGAAACCATCATTGGAAAGCATTACAAAAATTTGTAGCTACTATATGCAGATCATCCAGTTCTTGAACCCAAAAGTTGCACTATTTACTCCACAAATTTGTGAGCCTCTTAAAAGTATCGAAATCAGAGCGAAGTGGTTTTTGCTGTGTGATCACTTCATTTAAATGAGTTCTCATATTGACAGAACTTTGCTGTGTGTGTTTCCTCCCCCTCAAATGACACAAACCAGTAAAGAAGACAGGTTCCTGCTCAGCTCTCCATCGAGCACATCACTCTTGTCCTCCTTCCTGAGTCAGGGATGGTGCAATTCTGTTTACTCCCAGAGGTGGAAGGGGAGGTGCTGATAAGGTGGTGCATGCTGTGGAGTGAAAAGGAAAAATGTAGACAGGAATGATGGTCAGTGCTTTGGAGTTGCACCTCTTCCGGTTTGGCAGAACTCCCCTCTTCTCTGGGCCCTCATCTGTGGTGCTTCCCTTCGCCCTGCAGAAGTGACACTTTTCAAAACTGTCAGCTTCAGTCCTATGAAGGTGGAGTCTTTGGAATTTGCACTAGCAGTGGAATTGTTAACTAGTTATGATCACAGAACAGCTTGTTAGGGATGTAGGAAGGTGCTGTAGTGGTATGAAAACTGAGTCAGTTTGAATTTTCTGGAGAGACAAATTGGAACCCAGAGGTATCCTATTGGTTAGTCCAATTCCTGACATACACTGTGGGGAGAACTTTTCTAAAATGAGCTTGTCTTGGCAGCACCCTGAGTGCAAACCTGCTTTTTTTTCCTTCAGGGAAGACATGTACTCTCAGGATTCCATAGACCTCCTTGCCAGCTCTGGGCTGCAGTTCCAGAAGCATGAAGAAGAAGGGATTGATACCCTGCATTTTGCTGAGTTGCTGATGACATCTGGGGTTGTTCTCAGTGACAGTGTGAAATGGCTGTCCTTCCACAGGTGGGCCCAGGGTGGTCACTGACCCTGTTAAATCTCTTCTTAATTCTCTGCATTTTCCATGGAGATTGACAGATTTTAAGGAGAAAAATTAGCAGTCCTGCAGTTCTTAAAATAAGCTTCAAGATATGAAGGCCAAGCTTAAGAAGTAAGGACATGTCATGGTCTGACTTTCTGACTGCTTGTGAATCCTTTTGCTGTTACAGTCTCCCTCTCTTGAATAAGTTACTAACAAGCTGAAATGTGATTTCTACACCTAGTAAATGCATTGTAAAGTCAGGGTTTTGCTTCTTCTTCCTTACAATGGTGCTCTGAACTTCCATCTGTGTGGTTAAGATACCTTTCTTGTAGCATTTCAGCCAACCAGATGAGGAAGCCTCTGGTCCTTGATGCTATCACAAATGAAAGGTCTTGCCACCACCTCCTTCTTCCTTAACAGACACTCGCAGGGTTTCCTGCTTTTCTGTATTGCCCTTAGCTACAGAAATGTACAGAGTTGGGAAGAAATGTATATTCTTCCCAATGGCTTAACTGTTCCACAGAAGGCTGGTGAAGGCACTTGGGGAGCATCCCGAAGTTCTACATTGACATAGAAAATCAGGTTCTGGCTGGGATTCAGAGAAGTTTTATGAACATCAGAAAATGCTAAGGCTTGAAAGGCACAGCAAGTAAAATTCTATTGAAAAAGGAGGTATTAGCACTGATTGGGTTATAGGTGCTGCCTGCTTACCTGGTTTCTCTGTGGTTTCGTTTTCAGTGGTTACGACTTTGGCTACATGGTGAAGTTGTTGACAGATTCCAGGTTGCCAGAAGAGGAACATGAATTTTTCCATATCTTGAACCTTTTCTTCCCATCTATTTATGATGTGAAGTACTTAATGAAGAGCTGCAAAAACCTCAAGGTACTTGTATTTCCCCAGCAAGCAGGTGCTGGGCATCAACACTGTAAATTTACAGGAATACAAGTGGCAGAACTGCTGCATGTGTTGTCTTAAAACTGGAATGTGTATAAAAGGCAGTGGTGACACAGAAGCACCTGGGACAGTTTGTGTCTAATGGATGCTGCCCTCCCCAGTTTCAGACTTAGCAATTTGTTTATTATAAAGGGGACATTGCCACAGCCTTCTGGTTTGTGTATCAGAGAATAATTACAATTCAGCATATTCATGTTTCATATTATATCAGAATATGCTGAATTATATCAGAGAATAATTATAATTCAGCATATTCATGTTCCCTGTGCAAGGATATTTCTTCTACATGAAGCACTACATGACTTAACTGGTAAGAGAGTTTAAAGTAATTTATCTACTGAATCACAGCCTTGTTTGAGTCAAGGGAGGGAAAGGCCCAGCATGTGTAACCTATGAGTGTACCCACAGTTATCTCAAGTATCTGCAGCAGGAAAGGAAGGCACCTGAATTTGAGAAGAGTTATTTATGCACTCTTGAACAGTAATTCCCACTGTGTTTCACACACAGCTGGAGTGTGTGTACTGCTGGGATCTGCATTGGTTCATCACAGCCTGTGTTTGCCCTCATGTTTTGGAGAAATATGGCAATTTTGGCAAGAGATGGATCTTACAAAATGAACTCTCTTCTGTTCTCTTTGCAGGGTGGCCTTCAGGAAGTGGCAGATCAGCTGGATTTGCAGCGAATTGGACGACAACACCAGGCAGGATCAGACTCTCTTCTCACAGGAATGGCATTCTTCAGAATGAAAGAGGTACTGCAGTGTTCTTCCTTCTTCACTTCTATCCATGAATGTCAACATGCACAACGTGTTTGTTTTGGTTTGGAATTTTTGAGCTTTGTGGCCATCACACTTCAAACTGTCGGGAATTGCTGATACTGGCACAGACTTGTTCTGTTTCCTCCCCTTTTGTGTGCATATTTTAATTTGTGCACTCCATCTTGGAGGTGGCTGATTTCAAATGAGCTGTTAATTAACACTGGATGTTTTCTGATTTAGAGGCACAGTTAAACAATACCTATTTCTCTTTTTCTTTTTTTTTAAAATCTGCAGTTATTTTTTGAGGATACAATTGATGATGCAAAGTATTGTGGACGACTGTATGGCCTTGGCACAGGAGTGGCTCAGAAACAAAATGAAGATGTGGACTCAGCCCAAGAGAAAATGAGCATTTTGGCCATTATCAACAACATGCAGCCATGATGAGCTGTGCCCCTCAGCAGAACATGTTTACCATATTGGCAGCTGCTGTCCTCAACCATTTTCCCTAAACAATGTCTCAAACAAAAAGCATCTCCAGTACACAGGCTGCACCAGGCCTGCAGTTTTGCTGAAGAGCTGCATTTTCCTTTGAAACCCAGAAGAGTTGACTGAATTCCTAATGCCAGCATTTGTGGTTTGCCATATTTTTAATACCAAGGGCAAAGGACAGAATCTACTGTGTATACCTCTGGTTTTTTCCTCTTTATACTGTACAGAATCTGCAAGGAAGATTTACCAGTAGAATATTGGGTAGAGCCAAGGGTTGGGAAATGCAGTGAAAATGGACACAGACATGCACACAAATTTGCAATTTGTGTTTTATAAAGCTTGTTTTAAAACTTCTGCATGTTGTGAGGGTGACAGCTTCACCTCATGTTTTGCTTATTTTATCTCTGTCTGTGGAAATTGCTCCCTTTGATCACTGCAGAGGTTTGGGAACGGATGACATTAAAAATGATCCTTGCAGCTAAAAATATTCAGAGATTTGCTTTAACAACAGAGGGAATGGAGATTAATGGAACTGATTTGATCAGCACTCCTTAGTTTCTAATTCTCTGTGTTACAGGTTTGACCCATACTAAGCCTCAGCTTTGTTCTTACGGGTATTAAGGAACTGTTCTGGAAATACATTCAGAGGCTCAAAAGTTCACCTTTGACAGGGGACTGGACCAATACTCTGACTTCAGTTTTCAGCTTAAACCTACAAATCTTATTCTTCTCCTGCAACACAGCTAGGTCAGCAGATGGACAAATATTTGTTCCTCTTCTCCCCTCTGCTTCTCCAGCCCCTAATTTTACAGTATGCTTAACAGCTGTTTCTTTCCATTATAAACACCTGAAAAGTAGTTAAGAGGATGAAGAACTTGGGATTCTGACTTTGAAAAACATTCTATAGTATTTTTTTTTCAACAGCTCTGTAATGATGTTTCTTAAAAAGAACAAACCCTTTTGGACATGTCAAACTTAAAAATTTTTAAGACTTTGGCATTTTGAACAAGCTTAATCCAATATTACGAGTTGAGGTTTAGAGCTGGTATTTGAAATGTTTGTAAAGAGTAGTTTTTATTTTTTGTAAAATAAATTTTTTTAAACCAGGCTTTGTTTTGGATTTTCCCTGAAGCACTAAAATTTCCACAGTTGAGGCTTTGGAATCTGAATTTGGGAGATACATGCTTAAAGATGCTCAAGTTGGCTTCTTTTACCATTTATGATGTACTACTGGGGTAGTTCTTAGTAAAATGTCTTTTGAGCTTATTATACAGTAGCTGATGAAAGCTGAGCTGAGGAGCTCTGGGAGAGTTGAATTCTCTCCCTGCTGCTCTCTCAGCACAGCTCACAGCGTGTGCAGCATTCCTGCAGTGCAGAGTGGCCACTTAAAGGGATAAACTCGTGTGTGAAGTTTTCCCGCTCCATCTAAACTCCAGTGGTTCCTGCTGGAAGTGCAGGAAGGCAGTTTGGTTAAGCACTGGCTCCCCCGCCTGGTTTTGGGTATTTTCTACAAAATTTAGCAAATTCAGATTAGTGGCAACACTTTACTGATTAACACATCTACAGCAGGATCTCGTTTCAGTCTAACCCCTGGCTTTCACTTGCTCCTCTTGAAGCTGTTCTGAGGCTTTACTCAGCTTGAAGCAGGAAATCTGTCAGGATTAAGTTTGCATTTGGAAGAAGCTGGAACAGCTTTTAATCTAAAAAATCCATCACTCCTTTTAATTCTTAAACAATAATCTTTACTGTACTGGAAACTTTCTAAATCCATGATGCACACTCTCCCCCATCAACTTTTTTTTGCTCCATTTAAAACCTTCTAAAAACGACTAAGACAGATGCTGTGTTCACTAAGGCTTATGCAGCCTTGTGTTTTTCATAGGAAAAGTTACTTTTTCTAACAAGACAGATGAAGTCTATAGGGAACTGTAAGACTGGTCAATATACTGCATGTTCAAAAACTGCAAAATCCGGGATTGGTTTTGGCACTTTCTAAAACAGCACCATTCTAGAGAACTGATTTCTGTACATCAAATTAAATACCAGTTCATAGTGGTAGAAGACTTTATTTAAAGGAGAGAAAATAAACTCACAATGCTTTAGGAACAATACTGGCCTAAGGGTCAGTTTGCTTACAGAAACCTTTGATTTTCCTGAGGGCAGCTACTCTTCCTCCTCTGCTGAAAGACTTTACAGCTGCTCAAAACTTTCTCTTGCATGTAAATAGCAAGAGCTTTCATTAGCATAGTGTCCAACAAATAAAAAACTATACAAAAATCCATTATAACAGTTCAAGCCCACACTCTACTGCTTTTCAATTTTCTAAGTCTCCTTAAATAGCATCAGTGGATGAGCACAAGTGGATGTGTATAAACCTGACATTTAGTATCAGTAACAGCCATAGCCATCAACAGAAGCCTTCACTTGAAGAAAGAACAGCCTTGGTGGAGGCAGCTCAAGGGAGACACTTTGGTCTCTAAATGTCATGTCAGGAAGCTCCTGCCAGCCTTTTTGTAAATCCCAGCACTACCGTGTTTCCTGAGGAGAGCCAGGGCCTCTTCCTGCAGCTCAGGAGGACACTGGGATCCAAGGTGAAGGAGTACAAGGCAGCACTCCAGCACATCAGGGAATGGGAACACCTGCAAAAAAAGGAACATGAGGTGATGTCCACACTTTATGTTACAGCTGTTTAACACATTCAGGCAGCTCTCTAAAGACATTGCTTTGTAGTACCCTAGGAACAGCCAGGAAGGAGATGCATTTTCTCTTCACATTTGTCTAGGTTTGTCCCCTCTTGCCCAATCACCATGGTTACGTTTTCAAACATGTGATGTGTACTTTCTACAGCTCCTAAAGACCATTTTATAGCTTCAATTTTTGATTTCATTGTTTATACTTTTTTTTTCATGCATAAGTAGCAAGGGATTACTCTTAAAATGCATGGCATGATCCATACAGGATACCTCATTGAGTTCTCCCACACAGGAGCTTTGGCTGTGCTTTCCAACTGCACGGGGAAAATTATGCTTGAAAGAAAAATACCACCCTGATGCTCTCTCTCAAAATTGCCACAGGATCACAAGGAATGTTTCCTTCTGTATGAAAGGGATTCTATGGTGAGCCTGCCCTTACAGAATAACTCTTTTTTCAGAACTGCAATGGCTCCTCTGAAAACTTACCTTTAAATTGTCTGGGAATTCAGCTAATTTCTGCTTTGCTTTCAGAAGCTGCTTTGTGAGCTCAGGGAGTGTAATCGGTTGCTTTACTTCATCTTTGCTGTCAAGAGAAGAGCAGGTGTCACGAGTAACTCTTTTGTTAGGTCACTGTGTAGCCTCCCTCCTGGACAAGGAGCACAGGAGAGAACTGGCCAAGTGTTTTATGCTCTGGCTCGTTCTTGCCCAAGTCCCAAATCAATGTTCAACAAACAAAGAGAACTCTTAGATCATGCTCAGCCTTTTCATTATCCTCCCTTTTCCAGGCTGCCCTGTTTATTCACCGTAGCAACACCTCGTGCATCACAAAACTATTCAGCTGCATTGAGTTTATGCACGTGGTGGTTCAGCCCAAGGGAAGTACAGGATTTCTGTATATTCAAGTGTCCCTGGGTGATGGGCTGGAGATTAGATGCAGTCTAAGCTAAACAAAAAATTTCCTGCACATACACAAAAACAAGCAGCACTTTTCAATCCACTCATTCCTGTGCTGAAACTTACCAATTCACCAGGTCACTGTCAGAGCATGGTTTGTCTGATTCAGTCTCTGAACTCTGTTCCAGGCTGCTTCCCTGGGTGTTTCCATTTGTGTTTTCCTGGAGATTGTTCCTCTGCTGCTGATGCTGGCGGATCATTTCTGCTAAAGTCTCCTGGACCTCAGCTATGTCTCTCTGGGTGTTCTGCAAGGCAGCCATCTCTTCTGAAAGGAGCACTTGGCAGCCCTTCAGTTTTGATTGTCTGTCTACCAAATCAACCGAGTCAGCTCCTGAGTTACTTTGTGCCTCACACTCAGGAACTTCAGTGCTACTGCAGAGGTTTTCACCCATCTCAGCTGCACTTTGAACCGTTTCCTCAGGGGATGGGGCACCTGAAATACAATTCTCAAGAGCTGTCTGCTCACTGGGACACAGCACAGGACCCAACACAGCCTTCTGCAGGCCAAGGCAGCCTTTGGGCGGGTTCCACCACAGGTCATAGAGCAGTCTGTAAGCCACAAAGCCCTCCAAACTCCTGCAGGCATCCATGCTCTGAGAATTTGTGCTGTCCAGTTTGTGTCTCAAGTCATCACAGCCTAATAATGAGAAGAGGATTACAAATAGTTCACAGAACTTTCCAAAGACAAAGAGCAGATCTGGTAAATGAACCAGGAAATCCTGGAAACCCAAATCAGGGATTTACTCAGATGCTGGCAGAGCAGTACACGAAAATGAAAGCAAAAACATCTTTGGCATCTTTGTGAACACAATACTCTGTTCTAGCTAAAACATTCTCATCAGCTACAGCAAATTTCCTTGGTCCCAAGCTGCAAAACACAAGAGTCACAAAATCAAGAGCCACAAACTAAATGCACTGCATACTCTAAAGAGAACGAAGGACAGGTTGGAGTCATTTGTAGCTATGAGATGAACACAGCTTTCTCATGTTCCCCATCTCCCTTACAGAGGAGAATTCACTCAGTTTCCTACATCACTCACACCAGGTGACACAGCAGAGCTTCCTTCCACAGTCAGGAATTTTCACTGCCCAGTGGCCTTTGCACTAATCAAATTCCAGAAGTTTCCACAGATATGGGCATGTCTTGCTGCTTCCAAACATTATTTAGCCTAGGAACATTAATGGACACAGCTGTGCTGGCAGGAAGAGCCCTGGCAGTGCCAGGAGAAGAGACACAAGGAGAGCCTTACCCTCAGGAAGGATGATACTGCAAATCTCCTGCATCAGAGTGAAATTCCCAGCATCAAAACTGCGGGTCACAGCTCCAAGAATACTTTTCACTGCCTCATCCCACGTACCCGAGTGACAGCTCAGGGCTGCAAGGGCCAGGTCATGGGAGATGTGGAAAAGCACCTACAGGAAGCACCAGAGAGCACAGTTAATAGTTTTACTGTACAGTGTGAGCTTATGACCATAGTGGAAGAGCCCAGGAGCACATGACTTGACCAAAAGCAATTTTACTGACAGTGCAATTTACACAGTCTCCTTCATGCAGGAGACAGAGAATTTCTACATCACTTAGAGATGCAAAATCAGCCACTATGCTTGCCTGTGTCTTACTAAGCAGAAGAGAAGTGGTAGCAGTGACTCACTGTGGTCACAGAGAAGAGCTGCAGGAGCACCAGTCTGTAGACAGACTTTGTAAAATCCAGAATATTTTGACAACAAGCAGCTCTGCCTCCCTAAGAGTCCAATACAAAACCCCTGAATCAGTGCTGAGAATACTCATTCTCAGCCAGCACATCTCAGTGACCTCAGTGACCTGTCAGTTCTTACCCTGCACAGAAACAAATGCAGAAACAAACTGGTGGCCACACCAAGCTGTCCCAGCTGCTGATCATCTCTCTCCCAGACCAGAACCCCATCCTGCAGCAGGGTGCAGACATCAGTTCCCTGGGAAAGGCTGGTGCAACACCACAAAGTGCCTGGGTCTACTGCCTGTGCCACAGTAAGGCTTTGTGCCTGCACAGGGCAAAATCCACGTACCTGCTTTGGGGGTGTGTTGCTGGTTGAAGGAGGATGCTCAATCCTGTGCAGCTGCTCCCAGGCACACGTGGCTCGTTCAGGGGTGTCCATGCCCAGCACGTTCTGCCACACTTCTGTCACCACGTCAAAAAACGAGGCCTCCCTGTTCAGCTCCCAGCTGTGGTAACAGGGGGGCACGGGGCTCTTTCGCTCACGGGGATTCCTCTCACTAAGGCACCTGCAGAGCAGTTCGTTCAGGCAGAAAACAAGTCTTTGTCCCTTTAACAAGGAGGGGGAAAAAAAAGCACTGAGCTGTTGCAACAAGAAAAACAATCCCTTGCTGACCACAGCAGGGAGAGTGACTTAAGAACATCATGGCTGGTAGCAGATTCTTGGTGACAGAGCCTAAGGGAAGTCAGAAGGAAACTGCAGAACAAGCCAAAGCAGCCACCTGCTTCTCAGTCCACAAAAAGAGATTTCAAATTCAAGCCTCCAGCAGCTGGACTTACACTTAGCTCATTTGTTCCTTTAATGTAAACAGCAAATGCTTTACTTCTTTTTTCTCATGATCAGGATTACACTTAAAAAAAGAATCCCACTTTCTCAACCACCTCTCATATAACCAACAAGCAGAGCCTACATCCCACCCCACCACGGCCCTCTGCAAAGGTGCATGCTTTTCCACAGGGTCATTGCAATATACTCCCAGAAAAATATTTTGAGGCAAAACCAGCTCAAAGTACCACTTGTGGACTACTAGCATATGAAAAGTAGTGCCAAGTTATGTCAATCTGGAGAGAAACAACACTGAAGAAGGTGAAAAGGAAAGGACCAGACTCACAAATAAAGTTTTATGCTGCTGAAGGACTTCCTGAGCTCCCACCCAGTTCCTGGATAACAGCAGGTCTTGGGCACATCTCAAAGACAAAGTTGCTGACAATTCCTCCTCTCCAGATATCAGAGCAAGCTCAGCAGCAGTTTTAAGGGAAGCCACATCCCCCTTTTTAGACAACACTTTAACTGCATCATAGGGTGAGGAAGCCCCCAAATAACTGAAAAAGATAAAAGCAAAAAAAAATTGATTGGGACTAAAATAGTTTTTAAATTTTATTGCAACACAGTAGCACAAATATGTAAATGAAGATAAACCTGTATTTTCCACAGGTTCTCAGAGCTCTCATCACTTGTCATATCAAAGTTTACTACAGACATCTGGTGAACAATCTGATGCAAAGTTACAAAGGGGAAGTCACACAGCCTTAAAGTCAGGACTGAAATCTCTGGTGACCTGCAAACCACACATGGCTTGGACGAGCAATAAAACGAAACAGATTCAAGAGACAGAGGTTATATCCAGCTGTTTGTCCCTCCTGCATTTCTCTGGGTTTCACGCAAATCCCTTCACAAGTGTGATACCCACAAAAGTGCCAGAACTGAAATCAGCATCAAGCAGAGGACACTACTCCAGCCAAAATATTTCAAATGGTATTAGTACTTTTGGTAGCCACAACTTTAAAACACTCCAGTTGGAGCAGGATAACCCAATGACCAGGATATTAGCTAATAAAGGCTTCAGGGAACTCAAGATGAACTGCTGCACGGCATGTTTCCAGTGGAAAGGTTGGCAATCTCACATAGTCTTCCTGTAGACAACCTAATCTGAGTCTTGCTAGACTTGTTTTCAGAAAATTCCAGTAATGTCTGTGGAAACAGATGGCTCTACTGCAATATGGCATTTGGACTTTCTGCTCTGAACTGCTCTCTGGAGCTTCTTTTCCCACCTACATTAGAGGAAATTTTGTGAGATCAGGCTCAGAAAGCACCTTACACAACCACCGACCAGAGCAGTTAACAGATTTCAACTGCTACAAACCCAAGAACCTTCTTTGTTTTAGACATGGAACCAATTCCATTTTCTCCCCAGAAACACTCACCATTTGGCAGCCATGGAATAGTGACCATCTTTCTCTAGCAGAGCTGCCCAGCTGGTGTAGAGATCCTTCAGAATTGGATCTTCTGGACGCAGCCTGGCCTTAGCCATTACAATTGCTTCCCTAAAGCACACAAGGGAAACCAGACAGAAAAGTTAATCTGACTGTGTGCAAAGAGTGAACCAAACTGCCCAATCTACCCCACAAAAAAAAAAAATATCCAAGGTAAAGTGCTAAACATAAATATAGAGCAACCTGTAGAAATTGTTCACTTTCAGGAGCTCGATAGCCTCATAGACTTTATGGATGGACAGGAGATGGGACGCAGCCTTCACGTACTGCTCCTGAAAACAGAGCTGCTTGGCAAAGGCTTCCACTGTCCACACCCAGGCCTGGTACCCAACTGCAAAAGAGAAGGCAACACCATTGGAGGCAGTTTTATAACTGGAAGAATTCCTGTGGGATATCATCACTGGTTTCTTCAAAATGTACCTCTTCTCTGCCCCAGATTAGTTTCTTATTTCTTAACCATCCTAACACAAGTCAATGACGTGGGGCAAAACTAGGCCGTGAACATGACTGCAGGAGCTCACTGCCAGTAAAATAACTTAAAAGCACATTGAAACCAGCAGCATGCTGTAAGAACTGCTAATCATATTACAAAGAACCAATTCTTGAGTTTCTGTCCAGAACCCCCAGAACGAGGGGACCCTTGGCAGCCAATCCCAGCAGTTTATGTGGTACAAGAGCAAACATACCCATGGGGGACATGGCTACAAGCTGGTCTGTCAGCTCCCCCCTCTCAGCTGCTGCCTGCAGGACACCCTTCATGTCTCCTTTCCACAGCATGAGCTGCTGGAAGAGCTCTGCGTGCCCATTCTCCAAGTGGTGCTTTCCTGTTGGAAGCAAACACACTTCCCATCAACATGAGTGCAACAGCATCACCTGTCACTGTAAAATAGCTTGGCAAAAGTGAAATCATTCAAGCTTAAGGTATGGCAGGTTTGCATCTGAAAGATGTAAAAACTATCAGGGAAAAAGATGTATATTCTTCTCACATACAGTTGCATTCTTAATCCTGGACTGTTAATCCACAGTAAAGAAAACTTCAAGCATTTTTCCCAGTTTGTTTTCTACTTGAACAGTTACAGTGGACACATTCTTTATGGCACTTACCTTCCATATCAATCATCTTGTGCAGAGAATCCCTGTCTGTGAACAGCCCCAAGTGGATGCAATCCTTGAGGTCAGGGGACACATCTTCATTATTATCTAAACCAGGTAAGAAGAATGAATATTTAGGGTTTCATACAGAACTGGGAACTGGAATGTGCCAAGTCACTGTACCACCCAACTGTTGGCAAATACTTCTGTCTTCTACTTTCCTGTATAGCAGATTTAACAATTTGCTGACAACACTCAGTATTTAGATCTAAGTTTGATACCACTAGTCAGTCTTGTATAAAGGTGAGGATTTAAAAATAATAATGTCCTGTGGTTGAACCCAAGTTCCTGGACACTTGATTCTGAGTATTTGAGAGCACCTGCCCTCTCAGTATTTTAGTTTTATACTGATACCTTTAGTTTTCAGACACGCAGCCAGCCTCAAGCAGTCCTGATGCAATTCATCTTTTGATCTGTGATCCATTAACGTGCTGAAGGGCAGAATAGAACGAGGCTTCCTCTTCTTCAGAGAGGCATCAGCAGCTGAAAAATCAGACACGTTTTAGTCACTGCTGGAGAGTTACAGCAAAACTCCTCAACGTGTTTTAAAAGCACCCTTTTCTTTCTCTAGCACTTATTTGGTGTCACATTAGGCAGGGAGTCTGCAGCCAGACAAGTGTAGCATGGGGAACTCTGCCTTGATACAGGACTGTTAAAAATCCCTGAAACATACTAACTTGGTTTCTCTTTAGGTGGATCCTTTTTCACAGGAGCAGGTTTCTGGGTCACACAAGGCTTTGGCAAGCTGAATGAAGAATTATCACATGCAGATGTATCCCTGGACACTGTGGAGTCAAGTGATTTAAAAAAAGGAAAAGCAATGAATGGAAATGCACACAGAATAAGTCACATTCTGTTACATTCATTTTGAAACATACAGAAACCAAGCTTTGCTTTGCTATAGAACTTAATAGCTTTTTAGGAAAAGGAAATATTACGAAAACAGAGAACTGTCAGAAGACTAAATGAGATGTCAAGAGACACCAATGAAGATCCACCAGTATTACAAGATTTATCAATGCTGATCAAAAATGACACGGTTTCAAGCCAAACACAGTAACTCTGTTTGTGAGGCCAGAATCTTGCTATCTAAAGACAATTAGTCCCAAACTAGTTTAGAAAATTATAACAGGCATTCCAGAGCCTTCCTTCTTCAAGTGGACAATTTCAATAAAACCATACAATGAGAAAATCTGCATGGAAATTAAACTTGGTGATGTTCTGAGGGCTGAACAGTCTGGGAAATATTGAACTAAGAAGATTTGATTATTACCAGTCACAGAGACTTTATCAGCCAACTCTGCCTCCTGGGTTTCTTTTTCTCCTTCATGGTCTGACACTCCATTTTCCTCCAGCAACATTTCCTTCATGCTCTCATCTCCATTCATGGCATCATTTGCATTCTGCTTGCCTGGACTCTTGCCTATCAGGTTTTTCTTCTTCTTGGCTTTGACTTTTGGCTGCATACTCCTTTTCTTCTCTAATTCTATACTCTTTTTGCCTGTAAAAGGTGGCAATTTTAGTGAATTAGCTTCCTCTCAAGATCAGCATTTAATTTCCAAAAAAGGACACTCAATTTAAACCCAGACACAGTTTATTCCTGAAGAGGAAGCAGATTTGGAATTCAGCACAATAACTCACATCATTTCTACAAGGCAACCCTCCATTCCTCAGCTTCAACATCACCTCCAGGAAACATCTTCTGTTTGAACACACTCACCCTGAGGAGGCCGTGTATGCTCCTGCTTGGAGATGTGCCATTTGTGAACAGAAAAATCATCTGCTCCTGTATAAACACAATCTGAATCCACTGGGGACCACTGGACACTCAGCAGGCGGCCCTGGTGCCCTCGGTAGTTGCAGAGTGGCTCTTCTTTCATCACATCCCATACCTTGGCAACAAGAAAGAAATTCAATTACTCTCAAAGACTCTTCTTCCCCTGATACTCTGCATTTTCTCATGATTTGCACTTGTAGAAACCTCTGTTTTGGGGTTTTGCAGGGATATTTCAAACACAAACATGCAAATGGAGAAAATTCAGGGCTTCCTTTGTTTGCATTGATGCAGTTGCACAACATCTTTCTTTTCTAAGGATCCAAAAGTGCTAATATGAAAACCTTACTGACTGGACTCACAAATCAATTCACAAATGACAAAATAATCTGCATCTCAGGTATCCAGAACCAGCAGATGGTTACCAAAGGTAAATTTAAATACTTCAATAGTTTATCTCACAAAAACAAGTTTTGCTCTTCAGTCAGCTGTGGAATGGATGATTTGAAACACAATTCTGAGATGTTCTGGACAATACCTGTGCAGTGCCATCATAGCAAGCAGACACCAATCTTCCCTCGTGGTGGGGGCTCCAAGAAAGACTTGTGATTTTAGCTGTGTGCCCAGCCAGAGTGCGAAAAGGCTCTGTTATCGTCAAAGGACTTTCTGAAGAGTTCTCTGAAAGAAAAAAGAAAATTATGAAGCATGGCCAGAAAGACAAAACATAAATAAACCAAAAAAAGAAGCCAAGACTTGGAATATAATCTGCAAACTGTTACCTACAACACTCTTCAGATTATGCACATAAATGGTGGCATTGATGGAGCCTGAAGCTATCAAGTAACTCAGCTCGGGCTGGGTCCCGTGCTCATGGTGCCAACGAATGGCATTGATCAGTTTGTGATGCTGCTGGATAGTGCAGAGCAGCTTCAGGTTTGGTGCCTGAAATATTTCAATTGAGCTGAAATGGAAGAACAACAGTGTAAGAATTCCAGTAGCTGGTGAAAATGGGAACTTGTTTGTTATCGTGCATGAACAGAATTGGAGCATGTGAATTGGAATAACTGAGTCTGTGCTTTCTGGATTCAGCTCAAACCCTGGTTTCACAGATGGGCAAAAGTGCATTTCAGCCATGAGTGGATCCTTGAAAAAGAATTTAATGTGATAATGAGGACCCTCCACTTCAAGAGCAGCTACAAATAACAAATAACAGCATGGAATGCTGTATTATCGTGATTCAAATACATCAGCAGTGAAAGAACAAACCAGGGCAACAAAAAGTGCTTTTGCTTGACCACAGTGACTCCAGTCAAGATCAGCACAGACAACACCTTCACCTACAAGTGGAACATACCCATCCTCATTGCCAAGAGCCAGGAGTTTGCCATCGGGTTTCCAGCTGATCTCTGTACGTGCAGGCAGCTTGTGCTGCAGAAAGAAGACACAATTATTGCCAAAAACTCTTAAATCTCTCTCACATACATTCAAGAGAGCAAGGCTGGCAAATGGATGGAGCTGCACTTAGTCTGCAAAATGAGAGTCATGAAAGTGTCCATTGCTTTTGTAGCAGTGATATAAACTTGAGTAATTAAGACTGAAGGAACTGATGCAAAAACATGATTGTTTTTTATGGTTGTTTAGTTCTGGGAAATACTTTGAAGTTTTGTCTGGACTCCAGTAGGACCTGGATGTTTCATCTCCTTACACTCCTTGGAAAGTACCAGACATTGCAAGCAAATTCCATCACATTTCAAAAGAAACCGAAGTTTACTTTTAATTATCCCTATTCATTCCAATTCATACAAAAACTACTTATAATTTACAATTTAGATGCCTAAATATGATCATTTCAATGCCAGCAACATTACTCTCTTAACCCCCAGCGAGTCTTCATTCAAGCAAGAAGCTAAAATCCAGCTGATACAAATCACAACCCTTTGACTGACTTCAGCTGATTTGGAAGAACTGAAGATCCAACCCACTTCACTTATTTTATACTTTCAACTAAGAAACGACTGATCACACTTGAGAAAAATACTGAGTTATCACCAACCACTCTGCACTGGCTGCAGTATAAATGGCAACAGCCTCCTGCAAAATCATGATTGTCTTTAATGAAAAATTTGTTTTAAAAAGTTCATGCTTGAAGCAAGGCAACTAAAGGAATTGAGGTAAATACCTCAGGCATTCCCACCACGTAGCCTAAGCCAGGACATGATTCAGGATATCACTTCAAGTACTTTGAAACTGGAAAGCTCCTATTATTTTAAACAGCCACACAGAGTTTTAAAACCAAACTCTATCCTCCCATTTACCTTGCTCAAGTAAATTACAGTGTAGAAAATGAAGCAACTGTTGCCAGAAAAAATGTGCCATGTTGACATTGGGAGAAAAAAATAAATACCAACCACCCTCTTCAGACACAAAAATATAAACTGTTCAAATAGTTTGAGTCAGTGTCTCTGAAGTTCATCTGTAGAGACTGAGGGGTTCAAGTTTTTTGTTACAGATACATCACAAAGGCAAAATCAGAAACTTACAACCACAAGACCATGGAAATTCTGGCATGGTTACTATGAATCCATAAAACCCCCTAAATTCATACTCACTTTGATGGAATTGGTGTCTCTGATGATTTTGTTAATGTCAATTGCTTCTCCATTAAGCTTCCAGGGATTGTGTTGAAAAACAATTCCTTCTCCAGCACAACTGTATAAAGTTACAGAGGGCTGTTCACTTTCTTCTCCTATCCAACAAAGAAAATGAGCTAAATACACTCTGTTCTTCATCAGTCTTCACAGAACTAATCCCTCCCACCAAAAATCAAAACATTATTTCAAAAAGCAATATACATCCTTCAATTGTGGTGCAGCAGCAGGAAATTCTCACAGTACAACCCTCTGAAAGGAGCTCTCATTTCTACCAACAGATCTCTCATAGCACAATCACTGCAAACATTAAAATTCCCTTTAAATTTTAGTCCTTTAAAAAAAAAATCCAAGCTGTGTAAGAAGAGCTAAAGCTCAAATGGCAGAAACTCTGGAATCTGTATTTGATTTGATGCAATTGCTGCAGGAAGCCTGTGAAGTTCCTGGTCTGTAACGCCCTGAAGCAAGGCCAGAGGTGTGGGCTACTCTCATCCATTTCCTGAAGGTACCAGAACTCACAAACTACAAGAGTTTTGCACCCTTGCCAAACTGTTAGCAGTTCCTCAAGCAGAACACAGTCTTAGCTGCTCTAAAGGACTGCCATCACCAAATGGGGCTCCCTGTCCTAAGAGGGAAGGAACTGCAGCTTCATGGCATCTGTATGCTCTGCATGGACATTTTATTTTGTCACAAGGTGCTGGAAGACTCACCAGAAGTGAGAGGAGGAGTTGGAGGCCCCCAGGCTAATGTGTACACAGTCTTCTTGTGGTAAGTACTGGAGATCTGAGGTGGCTTATTCTTAGCACTGGGTAGGAAGACAAGGAAGCAGGGGCAGTCAGATTTCAGCAAACAGAAATTAAAAAGAGATAAAATCAAAGCAATGCTGCTCTAACATTCTAAAGCCATGGCTCGACCAAGCTTTCTTTAACATCTGCTGTAGGACTCTACTAAAATTGTAACAGAGTTGTCCTGGTGACCTTCCCCTCCTCGCTGCTCCTCCTTCCCTGAAAATGTATTTCTGGCTAAAGTCTTCCTGAACTGATGTCCTCCCACAGGTGATCTCTGGTCATGCAATTTTAACTTAAGGCAAGTTTACCTTAGAAGCTCACAGATACAATGCAGATGAAAAACTCCAACTGCTTGACTAATTTTAATTTAATCCTACTCATCCAACAGCAAAGGTATCCCTCAGGAATGACGACCCCACCCCTGTGTGGTAACACACCAGCAGGTCTGGCACTAACAAGTTTGAAAGCTACTTTTTTACCTGCTGGACAAGGTGTCAAATATGCCAACTTTTCCATCATCAGTTCCAAAAGCCAAGGAACCTTCCTTAGTTGGATGCCAGGATAACTGCACGAAAAATAGAAAGAGACACATAATGACCTAAGCTACAAACATTTTATTGCTAAATGATAAACAAAAGGAATATGTTGACACTGATGAGCAAAGACCTTATACCCAACCCTTCCAACCATAGCCACTTGATTTGATCACTCTGCTCTGAGTATCAAAGGCTTTCCCCCTTCCAGTTATGATGGGATAAGAGGAAAGGGACTAAAATCATTAAAATGCTATTTGATACCTACATTACAAAACAGAAATAGCTGCCAGCTATTTTACCAGGCAGTAGTTTTTGACCAACCACTGGTTAGACCCCAACTGAAGAGGGTTGTATTGATTTTTGTATCTGTCAAACTTTAATCATGAAGGAGGATAAAAGTGAAAAAATAACACATCAGTCAGCTGGAATTCACCTTATTTCCACCAGATGTAAATGCAAGCTTCTAGGATTGTAAATAAGTCTAAAATTTTGTTGCCAGGTTCTAGAATGTATTGTGTACAGAAAGAATCGAGTGCAAAATGAACAACTTGGCTTTATCTTGTTATAGCTGGGAAAAACCTTCAGAGTGAAAGAGAGAGACAAACATGCTTGGAAAAAATGGAGCAAAAAGAAGAGATAAGGGGGGGGAAAAAAATCCAAAGCACACTTACTGCTGTAACCTTGGACTTTATGCTTTGCCAGAAGGTTTTAACATCATAAATATTGTTCATGGACAAAGTATTCCACACTCGGATCATGCTGTCTCCAACCCCGATGGCAAGACAGCCTGTGTCCACAGGGGAGAAGGCAAGGCTGTACACAAATCCTCCAAGGGAGGGCATGGTCCAGCTGCAATCCAGAGTTGACAGATCCCAGCATTTCACCTGAAGAATATTTATGGAACAAGGAATGGTTAAATACAGAGTGACTGACAGGACAAGGAAAACACGAAGCAGAAGTGAAATGAAGAATCACAGGGTCAAATGCAAGGCTTGACAGGATGGGAGCTGCACCCAGAGGATTCCATGTCACAGACAGGGCTGCAGTAGCTGCAAGCCTGGAATGAACACTATATTTTACTATGGTCCCCTTCCAGTTTCAAAATAGGAAACACTCTGTTGCCTGTAAAAGATCAAAGATTAAAAAAAAAAAAAAAGATACTTTGGTTTGTAAAATTAAATGGTTTTAAGAAGGAAAATCAGTTCCTTTAAAAGTGAAACATAGAGGAAAAGCTGTAGTAAACACCTTTCATTAAATGCTTAGTATTCAAGTCCAGAATTTCATAAACATTCACTCCACCATGGTAAGAGGTTGAGTTTATAAACTAACAGAAACACACACAACCTGTGCTCAGAACAAATGTTATAAACTGTTGCAATTAACCCACTTCAGGAGAAAAACTGTGGCCCCAAGAGGGTTAGTCTCAAACTGCACTGTACAGACATTCCTATGTTAATTTTAAAATGGTTCTTACATCTCTGTCCATTGAAATGGAAAAAAGGAGCTCTTTGTCTTGGTGCTTCACAGAACTGAGATTGAACACAATGCGGGAGTGGTTTTGTCCTTCTGAGGATCCCAGAAGAGTCCACTTGCGTTTGCCAGGCTGGGCCAAATTCCAAAGGAGCAGTTCTCCTCTGCAAAATTGAAACTTATTTAAATTTTTCACTTCAGAAGAACAACACAGGCTCTATACAGACTGTATCACAAACACACTGCAAGTACAGGGGTAACAGAGCTCTCCAGACATCCAGTGCCTGGACACAAACACCACCTGAAATCTGCCCCAGCAGATGGCCAAAACCACAATTAGTACCATTACCAGTCAATATTCAGTTAGATTATGGGACAAACAAGAATTTTCTCATAGTCTGAAAGCTAACTCTTGGCCTGTTCTCTCCCATTATACTGGAAAGGAAAGAAGAAGCCTTTTCTACTCAGCACTTCTTTGAGTATCACCCAATGACTCTGCAGCTGCTGCTGAGTGCCCCACGTACCCAAAGCCACTGGACACCAGCTCTGTGGCACGGCCAGGAGGCCAGTGCACAGTCAGCCAAATGCGCTCCTTGACCGCCAGATCCACGGCTCCTCCTCTCCTCTTGGTGGGTGGCAGCTTCAGAGTCATCACACCTGCAGAACCAAGAGGGGTCACTGCACCTCACACGTCAAAATTCTCAAACAAACACAGGAGTCCTGTGAATCTGCAGCTTTAATTACCTTCCCCACGCTTTAAACGATCAATTTAGCACACAAAGGCTGCAGTTCAAGGGCTGTCCCACACCTCATCTCTGTTTATCTCTTACTTACTCCTGCCTCTGGTACAGCTCCATATTCGTATGGTTTGATCCTTGCTTCCCGAAGCCAGGTAACAACCTTTCTTCATGGCTGTGTCCTGTGTCAGCTCCCCATTTGGAACCTTGCCTTCTTCTGAAGGAGCTGCTGAATACCACCAAAGTCATGTTACTATGCTTTAAAATTCAAAGCTTTATAAAAATGAGCTCAAAATTATCTTGATTTGTATCAGAGCATATTTTATTGAACTTATCAGTTGCTTAGTCACTTACTAGCCCTCTGTAAGGAATTGAGCTCTCTAGAACGACATTTACATGAACTAAAAATTACTCCACAAACTGTTAATCGTGTCCACATACCCTGGAGCTCGTCCTGCCAAGCAAGTAACCTTTCTTCCCCAGGCACAGGGCACCAGGCCAGACAATGAATTTCATCCTCATGGCCTCTCAGCCGGTGCACAACTTCTCTCTTCCTGCTGATGTCAATTATAACCACCATGCCATCCTTGTAGCTGAAAGCAGAGATTTAAATTAATGAAGAGATTCTTGAATGCTTGTGGAATAATATCTGAGGTGATTTACAAGCTATTTCTGGGGTCACTATTGCCCTACTACAGAGAAGCCAACCTAGACCATTACGCTGTTACACACTTCTTTGCATATTTACCAAATCTAAACATTCTCTCTAATTTGTTTTAGTCCAAAAGTAAAAGAACAGCCACCAAGACCTCTTAAAATTAACCTTTCAACCATGTAGCAAAACCTTACAATTAAATTATTGCAGAAGAAGAGTGAAAAACAGAACATAATGAATATTTACTAATGTGCATTTACCCAATGGCCACCAGGTTTTCATGATGAGGTGAACAGGTGAGGCAGAAAACTGTCCGAGGCTCTGGGAAGAACTGCTGGCTGTCACTTCTGTTGTGCCAGTAACAAACAATGACACCTTTCTCATCACCAGACACAATCAGATCTTTCACAAGCGGTGACCAGTGCAGCGCCGAGATCGCGTTCTGAAGAAAGAACACTGAAAATGTTTAAAGCTGTTTTCCTGCCACCTGACACAAAATAACAGGCACAAAATAATCTGGGAGCACTCCCCAGCATCAGTTTGGTTTGCTCCTAGGTTTCTCAGTTCTTTTAGGCTTTAGAAGAGGGATGTAGTTGCTGATGGGGAGTCCCGAGCCACAATAACTTTTCAAATATACATTCAGTCTGTCCTGTGGGCAACAGTGACTTGCTGAGATCATTTTAAGCAAGCTGGGTTAAGCGGCAGCGAGTCCAAACCACGAGCACGCCGGTTCACTGCGGCTTTGATGGTAACCAGCACCTAATTACGGTGATGTAACAGCGCTGCAGGCTAAGAACAAAGAGCGGTGGATTTAATTCCATAGGGTTTGAAATTCACTTTCGGGCAGAGCAGCCTCCCCCTGCACTGTGAGGGAGCCCCGAAACGCCGCTCTCGCCCCCGCCAGTCCCCTGTGCCCCCCGTGCCGTGTCCCGGGCCCCACCTGGTGCAGGCTGTACTCCAGCACCGCCGACAGCGTCCCCGTGTCCCACACTCGGACGCTGCCGTCGTCGGAGCTGCTGGCGCAGAGGCCGCTCTGCCCGGGGCAGTGGCAGAAGGCGAACCCGGAGATCCTGTCCGTGTGTCCGATGAGCTCCCCTGCGGCCACAGCGAGAAATCGTCACGCGGCACCCAGAAACCTTCCGAAACCTCCCCCATCCCAAAACCCCGGGGCTCCCCCGCCGCCTCCCAGTGCCCTCCCCCGGCTCCCGGCGGCGGGGCGGCCCCACATCCCCCCTGTACAGTGCAGGGGCCCAGGGCACGGCTGTGACGGTACCGTAGAACGCGGGCGCGGCGGCGGCCACATCCAGCAGGCAGATGCGGTGCCTCGCCGCGAAGCCGAAGAGGCGGCCGTCGCTGCTGGCGTCGCTGCAGCGGCTGCTGTACCAGTTGGGGGAGGCGGGCAGGGCCCGCACGCCCATCCCCGTTCCCGTCCCCGTTCCCGTCCCCGCCGCCATCGCCCCGGTCCCCCCGCGTGCCCCGGCCGTTGCCGCCGAGCGCCGCGCACGCCGCCGCAAACTGTCGCAAACCGCGCCCCCTGTCCGTGCGCCCGCCGCAAAGCGCGGCCGGGAAGATGGCGGCGCGCTGGGCGCTGGGCGCGGGTGAGGCGGAGGCGGAGGGGACGCGGCGCTGCTTCGGGAGGGTCTCACCTCAAAGGGGACACCGAATTGATCGCAGGGATGGAGCAGCTCTCGTATGAGGAAAGGCTGGGAGAGTTGGGGTTGTTCAGCCTGGGGAACAGAGGATCTGGGGCGGCCAAGTTGCTGCCTTGCAGTTTCTGAAGGGGGCCTCCAGGAGAGATGGAGTGAGAATATTTAGAACGGGCTGAAGTGGCAAGACAAGGGGTATGGCTTCAAACTGACAGAGACTAGGTTTAGATTAGATATTGGGCAAAAGAATCCTTCCCTGTGGGGGTGGTGAGGTCCTGGCACAGGTTGCCCAGAGGAGCTGTGGCTGCTCCGTCCCTGGGAGTGTCCAAGGCCGGGCTGGATGGGGCTCGGAGCAACCTGGGATAGTGGAAGGTCTCCAAACTGGACTGGATGGTCTTCAAGGTCCCTTCCAGCCCAAACCATTCTGTGATTCTATGATTGTGTTCATGCCTCGCTCACTTTCCTTTCGCTGCAGGTGCTGCCTGGGCGCGGGGTGTGCTCAGCTGGGCACGGCCGGAGAGGTGAGTCTGGCTCTGTCACCCGTCCCTCGGTGCCCTGGGCAGTGGGACAGGCACTGCCCTGCCCGGGGCTACCTGGGGCTGGGCTCACCTGGCTTGGCCTTCTCACCCAGCCCTGGAGCTGTGGGGAACAGGTCACTCTGCGCCCTTGTGGTGTCATTCTGTGTATTTAGATCTTGTGCCATGATGGAATTGTTTCTCTCCTCACTTCTTTCTGTTGGACATCCATATTTCCTCCGACTTTATGGTTCAGGTCACAGTAACGTGGTACCTGTGCTCTCCCCAGCCTCTGCTTTTCCTAACTGCTGAGGTTTCCCCTCGTTCTGGAGGCATCACGTAGCTGTGCTGTGGGAGCACTGGTACTGCCAGCTGTATCCCTGCAAGTATCTGAAAAATTACTCCACGACATTGAAATATGTGTGTTATGCAAACTTCTGCTGATAGGATGTTAACAATCATGTACAATGTCCTTTTGAAACTGCTCAGCATGTTCTGTTTGCCTGTCGTTTTTAAGATGCTTTGCATGGGTTGGCCACACACACAAAGATGTTCAAGGCTTAGTAAAACCCACAATATTTGGTCTTGAACTCATCTGTTTCTTGTAGTCAGGAGTGGCTGCCCAGTGCTGCTTTATCCAGGCAGCAGGGGGCAAAATGTAGCTTGGTTTTTCAGAATCTGAGGTGAGCAAACTGCCTGAAAACTAACCTTTTTGCTATCAGTTGTCTGGTTTTTGTATTGACTTGACTGTGTTTTGGAGGTAGTTTAGAACACCTCTCAAATTTCACAATGTTTACAAACCTTTAATGCTCTGAGATACTGAACCCCTTGAAAAACTAGAAATTTTCACTGCTAATAATGTTGTTGGTAAAAGCTAAATAAGTATGGAAAGCACCTTGGAAAAGGTGTAAATGGTTTGTGTGAGTCCTGAACCCCATTAGAACATCAGAACAGAGATGACTGTGACTTTGTGTGACCATCTGAGGACACTTAATGTGGGATCTCCTGTTATACCAATGCTCATGGTTTGCTTTAGGAAGCCTGAATCTTCTTGCTGAATTAAAAATCTATTTCAGTATAAACGATAAAGGACTTTGACAGTTTGATTTTTTGAGTAGGCAGATGTGTCAGTTCTTTATCAAGACAGCAAATTCACGATTTTCCAGATAAACGGGGCACGGACAAAGAACTCTCGTGTTCAGCAGCTGAGGCTGTGGTCTTGTCTTGCAGGTGGCTGGCACCTGGTAGCCTTTTTCCTCTGTCATGCATCCACACAAGCTCATCCACACATCCATCTCTGCAGAAGCAAATTGGGAAGTGGGAGAAAAAGAACAGGATTGTTTACCCCCCGCAGCTGCCCGGAGAGCCTCGCAGACCTGCTGTAAGGATCCCCCTGTGAATGTTCAGCAATTCCTGAACAGATTGGCACTGTCTGCACAGGGTCACTGCACAAGGCCCTAGTTTGAAAGCTTATTTGCTCATTATTTAAGATTTTGTTCAGTTTGGCTGTATTGTAGAAGTTAACAGCACTTGGATTATGTTTCCATCTCTAAATTATGTTGGAGCCTTGAGCTGCTTGCAGCTGATCACCCACCTAATGTGTGGTTCCAGCTGTGAGGGGCCCATCCTCTGTTTCTAGAAGTCTCTGAACTACAAAGAGGTAGAAATTGTACTGTGAAGAACTGATATTTTGGAATGCCACTGTTATAATTTTTTCTGCATTGGGGATTGGTGTGTTGTTGCTTCTGTTAGACACACTGCTCAGCGAAGTAAAAGTACTTACATCTCAAAAGAAAAGGGGATTTTTGGGCATGTGTTTTGTGGGCCATGAGCATTCAGTGATTGCTCCTGTGACTATTATGGCCTGGGACATAGAAATCCCTGCAGTGGACTGTGCTGAGTGATGCAGTGTGTGTGAAAATGCAGCTGTTGACTGACTTGTTTATTAGATCAGTGTTTTACCTGTTTATCAACAGTGCCAGCTCTTTCAAGTTTGTATTGATGTTAGATTCTACTACTGGTGTTGGTTCCTGTTGGTAATAATGTCAAATGGGTCTGTGGAGGCAGCTCTTCATGCCAATCAAACTGGAAACCCTGTTCACTTCTGAAGGGCTAATTAAGTTCATTCTGGTAATAGTGTTGACTTGCTCTCCCAGTAAGTTGAGTCAACAGCAGGGTAATATTTTTAAGGCTGAATGAGCACGTCAATCTTTGCTTCTAAAGGTGAAGAGGATGAGAGGAAAAGATGGTGATAAACCTTCTGATTATCCTTTTCAGGGACTTCTGCTTATAAACTGTCATAAGATTGTATTAAAATTTCCTATGTGCCAGCATCTTTTTTTAGTGCTTTTAGTTTCAAATGTCAAAGCTATGGCTGATATGCCATTCTCACAGTAGGCAGAGCTGTGCTTTTTTATTTCTAGATAGAACATAGATTGTGGAGCAGCAGACATGGATGCTCCATTCTTGTTTTCACAGAAAAATTGCAGCAGACATAACTTTTTTTTTATTTTTATTTTTTTTTTCTCCCCTAGGAAATATATCACTGTCGGAGGGAAATAAAATACAGCAATGATAAGATGTGGTATTTGGCAAAACTGGTAAGCAAAGACTACTTTGTACTGTGCTTGTTAGAATGCAGAATTTAATTGCTGTATTTGTCTTAACAGCCTCATTCAATCACAGTTTAATCAGCATCTTTGTAGCAGAGTCCTGGGGATGAGCATGGATCTGGGCAGGGAATGGCTGTTTGTAGTTTGGTTTAGCTGTAAGATATTACATTGAAGAAATGGTAATTAAGGAAACTACAGTATTTTTGCTTTTATGATAGCAGTATAATTTAAGTAATGTCTTCTGAATAAAAGAAGGGAAATATTTGTAATTGCAGAAGTTAATTTTAACACTTTGATTGCAGATAAAAGGAATGTCCATTGATCAGGCTCTCGCTCAGTTGGAATTCAGTGACAAAAAGGGAGCAAAGGTGATCAAAGAGGTAAGTAGCAGTATTCTTTAACACTCCTGGGTTCTAGAAAACTTTAAAATCAATACCTGTCACCAGAAGTTTGGTGGTGTTTCTATTTCTGTGGAGTTTTATGGTTCAAGTAAGCCTGGTGGGAGCACATTCAAACAACATATTTTTGCTGCAATCCTGTGACTTAGGAATATGTCGGGGTCACTTGTGCTGACTGTTCTGATTTGTCATGATGATAAATTCCATTTGGGTGTTCTCTCTAGCAGTGCTTGGTGTTAAGTTCCTCGTAAATGGTGCAGAATCCTGGTCACTAATGGCTGCTACATCTGTGTGATTTAGTTCTTAAACTGTACAAGATAAAGGATATTGTTGAGGAGAGGACTGAGTTCTGTAAAGGCACAAAAGCTTTGAATACACTGGAGAAGTTTGGATTCTCAAATTACTCATTTTCTTGGCGGAAGCATTGATTTCTGGCATAATAATGGCAAAGAAGTGTCCTGTAGCTGAAAATACTGAATGGACCAAGTTCATTTTGCCCACCCTGGAATTTATTTCTAGTCTGATGTCTAATGACACAAAGGTCCATGCGTGGAAGGCTGACAAATGCTGGTGGAAACCATCTTTTCCACTTCCTTTCCTCCCCAAAAGTGCAATAAAATTGTCCTGAGGCTTTTTCATTCTATGCAAGGAACTTCCTTATGTAAAAGATGTTTGTCTTTTAGCAGTTTTTATCTCTATAAAATACTTTTTCTATGACTGACTTAAACTTTCATTTTTTTCCATGTTATCTAGAGATAAGAAAGAGCATTGCTTAAATTCCTCCTCAGTATTTCCATTTCTTTTCCTTTTGTTACAGGTTCTGTTAGAAGCACAGGAAATGGCTGTAAGAAAGCACAATGTGGAATTCAAATCAAATTTACATATAGGTACTTCTTTTAAATTTAGTGCATTAGAAGAATGTCATTCTACTCTATCCTACCCTATGAAAATGTTTTATATTTAATAAGGTTTTGATGCTTCAAATCAGCAGAAGTGAATAGAGACCAGTTTCTGCTAAAATTAGCTTTACTAAAACATGAAAGGCACATGTTTGCAGCATTTTTAAGATGGATGTGTCCATCTGAGAGTGGAATTTCTGCTCCCTATTGAACAGAAGGTCCTGAAGAGGAAGATGCTTGACATGAACATGAAAGACTGGACAACAAGAAGCAAACTGTTTCTAGTTTTTAATGTTGCCAGTCAGAGATGCTGGAAGCTTTGTCTGTGGCTGGTGCAATGAGATTTGCAGCATCAAAGTTAAGCTTCCATCAGAAAGAGTATAAATGGGCATTGACAGTAAACTTCTTAATAAAAAGACTTGTCTATAGATGATTTACACAAAAGGCTTGTAATAACTAAAGCACTTTTTAGCCTAGAAAAATGTTGGAGAAATGTTTACTTGTAGATGTTTCTAGGCCCAAGAAAAACATTTTCATTTTTTCTAGTGTGGTATAAATTTTACAAAGCTGACCTCATAATGTTAAAGTCACCTGGATTGTAGAGCAGATTTGATTAGAATTCTTTGGAGCCTTCCAGGCCTCTGCCACAAGAAGGCTCAGCTGCTAGTGCAGGACTGGATGTGCAGATAATGAAAATAGCTGTGATGAATGCAATAAAGGGAGAAAGGAGGGAAAATGAAGTCTGTAAGACTTTACAGGAATTCATGAGACAAACTACTGAAAGGCAGTGAAATGAATACCACCTTCTGAAGAGCTGTATAATCTAGTAAGTGCTCAGTGTGATTTGTCCTTCACCACATATTTATCTTCGTGTGCCTGCTTTCTAAACTCACCTTTTTGGCGCTCCTGAAGAGCGTTAATGCAGCTCACGGGTTCCTCTGTAGCAGTGATCTGCTAAATGTAACAGAAGAAAGATGGAGGGGAGAATCCCGAGTAGAATTAACTTCCCAGAGGCAGCCATGAAAAATACCCTGGCGAGGCAGGTGTTTTATTGCAGCTGTAGCAGTTTGTTCTTGCCTGAATCATCTCCTCTCCCCTCTCCTTTCCCCTCCAGCGGAGTCGCTGACGGGCAGAGGCCGCTACGTGAAGCGGATGCGGTTCCACGGCAAGGGCATGTTTGGCATCATGAGAATCAGCAGGTGCCACTACTTTGTGAAGCTGGTGGAAGGTCCTCCCCCTCCCCCAGAGCCACCCAAGACTGGCTTTGACCAAGCAAAGGAATACGTGCAGCAGCTGAGAAACAGGACCCTTGTGCACACACTGTGACACGCTTTTGTGGCTCTATAAGTAGCTCTTGCAATGTAATTATATAAAAGAATCATTAAAGTCGTGGTTTGGTTGTATCTTTGGTGCTGCTGGAGCTGGATGATGCGAGAACAATCATAGAGTTTTTTCTTATTTGTCAAGCCATAGGTGTGGAAAATCTTGGAGCAGCAGATGTTACTTTTTCTGAGTTTCTTGGACCACAGCATTCAAGCTCAACCCTGGACTGTCAAATCTAAAACATATGGTGCTGTTATAAAGCTTGGTGTTTCTCTTATGTATGGTGGGCCTTCTGTTGTAAAACTGTGTGCTTGACAGTCATGTTGCAAGATCAAGCCTCAAACTAAAATTTGACATCTTAAAGTCGTTACAACACTGGAAAAAACAAGTAACAGTGGGCAAAACCAAGTAACAATAATACTTCAGGATATCAGACGTCAATTTTTGGTTTATCTGGGCTGTAACAGCCTTTGTTGTGCATCTTGGGCATTGTGTCTGGGAGTGGGAAATAAAAAAAATCCTTGAAAGTTCAGGCTTTGGCAGTCAGTAGGTGGCAATGTTTAGTTTGTCAGAGAGGAAGTGTCGGTGAAAACTTCCAACATGGTCAAACTGTTTTGGATTTTGCCCATGGCATTAATAATCTGATATGGGCATGGAGTTCAGGCTGTTCTCTCTGGAAACTCAGTGTGGGTAACAGGCAAAATATGGAGAAAAGCTTGTTTTGGTGAAGAGTGAACTAATTCTACATTGTCTGAAAACAAATTGCTTTTGTAACATTGAGGAAAGTGAAACACTCCATGGATTTAATATGGAATGGCTTATTGCATATACAAATCTGGCTTTTAGTTCTCTGAAAACAATCCCATTTTTATCATTACTTCTTTGAAGAGAAAAAAGACTGAGATAGATAGGGGGAAATCTCATTTCACTCAGTCAAACTTTTAAATCAAGATGGCCACAGTTGATAAACATCACCATAAAAAGAAAATGAGCAGCTGCTTGTCCATGCAAATGCCTGATATTTAGACCTTTCATTTCCATTCTGGGAACATTAGAGTGGGAGATAGATTGCTTTCCTCATTTGGGTGTTTTTACCACATCAACTCATGGTAGCCTTTCTTACATGTGTTTACTTTGATCAGTACTTGGATGATGGCAAAGGGACACTTCCTATGAGGAAACAAATTATCTTTATTGTCTTAACGAAGGTTGGTACAGAGTGATTTCTTTTGACTACCAAAAAAAGGGTCTCATGATGTTAAAGATTATTAGGGGTGGTGAGGTTACACAAGGAGCACATGGAGAGCTCAGTACCATTAATGGGGCCCTATTTGCAGCCTGGTTTTCTGCAGTGCATTTTCAAACACTTCTTGCTGTAAAGCCACGATTTAGTAACTTGCCTGAAAGGTGTGTTCTGATAAAACTCTATCTCTGCAGCCCCTGATGTGTGTTTGAAGAACTGTTTCTGTTGTACTGTGATAAACAGCTGTGCTGGGCTCTGCCAGCTGCCCTTCAACTCCTCTGCCAGAGTGAATCTCTTACAAGTTGTAGCAAACTTGAATTGTTTATAACCTTTTTGGGGATCAGTGATCTGGGAGAAGACTAAAGAATTGCAAAATGATCCAAGTTTAATAAGCACTCACATATATTACACTTAGACCCATCTAAATATCTGAAACCTGGCTTCTAGGAATTTTGTTCCAGTACCTATTTCTCCTGCATGCTCTAGATTTTGCTTCAGAACCTTTCTGGACCTCCAGAGAAGGCTGTATCCTCAAGAGATATCATTACTCTGGTTATGAATCTCCAGACAGGGAGAGAAGTGAGAATATGACTATTGTATTTTCCAGCTTCTTTATGATTTGCAGGTGGCCCTGAAACTCCTTTAAACAAACAGACCCAGGCTTTAAAATTTTTTCAGTTAAAAAGCAAGGTTGCTGCTTGTCATGCTTGTTTTCTTCCTCAAGACAGTAAGTGGGAAAACTCCTTTTTGGCATGTTTGTAGTATTCTTCTATTCCTTAATAGCATTTTCTGCTGTCTTAAATGTGCATAACCCAGAGCTGATCTGTATGATGCTGGCTGAGGAAGCTCCACAGCTGTGTCTGTGACAGGAGTGATGGGAGATTGGGTGAGGTGAGGAACTGGCTTGGTCCCTGCCTTTCCCTGGTAACAATGTCTGGAGTGGTTTTTGTGGTAGGTCCATCAGGATGTTGGGAACCTGAACCTTTTCCAATTCAGTAATATCTTGGGATACAGCTTTATACTGGCAAGTTCTATATATATCAAAAATATGTATTTATATATATCAATAAATATAAATTGATATACATTTTAGGGTTTTGATTCTACTGTGCTTTCTTGGTAATTCGTACATCTGCACTTCAGGTATTTGATACAGATCCAGACACAAAATTCCGTGCTAACTGCCACAAAGGCTTTAGGAGAAGATCATGCATTATAAAAGAGTGTTTTAAAATGAACTGTCACCAGCAGGGAGGGAGAGGCAGCGAGGCCTCTACTTGGTGCTGATTTCATGAGTAACATCTGGGGGCACTGTAAACTCACCACTGAAGTGTTTGTGCTGATGGTACAGAAACAAGGAGCAAGTACATGGGAAGGTGTAGTGAGGATTCAGGGAAATCTGAAAAGAGCAGGACTGTGAGCTCTGCTCAGCAGTGTGAGGTTTAACTGAGGAAAAACTTGCCAACCTGCTGTTGGGCTTGTTCATAAACATTTTAAAGTATCCAGCAAAAAAGGAGAAGTGCTTTTGTCAGGCAGCCCGATATCTTTATGGGTGTGTGTGGTTTGTTTGTTTTTTCCTTTTTAAAACTCCTGGGCAGTTATTGATGAGGTGGTCCATCAAAGGTAGAGTAAGAAAGGCTCATGATTATAGTTATAAAATGATCATCAGCCTCTTTTAAAACATGGGAGATAAATGAAAGAGTCAGTGACTGGATGGGTGGGTACTGCTGGTTCTGGCCAGGTCTGTGCTGGGAATTGCTGTGGTGAGGTGGTTGGCATTGGGGCTCAGCTGATACCTGGGCACTGACAGGGGTGTTCTGCCCAGTGCTGCAGCTGTGCTGCTCTACCTGGGGTGAGTTTGGCTCGACCAAGGTCCTGCAGTGCAAATCCTGTGATTCCCTGCTGGCACAAACAGGAGCTGTGTGACAGTCCGGTCTCCTCCACACTGCACTGTCACTTGGGAAATCTTTCAGTCACTGGAGTGAAGGAATGGGAACCACTGCTTTCTGCCAGCCCCTATGAAAATCCTCTGCTGGGATGCTGGAAAGTAACTTGCAAACAGAATTCTGCTTTGAATAGAAATAAAGTTCCTCCTAATGTCCTCAATGAACCACAGAAACAGAGTATGACATTCCCTGGCATAAGAGCTACAGTCCTGCTGGAAAGGCCCCTAGTTCAGGCTCTTCAGAGAACAAACCTTTATTGCTGACTGACATCTATCCAGCAGCACTTCAGCCATGTAATTTAAAATAATTAAAAACTGAACAAAGGAAGAGACTGTAATGGCAGAAATAATCACACAAGATGCTGTTTGCTGGAGCCTTACATGGGGGAAATAACTTGAGGGGAAGGTTTCAGGAACTGACTTTTAAGTACTTAGACTGAAGTAAGGAGCAAGATACCTCTTGGGAATAGTGAATGCAGAGCTCATTTTGTATTTACTCTGTAACATCAACACTGTCTGCTTGTTTCAAGGAAGTTGTACATTAGCACGGAGGACAGGCTGCCATTGAAGTGAACGAGCCAAGGAGAGCCTAACTTTACCTTGAGCAAATTAGCCATTCACCTCAAGAGTACTAGCTGAGGAAATTAACCTGAAAGTCTGTGTAATACACCTGGAAACAAAGACAAAATGTGGGGCAGAGCATCTGAATTACTGCTGCATCTGTGGGTGCTGCTTCTGTGTATTGCACAGCAGTGCAGCCATCAAGCTCTGTGTGGTAAAGGACCTGTGGCACCCATGTTCCAGCTCTCAGTGCTTTTCTGTTTACACTAATGAGGACTCCTTTACTGCTGGGAAGTTGTCTGCTATGTGGGTGACAATTTTCTATCCTAATAGAAAAGTTGCAAACCAGTTTTCTGGCTTCTTTTATTAATCAAACTCTGATGCCAGGCAAGAGTGGAGTAAAGGCAGTTGTACATGTTGTTGTGGGAAGCTCCATCCATGTGTGCAGCTAATAAGCTGGAAAATGTGTCTACAACTCTGCTATTGATTATCACCTTCAGAGCAAGACAAACACGGGTCCTTACTGTATGCTGGCCATGTAAATTATTTATTTAAATAAAAGCAGAGTGAGATGCACTGCACTGGGCCAGTACAGGATTGCTGTTCAAAACCAGCTCCTCTGGATGCCCAATTGTTTGCCTTCTTTTCTCCCCACTTAAGATTCCCAATAGTGCATTAAGATGAGCTGAGTAGTTAGTAAATTTTCTCCTCTGTAGTTTACAAGCTCAAGGTTATGGGCTAGAACAAGAAGTGTCATGCTATAAATCAGGTGTAATGGAACAGCTTGGGAGAGTGCACAGGAGTCCTTCCCCTCACACAGTGTGTGTCCAAAAACTCTGAAGGTGGAGCTGGCGCAAGCCCAGAAACCCCCACAAATGGCTGATTAAATAATTAATAGTAACTGTCGTGCTGCTACCCTCTCTCTTGACAGGTGAATGAGGGAAGACAATTGTCATCTTCTAGACAAGGTGTATCTAGAGAAATGTGAGTGTGAAACAACCAGGTGCTCTTAGAAGGGGAAGGTGGATTCCAATGTCAGCAAAGGGAAGGGGCAAAAGTATTTGAAACTTGGATGTACTTTGAGCTGACTGGAGTCAAGAATAAGAATCCGAAGTCTGGTGCAGTTGCACCTCTCTTACCTACAAAATCAGGGGAAATTTCTGAGATCAAGGCAATACCAACTGAACTATTGGCTGAGTAGCCAGAAATGTCTGTGTTTGTCTCTAGGATGTCACACTTCAAAGCTGAAATTCCCAGCTGCTCTCATCAAATCCAAGGTGTTTCAAAGATACTCTTCATTTTTCTTTTGCTCTTATTATCTGTCTCTTTAGGGGGCCTGTACTCCCTGCTTTTGTGGGGATGGATGCTTGGAAAGCAATTATTGTTCATCTTCTCCATCTGTTCTGATGCTGGATATGCCTGTCTTTTTGAAGGCTTTCAGAGTCTGTGCTGGGAATGCATTTCTCTTCCTAGTGTTGAGAGATTTGTGTTTTTAATGGGTATTTGTTTTATCTATCACATGCTAGATTTATTCACTTGATAATCCCTCAGCAACGCAGGCAATCTTCTCATGTCCTGATCTGGTATGCAGGGATTTTCATTGTTTCATTGAACAGTTTGGCTTTGGGCTGAGAGAGCCATTAGAGGTAAATCCTGCCGTGTGCTGGGTGTGCTCACCACCCCAGAGCAGCAGGGGCTTGCAGGGAGCTTTCAGGATTGTGCTTTTAGAAGCTTTCTTTATACATGTAGTATGTGAATGAGTTACTGTGTGGTGTGTGTCTTTCCTTCCCAGGCCATGCCCTGCTTTAATGTGATTTCTTGCTGATAAGTGAGGCTTCTTGATGGAATTTTTGCAATGACTGCCTGTGCTCAGTTAACCACTTTTGAGTATCTTAGGAATTCTCTTCTACATCAATCTGCTTTGGTACAACACAAAGGCATCCTTCCTTCTTCAAGTTGTGTTTTGTTAAAGTTAGTTGGAAAATGAGGTGGAAAAGGAAACAAAACTGCTTTAATGAAGTGATATTTCTGCCCTACTCCGTCACAGTCCTAGAATAAACTCTATCATTTTGCCTGAACATAAGACATTAACATTTCTTTCTATCTACAGCAGGGAAAAACAACAGGTCTTTTGTTCTCTGACACAGAAGCTTCCAACTTATTACTCACTTAAAAAAAACCTCCACAAACTTAATTCAGATCCTTTATCACACAACATCCTATCTTCATTTTTCAGAGATATTTTCAGATGTTATATTTGTTCCTGATAGGAGTCGTGGGGGCCAGAATCCTAGGTTTCAGAAGGAGGCTGGTAGTAAATCTTTCTGATACGGTTCCTGGGAAAGCAGGGCAGTAGGGGTGATGACCCAGGGGTGCTTCATGTACCCACAAGGTGAAAAGCAACAGCAGCCTCTGTGGTTGACAGTTCCTGGGCACAGCTGTGACTTTGGCAAGTCAACACCCTCATGGCACTGACAGCATAAACATTTTGTGGCAACTGTGCAAAGCAGGCAGCCAATTATTTCACTAATGATTTCTTCTCACTGCTCTGCTCCTCCTTCATCTGCCCTAGAGAGGAAAACTTTCTCCCCTGTACTTTGCCCTCTTGGATAATGGCAATAATAATTTTTTTCTGTAAAATTGTGGTACTAACACTGCAATAGCTTGTTCTGTGTGGGACTTGGCTGTGTAATTACAGTCCTCTAATTTCCCCCATTTTCCAGGCGTTTCTAGATCCTCTCTGTGACTAGATCCAGGCGTTTCTAGATCCTCCCTGTAGCAGGGATAGGCTGAGAGCTTGCATCCCCTGACTCCTCTCTGAGCTCCATCCTGCTGGTACCACATTCCTACCAGCCTCTGAGCCACCTGGGGTAAGGGAGGGGAAGCATTCAGCAGTGAAAAGGTAACTTCAGATACTCTCCTCCTCCATCGATTCTAAAAGGAGAGGGGTGCAGCTTCCCAACTGAACACTGTCCTCTGCCTCACCACTCCTGTCAGCTATGGAATCCAATACAGCACTTTCATCCAGAGACAGTGATGAAGTGGTTATTAAATGCAATAGAAATCATTCAGGCCCCTTTTGATTAAAAGTTTCACTCTTATCTCTCTGCCTTTCTATGTTTTTCGAAAAGAGCTCAGCAGAGACACAGAACCAGAGAGGGAAATACTTCCCTGCTTTGTTGTTTTGAGGGGATGAGGGTTTCAAGCACACAAATGGTGTCGCCTCTAAAACAAAGGTTTGATATATTATGATATAAATCTTAATCTTGAGAGGCTGGGGTCCTTCTCCTCCCCAGTCTGGGCATTTGAGCAGTGATCCAAGTGCTTTAAACTGTGGAGAAATGTCATCTTTTGCGTACTCATCATGGAATAAAGCACCAAACATTTAAGAAATAACCATTACTTTGCATATAACACATGCCAGAGAAAGAGTGTGAAAAAAATGTCAGCACCCTTCTATTAGCCAGCTCCTTTGAATAAAAACATAAAATATTAATTTAAATCAACTGAAAGGCATTAAAAACTTGATGTTCTCTTTGCCCCAGAAGTACTCCGCTGATAAGAAACAAATTAAAAATGCAGAGTTTTCAAATAGCAAAAATGCTGCATATTTTAAATGAAGTTGGTCTTTTTATGTATAGCGTTTTGGACTAAAAAAAATAATATTAAATGCACATAAAAATGATTACTGTAAATGGTGAAGACATCAAAGTTTGGCATCAAAGTTAAATGAAAGCACTTGGAAGTCTGTTTGTTTGATCTGTACATAAATAAACTTAAAAAGAAGCCAGGGCGCTCTTACACAGCTGGAACTGGGTAGCCAGTTCAGCTTCCTCTGCATCCCAAAGATTCCCAAAATGAGTTAGATCCAAACATGGTCAGTATTTTTGTTGGGATTTTTGGTTTGCCTGCCATGCTTCTCTGCCAGCCAGGGAAAGTGAGTTGGCAGAAGACACAAAGTTACAGGCTCGTATAAAACACAGAGTCAGTGAACTCCAGGACAATGAAATAAATGCCTCTTGCCCCTTCTGGTTTTGGCATGAGGGTTATCAAAATGAAGGTGAAAGATGAGTCCTTGACCATGTTGAAGCCAAGGCTCATATTGTTGACTTTGTTCTTCCTGGGTGTGTTTCACCCCCCATTCCTGGCTTGGCAAGAAGTGTGAATTAGGAATATGGGTCAGAGCTCTGTTAATTTATATCAGCTAAAGATCTGCCACAGAACTAAGCCACATGAATGTTCAGTTCATTTTAGTTTGCTCTTAGGAAAAAAAAAAAAAAAACCAACAAACAAACTTGAGATGTGGGATCTGTAGGAAAAAGTGGGACTTAGTGCCTTTCACCAGAAGACCCCACTGTGTTTTACAGTGATGAATTCCTACAGGAACTTGCATGGTGCAGAGGAATGACTGAGCTCTGGGAGCTCTTTGGGTATAGTGCAACTGTGAGACATTTATCTACAGAGAGCCAAACTGCAGCTCATTTAGTTTGAGAACAGCAAGTTGTAAGCAACTACAAGCAAGACTTCAAAGAAAACCTCCTTGGCTCCTGTGACTTTTGTTTAGCAGCCCAGACCTTTGGGATCAGCAGACTTTCAACACTTAAGGGTGCGTGGCAGTCTGTAAAACTTGTTCTCAAAACCTCTATTAATTTACCCTGTTTCATTTGGCTTCTAATCAGGGCCCCTCTGGTCACAGACCTTCCCCCAGTACCCTAAGCTGGAGCTGCCTGTGGCTCCGTGGTCCAGAGGAAGATGTTCTGCTTTGAAGAGCAGCTTGAAAGGCCGTGTGTTACCTGACACAGGAGAACACGCTGCTCCTTCACCTGGCCTGTCTGTAGCCCTGGAGTGAAATGTGCATTCTCCTCGGGAGGCACATCCGAGCCTGTGCCTTTGGAGATGGTGACTTCAAGGCTTCTACAGGGGCTGCTGCATGAGGTCACTGCAGGGCAGCCAGTGAGCAAAGTCTTAGCGGAGGATTTGCCCTTCAAAACTTCAGCTACAGCCTCAGGGTGTGTGTGCCTCTGACTTACAAAGGTATTGTTTTCCCCTTCTGAGAAAGTAAAAATTTTCCTACCCCCATGTTCTCTTCCATTCAAGAGTTCCACAACACATGTCCCCCAAAACAATTAATTATCTTGTTAAAGCAGGGTTTCTCTTTCATACTGAAAATTTCCCCTGTCAAGAGCTGGAAGGAGAAACCTAAAGTCTCTGGATCACTTTCCATTTTCTTGCTGTGAGTGGGAGTGAGGGAAAGATGCTTTTTATGAAAATTGCTATTTTTTAAGTGAGAGAAATAAAAAGCCTCCCCTGGAATGAAAACACAGCCTGCATCCTCCCAGAGGGGTGGCAGCTGAGGTGGCAGGCTGCAATTTGGCACTGTGCTCTGCTCTTAGGGCAACACTCTGCTTTTCATTTGGTGAGCCCAAATTTCCCTGGAGCCTGGTGAGGGGATGACTGGGTCAAGGGTGAGTGGTCAGGATGTGGTCGCCCCCTCAATGCTGAGACTGATGGGTTTCCCTTCTCTGATGATGTCAGTCAGCTTTCCAACCTGCTTTCCTGGCTCTTTCCTGGTGTTTTCATTGTAGTTGCCACTTAACAGCTTCTGGTTTATTTTAGTTTTGTATTCCCAATGCTTCCGTTTAGTGCCAAATCAAATTTCCCAGGGACCCGCAATGCATCCCAAGGCAGGCCTGAAGGAAGGGAAGGCTGCAGAAATGGGCAGTGCTGATAGCAGGCTCTCAGTGCATGGCAAGCTGGTTTTCAGGTATGAAATTAGTTCAGAAATTCTCATGGTTTTGCTTTGTGGACAAGAGGAAAAACCAGGAGGACTCAGTGTTATCACCTGCATCTCCCTTGCCTGGGAGAGCTTCTCTGCAAGTGCAATAAATCTGTTTTCCTGTGAATGCAAGAGAGCTCTTGAAATAATCTCATTCCAATCCCTCTTGTTATTTTTAATGGATTCCAGGATGAGCTGGTTGCTATGTGTAGCTTTTTTACATACAAATTCGGGTTTGAACCCAGCTGAATATTCAGTCCAATTAAAAGAAAAGTCTTTGCTAAAACAGAGGCAAGGGGAACACTGGGGAAGTCTTTCATGCAAATAAACAAAACAATGAAAGCAGAAGGACTGAATGTTTGTTATTCATACATATTCTTACAGGTAATTATTGTGAGTTCATTCCAAAAAACTGCCCACTTTAAGAAGTGATTGTGTTCTAATAAGTACTTGTTTATTAAACTTGCAGTGACTGAAGTTGAATGTGAATTATTAAAATGTCTGTGAGGTGCAGGGTTGTTTTTCTTTTGCCAGGTGCCTGTGAGAAATAAAAACAACGGGAGAACATGCAGCAGGAGAGGCAAAATGCAAGGCAAGAACTGGTCTTGGATCAATGGTCGCAGTCCTGCTGGCCACGAGACAGGATCCCCAAAGTCTGCCAGCAAAGCCAGAGCTCTGTCACCTGCAGAACAGGGGTGGGGAAGGGTCTGCACTGCCCAAGGAAGCCAGCTGACAGTTCCTGCTCTCTCAGACTTGTGTGAGGCTGAGGCACATATTTCTTTTGAGAAATAAGAGGAACTTTGGGAGGGAATGAGAATACCGGGAGCACAAAAGTAACAGGAGGTGTGTTGTAGCACATGACAAAGAAAGAGGGAAAAGGGGGTGGTCTGTGAGGACAAGTGGCATCTGTCTGGTTGGAAAAGGCACCGTGCACCCCGCAATTCCCAAGCACCAGAAGGATTTCGGCTGGGAAGTGATAACAGAGCCTGGAGAACTCGATAGATTTTTTTTTCTTGTAACAGGTTAATGGCTTAGCCCTTAAAATGTACCAGAAAATGCAAGGAGGTTTATGTGATGGCTTTGACACATTCTGGCAATAAATGCAATGTGAAGCTGTTCCCTCCATTTGCCTTAAGCCTTTGACTTTACTCTGTCACTGTAAGAAACTCACTGTGCATAAGAGAAAACAGCAGATGTGATTTTCTGTTGCAAAATAATTGTTTTTCTTCAGCATAGTTTACTGCAGAAAGGAAGCTCATGCCTTTGCACTCGATATCTCCCAGGCCTCCAGCAGTGTCAGGAGATGTCAACCAGGTTTGACAGTTGAGGACAAGTGTGGAAAAGATTGGAGTTTATAGAAAAGCAGTGTCAGGGAGAGGGGAGATCCTGTAAGTGCCTGAGAAAGAAAAGTTGTGAAGCCCTCCAGAAAAGAGACCTTGTCCTGGCCCTGCTCCAGGAAAACTCCCACCTGGAGCTCCCATCTTCCTAAAGCATGAAGTCCATCAGTCACTTGACACAAGTCAGTAGAAAATCAAAGTAAATTTTTTCTTTTTGTGCTAATGTGGATGAATTCTGGAGAACTATGGAACCAAAAGGTCCTGACCAGGTGATCCTCCTGATCTTGAACAGCACCTGTGCAACTGCAGACTTTAATTTCCCCTGATTCCTGGGAGTTTGCTGCTTGGTTGCACAGTTTTGTCTAAGAGAAATGTAAGTCCAAAGATTGTTCTTTAAGCTCAACAACCTGCTGGGTGACAGAACACAGGTACAGTCATATCCATATCTTTGATTGCTGGTTATTCATGAGGTGCTGCAGGCATCTGTGCCTTTTCAGCTGAGTTCCCTGCTGTGTAGTCCTGCTTCTGTCAGTCTCCCAGCAGAAAAACATTCTTTGGCCCAGTGATGTCTGCACTGCTGTTTTCTTCACGGTGCTCATATTCTAAACATTTATAATTCAAAGGTCTTCAGAAAGAAGTGACAGTTTCTCTTCTCCAAAATAAAGAACATAACGACTTGTGTTAATTATTCCTCCTTACTTACTCACTTACCAGGTCATATATTACTCCAAGGCTTTTCATGCCTTGGGCCAAAAAGGGTCATTACAGCTCACAGCCTAATGACCTGACCAAAAAAATGTAAGTGAGGGGGAACGAGTCCTGAGTCCTCCGCTGAGCTCTCTGGAGTCATTTATGGATGCTTTGGGAATTCTGCAAAGGAACAGCTTGGAAAACAAACAGAATTGTTCAGTGTTGAGTGTTGCTCTCGTGACATCTATGGTATTACAAAGATTTACAGCTGGAAAAATTCAATCTGGGTTTTTCTCTTCCCCCCATTGACTCACGTTTTGGAAGGCAGTCAGGCCCTGAGAGTTGGGTTTTGCATAATTGAAGCACCAGAACACATTAAGTGGAACAACTAATGGGGACGAATTTTTTTTCCTTTCCTTCCAGACTGGGTTATCAATTATGAATTAGTGGCAATCTAAGATCAAAGGGGTTCCATTTTTGCAGCTGAATTTGAGGATTTTGGAACTGAACAGATGAAATGCAGCTAATGACTCATTTCAGGAGGGCTGAGACAGGAGATAACTGATGGGTGGAGTTAAGTGTTTGCTTTAACATGTTTCTGACCATGGACATATATTCTCAAATGTAAAACTGGACACTGAGATCAAGCTAATCATATAAAATGGTGCTGTGAGTTCCTCTTGTGGGGCATGACAGACAGCAATCTGATCTGTAGCATTTTTTCTTGATGCTGAATATGACCCAGTTATTGAGACATATAGGAACATGTTAAGGTTACCACAAATTTGTTACACAGAAGGCTGCTTTGCATCAATACAAGTTCCATTACTGCTGAGAAAATACATCTCTCTAGCAGGAACATTTCAACACACACTTAAAACAAAAAAAAAAAAATTATGAGAGTTTTAAATTAAAAGTGGCTACAACCCAAAGGAGGGACATTGAAAAGAGCAGCCCAAGGCAGGGCTCAGCTATGTGCTCCCTGAAGTGGCAAACAATAAAGCAGTTTGTGATTCAAGACAGTAGATGGTGAGACAAAGATCTGGGAGCCTTTGGGGACAAACAATAACCTGCTGTGCTTTGTGCAAGGAAAGTGCAGGAACACTGGACAAAGCAGGCAGGAGCATCAGGTGCCTTGGGTTTAAAAGCCTTTTCTCCTTCAAATGCTCTGCTCCTGAGTAAGCGACCCAGGTGAAAACTGGTGAAAAGGGTTTGTGGTTAAGTGCTCAGAGCTTTTCCCCACAGCTGTTGGTGGGGGCTCTGGGGGTGTGGAGCTGCTCAGGTCAGGTTGTGGTTGCGGTTGCCTGCTGGGGCTGGCAGGAGGAAACACCAGCCATGGAGCTTCCCTGCAGCTCAGGAAGAGGAATTTCTTAACCTGGAGGCTTGAAGGCAGAAGGAAGAAGCTTCCCCAGGAGTTCTGGCAAAAGTGAGTGACTGGTGTCATAAATCTCTGGATTCCAAAAGGAAAATTACTGGGGAGCCTGGATGAGAGGAGGGGTCTTGGCTGGGCTGCTGGGATCAGCACTGAGGATGTGAAGCCTCTGTGGCTGCCCAGCATTTCTGTTTGTTTTAGCACGAGCCCCGGCTATCTGCTCCTGCTTCAAGAACACAGCAGAAAAAGTCAATTATCTTGGGTGCTTTTATGTAAAGTATTTTCTTTGGCCTCAAAGTTATCATTTTTATTAGCATGTTAGACAAATTTCATGCTACGTGTTATTTATTTTGTTTGGATAATGCCTTCTAAATAGGATTTTAGATAAATTTAATTTTAATTGTTTCTTATTTTGTTTGGATAACACCTCGTAATAGGACTTTTGAAATTAATGTTAATCTATTACTAAATTATAATGGAGCAATTATGAAAATAATGAATTTATTATCACAACTGCTGTTGGAATAAAAAAGAAGGAGAGTCTAATGATCTGACTCACCTTTGCTGATGTATCAGAGAGAAAATGAGGTTGGGAGTACTAAGTGTTATGTTCAAACAGTTTAATGGTTGGAGAGAAACTTTCAGAACTTCACACTTACGTGAAATGGGAAATGAATATTTATTTTGGAATAAAAAACCATTTCTAACTGCAGAGGCCAAATGGACAAAACCTGCTTCAACCTACATTAAGAAATTGGTTCATTTTTTTCCTTTTGCGTCAAGGACCTTAAAACATCTTTTCTGGGGGATCTCTAATGAAAAATGCTTTTCCCCTGCATAAATTTTGCTTTTTATTTGCATTCTGATGTGGGGAAGGTGTGTTCTGATACTCTGAGTTGCAGAAAACTTTACTGTTATCTGGCTGTAACGATGAGCACCTGGAGATGAGAACGTCTCCCTCTACAAACCACTAAGCAATTTGCTCAAATCAGTGGCTTAAAAGTTACTTTTTCTTTCTCTGGATCAGTATGTGCATTTGTTCACCTTGTTCATGTTCCTCCAAGTGCTCCTCTACTTCCTGATACTAATTTCATTCAGATATCTCCTACCTTATAAATCTTTGTCAGAGACAATAGAAGGCATGACCTGTGCATGGTCTTTTAGAAAATAAACCAACTACTATAAGGAAAATACTCAGCTCTTGTTTAAAACTCTGAGTTAGATTTGGTGATGACTCTCTTTTCAGACCACAGTGCAAAGTTTTTTTTCCTCAAAAGGATCTTCTTGTGGCTGCAGAGCTATTGCTTGAGAGTTACTGCTCTGTTCTGTGGTTTTTGTCTTTGATGCTCGATGCAGGCTCCCTGTGAGCCCCTGTGCTGCTGTGTTTGCCCAGCCTGGGCTCCAGGCAGAGGGATGCTGCTCTTTATGGATCCTGATCCAGGAGCTTCCCGAGGTGAAAACATGTCAGAGCAAAGCTGTCGTGGGCTTTGTCGTGGGCTGCTGGGCTGAGGTGTTAAACCACATTTCTTATCTCTGCAGGGCTCTGCATCCTCTGGCCCCTTCCCTGGTGCTGCCAGGACATCCAGCAATTTCATTCCCTGGATTGTGCCAGTGATGGGGGCAAGAATCTCCTATCCTCCCTGTTTGCTGTTTGTTTTATTTGAGGTGTTGTTAACCTTTACTCAGTGCACTTATTTACTTCAGGTTTTAATAGTGTGATAAGGTCACTAGAAATTTAGTGGGAGGCATTTTAAGCACTTGCAGCAATAAATCACAGTGTACATCACCCTTGTGCAGTTTATCCAGAACCAGAGAAATCCAATTTGGTCCATAATATGAAGGCCAAATAAAGCCAGGTATCATAGTGAGAAAGCTTTGACGTATGGCTCTGAAAGAACCTGCACACTTCTCCTCTATAAATTAACAGCTATTTTGCAGAGCTGACAAGTAGCTGATATTCTTGGAACTGATCCTATTTGTGGCTTTTTTTCCCCTCCCCTCTTCTATTCTAGTCTCTTGATCTTTCCCTTTAGAAAATCCAAAGAGAAGAAAAAACAGTCTGTTCTCTAAAGTAGGTTTTAAAACACTGGTGGTGTGGACACATGTCACGAGTCCAGTGAACTTGTAGTAGTGCATGAAACCCTAAAACCTCAGGGACTCATCTCTGCAGGAATATGTTCTTATCTATTCCTTTATACATTGGATTTTTTTCTTCTTCTTCTTAGACAAGACAGCCTTTGCAGGTAGGATCAAACCAGCTGGCAGCTCGTCCTAAGAGCTGCCAAGTCCTAGTGACCCAGAAAGGGACAGTAGCAAGCTCTGTTCAAGAGCTGTAGATAAAGAACAAGGGAATGTGTGGCCCCTAAACTGCACTGGCCAGGAAATGGGCTGGATAACCTGGAATGTACATCCTGCTTTAATTCCTGTTGGTTTATGGCCCCTGCAGTACCCCAGGAGACCAGCCAGCCATCTGACCTTACCCCTGCCTTTAGTCCAGCAAAATTGAAAGGGTGTTTGAGAGGGGAGGGAAGAGGGGGAGGAAGGGATTAGTTGCCAGCAGCAGTGTTGGACTCCTGAACTCTCTAAATGACCCAAGAGGAGTTTGATTTCGCCTGTAAAGCCCAGCAAACTCCTGGGTTTTGAGCTAACATTAAAAATTAAATACCAGTTTCCATGTTACTAAAGGTGGAATAAAATTGCTGCGTCTTACCACGTTCAGAGCAAGAAAAAGATGGAGACTTTGTAGAGCTCAGCACCGCGGTTACCGTGAAGTGCAAAAGTGGTGTGAGGAGGAAGGATGACTGTGTCTCCTCGAGTTTCTCCTTCATCTGCGTAGTGAGAGAAGCAAAAACACTCTGTCTGAGTGAGAGACAGTGCTGTGATGTCTGCCAAACTTGCCAGAGAGCAGAGTGTGGCTGGGCTGTGTGTGCAGCACACCTGATGGATGCTCAAACACAGCCTCCGTGAAAACAGGCAAGTCAGGTTTTGCCAGGCACTGCTGCCTCTCACTCAGTGTCAAACGCTCCCTGCAAGAGCAGCTCCCTGAGTGATAGATTAAAAAGCAGCAAGGGCTCATCAAAATCCAGATACATCTCTTTTAGGTAAATAAAACCTTGTCACTTTGGAAACCTGCAGGGACTGGATGAATTTTTCCAAGGCCTGAGGGTGAGGCGATTTCCCACTCACCATTTGGGTGTGTTTTGGATACACATAACCATTGCTGGTTCTGCCATTTTAATTTTAACTCCTTGCCTGATGTTTTTCTGAAGAACTGCAGCTCCTAGAAATGTCCGATTTGTTTGTTTTCAAAGGTACAAGACTCTTACCATCATCTGCATAGGTGGGTCATGAATATCTGACCTGTCTGTGTCAGGCTGAGAGAAAAGCCAAGCTTTTTTTGTCATCAAACCCTAGGACTTTTATCAAAGTACACCTATTTTTGGAGCAATGGGGCTGGGAATAGTTGATGCACAGGACCTGTGTAAGCTGGTGGAGGTCCCTATGACAGGACATGAAAGCCGTCGGTCCCTGTCGTGAAATTCAGGGAACAAGGGCCAGAGGTTGGAATGAACTGGATGTGCCCTTGCTACAACTTATCAAAAGTGCAAACCACAGCTGTTACTGGCAAGGAATAGACTGGAGCCAGAGTCACTGGGAAAAGGGGCACTCACCTTTAAACAGGGTCTGTGCCTCTGCTCAAGGCATTGGCCACTGTCACCATCATGCACTGAAAGCTGCAGCTCCAGAGCATTTTCCATGCCAAGCAGGCTCTCTCCAGGTCTTTAACGCCTAACAATTCTGATAATAATCTTTTAATTTTTTCCCGACTAACTACGTCCATAACTTTTTCGCTTTAGTAAAAGTCTGCTTAATGCACAGCCACGTTGTAAAGTCAAGCTGCAGCTCCAACATGCCCAATCCTAAAGGAAGCATTTGTTCCAAAAAGATCCATTTCTCTGGGAAATTTGCTTTGACTTGCAAAACAAGAAACGTGTTCATTTAACTGCGCCATTCCTTTGACAGGTCACTATTTCACACTTTTGGTGCAGTAAAAGTTTATTTTTAATAGGTTTATTGGTTTTTGGTCATTTGTTTCCAAAGGCCTTCACTTCAGTGCTGCGGCTCTGATCTGGAGTACAGAAAATTAATTCTTTTTACAGTAGTCTATTCCTATCACAAGCCCTCATTTTAAGTGTAGCTCAACTGTATTACAAATAACAGTATGTGGTCCTGGAGGGACTTCCAAGCCTCTAATTTAATGTTGTACTGGAGGCCTTATAACGTCAGTGCTGCCGGATCGAGCTTTTCTCTTTCGAGCCCTCCCCTGTCCCAAGGGGAGTCACGAGGTACCAGGCTGGCTGCTGCCAGTGTGTGTGGATGCTGCTGGGAATGTGTGCTCACTCTTCTGGCTTTGGATTTTTCAGGCCCTGAGCCTCGTTAATAGAAATGAATGTCCAGAATGAAAGCTTATCTCAAGAATCTGAGTGTGGGGGGGTTGAAGTAGATGACTTTGAAAGGTCCCTTCCCACCCAATCCATTCTGTGGCTCTGTAATAAATAGGAAAGAACTGTGTGTGAAAATAATTTGTCACTGCCAGGGTTTCATGGTGAGAGCTCTGCTGTGAAGGCACCAAACCCCATGGAGATATCCTCAACTCCCTCTGCTGATGTGCAGGCAGTCCCTGGCACATCCCAGTGCCTCAGGAGAGGACACCTGAATTTCCAAGGCCACCCTTGGGCATGGTTCTGTGTGCGTCATTTGCTTCCTGTCTACTCCTTCATTTGATGCTTTGAGAGAGTTTGAGGGATAGAACCTTACAAATCATGGTTTGGCCCCTGTAGAATATATATTTCAATGGAAATAATATTTTCATCAATTATGATAGAAAATGATCCACATTTAAGAGTGGGGTTGAGGTCGCTCAGCATCTCACAGTTACCACTAAAATCCACCATTTTCTTCATCTGTAGGATGATTTAGAGCTCTGGAGAGCTTTTCCTTACCTCCTCACTTTTTGCAAAACTATTCCACCTTCACTTCCGAACTTCCTCCTCCTCCTCTGGCTGATTTTCTCTGGGGAGGTTTCTTCCTCCTTGCTGACAGATGATGACATCTGGTGCATCTTTTCTGGAGAAAGCAGCTGAGCTGATGCTCCTTTATTCTCCATGCTGTTTAAAGCTGGGCATGGTTCAGCAGAACTCAAACCCTTTGCCCTTGAGAGTAAATCTCAAATTCCAAGATGCATCTTTACCGTTGTGTTTCATGCTCTGCAGACTGAGGTGCCTGTCAGGGTTTCCTGTGAGCTGTGGGGATGAGTTGATACTCTCCACCTCACTTCTGCCTGCTGACAGGGCACTTACCATGAAATGCTGACTGGCTCGATTTTGTTTTGCTGGTGTCACGTTGGTATCTCAATCCCTGTGGAGTCAGAGACCCTGTTCCTTTTGCAGGACTGGATTCTGTGTGTGCTTACACTGAGCAGTGGTTGGACGTGCAGGAAGAGGTGATCTGGGATGCCAAGACAGAGGGCAAGAAAAATATTTTCCTTTTTCCATAGAGAATTTAAGGCAGAGAGTGGAGAGGAGCAGCCTTCCCTAGGGAGCTTGTTAGAAGCCCCAGCAATGACTTTGAGGCTGCTCTGGATGCTGGTGGCAGCACGTGTGGTGCTCCTGGGTGGAGCCTGTGACTCTTCCCTTGGCTGGGGATGAGTGGAAAATGGGATTAAATTGTCTGAACAGCACAGGTTACTTTTGAAACAACTGTTTATTGTCATTTACTCTGGTGCTATTTCTGCATTGCCAGCACTCAGGTCCCCAAACTTTTGACATGGGATGAGAACCCTTGTGAGGGGCTGGCAGGGTGCAGTGGGAGCACATGGAACTGGAGGTGATGCCTGGTGAAAGAGGGAAAGGGCACAGTTTCAGGATGTCATTTATAAATAGGCTTCTAATTGTTACCTTGCTTTGAAAGACTTTGTGAAAGTGTGGACATATGGACTCCTTCAGCATTCGGTTGTTTTCAAGAGGCATATTGTGAGTGGGTGAGTGTTTGATAGGATGGAAATAAGGAAACCAGAATTTTCCCAAATGGTGAATCACTTCTGGTTCTCCCATTAACAGAAGGTCTCCCTCTCAAGGTGACTTTATTAATTGGGCTCTTTATCATCTCTTGCATCACAGAGGAAAGTGAAAAGATATCAGCAACTGTGTGTGGCCCTGCAGACAGCGACCGTCTGCAAAATCAAGCACTTTCCATCAAAAATTAATTAAACGAGCCCAGATTCCATAAGTAATACAACTGGATCTCCCTGGCACCTCCCAAGAGGAACATGCTCTAAGTCAAATGCACCCAGAGACCATATTTGGAAATGCAGCAATTATTAGTTTAATTCAGTCATCATATTAATTTTACAGAAGCAGAAAATGCCAATCACTGCAGGAGGTGGCAGCAGAGTGTGGCTCCCAGCCTGCTCAGGCTGCAGTAGGACTGATGGATGCAGCGAGAGGACAGACAGACTGACCACAGTGTCTGACCATGGGTGGTGTCCAGACCACTCCGAGCTAGGAGCAGCCCATTAGTCTGTTCTCTGCTTGCTTTTCTAGATGGAGTTTTTATTTTCTACGAAAGCACTGAAGATACAGGACTGAGGGGCAGCTCCCTTGGCTGCCACAGCTGCTGTATCCCAGGAGCTGCAGGGAGCACGGAGAGGTTGAAACCAGGAACAGGCCAGGGCTCCTCTTCGTGCATCAGGCACTGAAGAGAAGCAGTCATGACACCTAAATTAGAGCCTCGTAGGGCTGTAGTCAAATTACATCCTGAGTGTTGCCATGAAGTGCAGTAAGTGGCCTGTCGCATGCAGTTTGCTGGTTTGCTCATCCCCTGCCCTGGAGACGACCGTGTGCACAAGGAGTTATTTGCAGCAGCAGGAATTTTCCCCATAACCATACACCTTCCTGCCTGCTGGAGAAAGCAAGCTGGGATGTGGAGAGAGTTACAGCAGAGGGTGTAGTGACTGCCCTTTAATCAGACAATCCTTGGAAACTCTTTGATAGGGAGAGAAAAACATGGATGCAAAACTTTTTTTTTTTTTTTTTCCTGGCTCGCTCTGCATCGGTCTTTTACAGCAGTCAGGACTGGGTTTAAGCATTTCCATTTCAGTGTCCATATCAACTGCACTGCTTTCCTTAGAGGGTGCCTTTTCTAGGCTCTTTGGGAGTGCTCATTTTTTCCTTGCACCAGTGGATGTGCTTGTTCCATCTATACTCAGCTTGTCCTAAACTTGACTGATTTCTTGAGTTCCTTTACCTGCTGATGGGCTGTCTCTATTTGATGCCTAAATTTTTCACAGTTGCTTTCCAAAAGGTATTTTGTTTTCTGCCCAGCACTTGCAGCTACATTTTAGCATTGGTATTAGATTCAAGTATTGGTTATATTTTATTTTGATCTGTCCAGTGTTGATTTTTTCCCCCCACCACACAAGTGATTACTTTGATTGATCTTCACCCTCCTTGTATTTATGCCTCTATGTAGATTTCTCTGTATGGTTTGGTTGGTGGGTTAACTGCTTGAAATGTGACATTTGACAGTTGAGGGGTTTCTTTTTGCTGGTACACATGGATGCTTCAGGCAAAGTGACTTGGGATCTTGGGTTGACAGATGAAAATAAACTTCTTATTGTGAATTTTTTCTTATTGGTTAAAGAAATCCAGCATTATTGGCTTTTCTTTGCTGTTTCATGCCTTCAAGAAAGTCCTAGATCCAGGCACATAGTCAGAGTTGTGATACCTTAAGTGTGTTTGAAACTTTGGGTTGGGTAACCTTTCTGGTCCAGCACTTTGATCCAGACTTGAAGTGAAATAAGACAGGAGGGAGCCCTTGGAGGTGAATACTGAGTGCTCTGTGTGGGGAGTGTAGCCATCCACATGATTGCTGTTAATTGTAATGATGGCTGTGAATCTACCCTCTCATGCATCAGGTTGCACAATTACCCCTTTGGTGCCATTAGAGCATCTCTTGAGGTTCCCTCTTCACTTTTTGCCATCAGCCAGAGCACCTGCATCCCCTCCAGGGTCCTCCATGAGATCCACTTCACCACTCTCCTCTAGCAGGTCTCGTTAGCTGGGGCATTTCATCAGTGTTTACCTCAAGGAGAAGATGTGAATAATCCTGCCAAGGCACAGTAACAAAAACTGGAAGGGACAATGTAAAGTTGTGGCACCCAACACACAGAGCAGTGCCCTGTCAAGTTCCCTCTCACCCTTCCCACGGGTCAGACTCAGCAGGACCATCACAGTCAGATATCCTTTCCCACAGGGATGTGCTGAACCCAGAGCTTGGACCACAAGCATGATCCATTTTAGCATTTGAGTTTCTGTGCTGTTACAGGAATGTCCAGTTTGGCTCTGGATGTGATGAGAGAGAGACAGCCTACAGGAAACTGTGGCAGTGGGAAGGGACTTTGGCCTGGAGACGCCAAAAGCTTCCTGCTGGCCACGCTCTGCTTCACAGCACTGGGGCTGAACCATCTCTGGTCCAATCTGCACATCCTGTCGGTGGCACTCCACGGAGGGATCTGACCCCAGCTGCAGTTTCCTTGCCCACTTAAGTGTGTTTATTTAGCTTTGCCAAAAATGTGGTGTGTGTGAAAATTGCTCTTATTACCAGAAAAAGAAGTTTGCAATAAAACCTGTCTCCTTGGGTGCACTAATTCTATTTTACAAAGAAAGAACATATTGTTTTAATTAATCATATGAAAGCAAAATTAGCATGATTATGTGAAAGGTGCTGTAAATCATTCTGATCCACATCATTGAACAAAGAGCACTTAGTTATTCCAGAGTTGTTAAAGATTTTATCTACCCAAGTGAAAATTCAATTAGCACAAACCAGTCTCATATAAAACTAAGGATTCTGACTGCAGGAAAAGCTTTGTGTGTGAATACTACCTTGTGCCAGTTTGATAAATTACTGTAATTAACTGTATCCCACGCAAGTTAAACAAAATTTACAGAAATGTTGTTGTATGAAAGGAATATCTTTTCGTTCTTGGCTAGAAATTTGGATAGTCTCCATAATATAGTTCTGATGATCCTAATCCACATCAAGGTAAAAAAAAAAAAAAAAAAAGCTGCCAACAAATGCAGAGGGCACTGACACTCACTGTTTGGGGTTTTTTCCCCCCCTTCCTGCTGCATCAGAAACAGGCACTGCACTTAACATGTCTCAACTTGAATTCAATTAGTTAACCCAAGATGTTTCAATTAAGCAACTTGAATTCAATTAGTTAACCCAAGACATTAGTAGAGAAAGACAAACTAAGACAGAAGTGAGTTTGCTTAGAAAAAGAGCCATATTCCTACTCCTGGCTTTCCTGGGAGACTGGCAGAGTGTTCGAGGGACAGAAATGCTGGGCACGGCAAGTTATGCCAGACTGCATCATCCTAGTGCAAAAATAACTGTACAAATGAACATGTTTGTTCTTGGACGTCTTTCCTCACCTGTTAATTGTATTTGTCAGGCTTTGGCTGAGTTCTCCTCCTGCAAGGAAGAGCTGCTGTCGGCGTGTGCAGGGTCAGGCTCTTCGCTGCTCCATGTGTGCAGTGACATAGTGACACAGCTCTTGGGCTGAGGGTGGGTTTGTGTCACTGTCACCCTGTGATGCTCTTGGTTGTTCTTGCAAAACACTTTATTAAGCAAACAGTAGTGGCCTTTTCTGGTGAGAGTAGTCAGGTAGGGAGGAACTGGCAGTTCTGTTTCAGTATTCCAGGGAGGGATTTTTGCTTCGGTGTAGCTGGGGTTAAGCAGAATGTGCCCTGTCCCTTGTGCAGGCATAACTGTGTTTGGGGAAGGTTATCATTGTTATCCCCAAAGATTTGTACAACAGCCTCCTGTGGACTGGACCATGTGTACTGAGGAAGGCAGCCCTTTAGGGTCTTCAATGTAATTACTGCACGTTCTTATTCAAAATGTGGTGGTTCAAGATATGACCAGGTAGTGTCTGGTGTGTGTCCTTCGTCTCATTTTGGGCTGTCTTTCCTATGGAGAAATAGGAGAAACCATGATAAAATTGCTCAATCTGAAGGAAGAAAGGGAGAATGAAAATCCACTTCTCTTTGGATGCTTGGGTGTAAAGTGTGACCTGTCTCTTGTTTCAGTTGTTTGCTTTGATTGGATTTTTTTGTGTAGTTTGAACTTCCTTTCAAATTTAGCTAAATTGTCCCCGTTTGGATCTGAAGATGGCTCTGTTTGCCAGAAGTGGCACATATTGAGGGTCTTGGCCCTTGCAGCAATACCACACCAGACTGACTTAGGGGGTCTCTCCTGCTTTTTGGACAGAAAACAAATAAACCTGAATGTATGAAAGCCTTGAATTGTAAAAGGGGCTGGTTCATTTCCCTGGACTCCTCACCCTGCAACTAAACCTTGTGGCAGATCCTGGCATGTTTGATAATCAAAAGAGTGCCTGGTTGAGATCTCTGTGTGCCATACCCGTTGCACTGATCATCCCTGTTTGATTCAGAGGGGGAAAAAGTCCTCACGAATTGCAGAATTGCTGGCACTGCTTTCTGTAGCACCTGAAAGTGTCTTGGACATCTCCCAAACATGTAATGGCCTGGTCTGATTCTACTTCTATTACAGCTCAAGCACTGGAAGTCCTGGGGTCAGATCCTCAGCTGGAATAAATGAGGATTGCTCTGATTGCAGTCAAAGATCTCTGCCAGGAAGCATCAGTGGAGGGGCTGCCTTTTTTTTTTTTTTTTGTAAGGGAAAAAGTGGACAAAAGGAATTGGTAGCAAAGAGAATACAAATGTCTGTAGCTAAAGGCAAGGTAAATAAAAGTGTGGCAGGGGGGAGAAGATAGGAGCAAACTCTTGAAGCAGCTGTCATAGAATCATAAAATCGTTTAGGTTGGAAGAGACCTTTAAGATCATTGAGTCCAACCTTGCTGTCACTGCAGCTTAGATTTCTTAAGTGAAAACATTTACCTGCAGCACAAGTGAAAGGTCTGTCTGTGTGGCTGAAGTTATGTTTGAGCTTGTTCCCTTGGAGGTGAACAGGCAGGGAATTCCTTTCTCTACTTAAAAAGGGAAAAATCAAGTATAAACCCCTAGAAATGAGCATCCCCCCATGCTAGTGAGGGCATCACTGGGGTGATGCTTACACCCTCTGTACAGTCCCCCATCCCACTCTGCATCTCCTTCCAGAGCAAATCCCTCTTTCTCAGCAGTTTGCCTTCCCTGCCAGTTTAATTTCAATACGGTTGGATTTCAGGCTTCGTCCTCTTAATCCCCACTTATTTCTTTAAACAGAAATGGTCAACCACTTTGGGGCAAGGTGGATTAGTGGAAGTGTTGGCAGAGAGCAATCTCTGTGTGGGAAAACCCTCAGCGTGTTTCCTCCAGTGCCAGATTAGCTCGGCTGGCCCCTGCTGAGTGAGGAAATGGGTCATTGTTAATGTTGTTTAATTTTGCTTTTCTGAGATGGGCTGTGGCTGCCTTAGCTCTGTGTTGCTCGGCTCTGTTTCATTTGCCACTCATAAGCCTCTGTGCCTTTCAGTAGCAGGGTGGCAGTGGTGACACTTTTACAGAGCTAAAGTGGGTCAGTTATGGGGGTTTTTGCCCTCCCCAAATTTTGCCTGGCTTAAAGTCAATCCTTCATCGAGTAATTCCTTCATCCTTTCCTCTTTGGCCTCTTTACACTTTCTTGGTCTGTTTGCTGACTGAACAGTAACTCATAATATTACAGCTGTCAGATTGTGGAGTTTATTTGCCTAGTCACTTTTTGGTTTGCAAAATTAATTAGATAAGGATAGATTTAAGTGACTGTGGAAGTCGGTGATGAAACATTACGTTCTCATTAGCTGGAATAATTCAGTTGCTCTGCTGCAATCTGCAGAATCTCCACAGAGTCAACAAGATGGATGTGAGTGAGAGGAGGGGAAGTTTTGCAGTGACCTCTTGCCCGGGGGTGGTGGTGGGATGGATCCTTGCAATCAATATCCCTCCTTTGGAAAGGGCATCCTTCCTGCTCAGAGCCATGGAGTGTGACCAGGAGGCTGCCCCTGTTTTTCAGGAGCAGAGTCAGCACTTCTGGTGCATCTCCAAGGGCTGTCCTCCCCTTCCCACTGCTAAGGGGTTCCCTTCCCCACCCTGTCACTCTAGATTTCCCACTTGAATAGGCAAAAATTAGTTCTTCTTTTACAAATACATAGAGAGGAGAAGAAAAAGAAGAGATGATAGAGAAAACCAAGCCAGACAGACATCTGTGTAGTAAATGGGATGGAGCTTTGTTTTTGGGCTGGTGTGTCCTAGCATGAGTGATTTGAGCACTTTGAATTGCTTTTTGTCACCACAAATGCTACCAGGATAAAAAATAATAAGGCTTTCTATTGGGATGAATAAAGAGCCAAATTTTACATCAGAGTAAAACAGGATTTCAATGTTGTCCTAGACTTAATAGCCCAAAAAACTAGATTTTGGGGACCCCTCTTTTACCCATTTAGAATTCACATCTCCGTGTGCAAACGGCTGTTGTGGAGGCAAAATGGAAATCTTCCATAGGGTAGGGTGGAGTGTCCTGCTCCTGCAGAGAGGATGAGCTGTCAGGAATGCTGAGCTGCAGCCTGTGAGCAGAAAGGTGATGGAATTCCTGGGAGACAAACAGCTGGAGCTGCACTGACATACGGCTGGGGCACGGATCTGGGGCTGGATGAGTCCCTTCCATAAATAATTGCTGAGGAATACAGCACTTGGGATGCAAAGGACAGAAAACAATGCCAAGGACAAAAATGCACAACTAGGGAATACTCTGAGAGACTGGAATGAATCATAGAGTGAAAAACAAACCAGACCGGGGAAGGTTCTGGGGTTATAACAAATAATGATGCACCTCTGCTGTAAAGAGCCTCGAATGAAAGGCACTTGGTGAAAGTGCTTTATAAGCTGTACTCTGGATTGAATTCCCACTGAGGCCAATGGAATTGCTCCCATTTATTTTTTTTAATGAGTTGGTTTGGGCCTCAATGGCCATGTTTTGATCCCCTGTGCTTTGTGGAGGTTTTCTTACTCTACTGGACAAATATATCATTTGGTTTCAGCTGGACTGTTTGAGCACCAAGATTGTTAATTGTGAGTTAGGTTATTCCTGTTCTTGTTTAGGATCATGAGCTGTCATGGGATCAAGAACTTCTTTGCCTACCAGAGGTTTAAAAAGCATTTCTGCTCCGGACACAGATAATGTTCTGGTGCTGGCAGGGCTGTAGTACTTTGAGGAAGGATGGAGAGCTAGAAAATAGAACTTATTTGCAGCTGTGGGGAGAACTTGGCAGGTTTTTTTTTGCTGAGAAATCAAGATTGCCAGTGGGAGCTTGTCAAATCAAGGCTCCCTAAGCTTTTTCTTCAAACCAGCAGAAGAAATTCACCTGGATTAGATGCAAGACCCAAACAAAATTAATTCTTTAATCTGCTAATGATACCAAGCTATTAGCTTGTCAGGTATTTGTAGCTGACTCAAAAATATTTGTATTTTTTACACTTGAAATGGAAAAGACCCTTTTGCCCTCATGTCTTTAAAACTGCCAGACATTCAGCTGGCAGCAGCAGGAATCTGAGGAGCAGAATGCCCTTAGTGGAGGCCACACAGGGGTTGGGTTCAGAGCCCCATGTCCAAAGCTCTGCTGGATCTTTAACTCTTGCAATATTCCCTCCCAGACCTTCTGGTTAGGGTAGTGCCAGGGCACTGACACATCTTTGCTTTTTTCACCTTTCCCTCTAAATTACTAACCCCAGCTATCTCTGTTTATTTTAAAGTTTACTATGACCATGTACCACATAATTGCAGATCTGAGTGTAAATCAGGAAAGGCACCTGGGGCTTGAGTTTTATTGTCAATAAATCATCAGGAGAATCTGGGAGCTACAGCAGGGTGAGGTGTACCCATGGGCCAAAGGGGTAGGATGCTGTAAGTGCAGTGAAGCAGGAGAACGGAGAAAAAAGAACTAATTAATGCTTATTGAATAAAACTATTCCGCTCTTTATCTGTGGGAATTAGATTTAGAAAGAATTAGATTTAGAAGAGGCTCGAGCAAGCTGATTCAGTGACATGGATTTTGGTGTAGCACTGAGGCCAGCGTTGTTTGCAGAAGCAGACACCAAGGTCGTGTCTTTGAACTACACGTGTTTTTGATGGGAATAAAAATGAAAGACGTTCATGGTGTCTTTGAACTGGTATCAAAAACAAGAACTGGAGGTCACAAAGTGGCAGTGAAGGAATGGATGCACCCAAAATATTCGTGACAGAAATTTCTTCAGCTGGGTAAAGCTTGGTACTGCACAAAAAATGGGCTGTGTGAAAATACCCTGCAAGAAAAGGCTGGAAGGGAGCAGAGTGGGTCTGCTTTGGGAAAACAGTGCTGCAGCCTGTAAATCAAACTGTTTGGAGTGATGGCTGGGCCAGTGCCTCAAAGGTTTGCTATGGAGAGCAGCAGCAGTAGCCAGGCACCAAAGGAGGACCTGGGTCCAAAAAGGTACCTCCACACCCTTGGCAGGGGACAGATGCTCCTCTCCCCTGCAGCTGGTTTGGTTAAAAGGACTGCTGAGGTGAGAGAGGCAATGGGAGTTACACAAGAAGTTTAGTGCTGGTTTTTATTTTCCCTCTGCTCTCCTGCAGCTTGTCCTGAAGGTTTCACCTCTGCAGACATCTCAGGTCCCTGCAGGGCAGCTGCTGCTTGATACAGCAGCGTCCCTGTGTGCCCTGACATGAGGGGCATGTCCCCCTGCATGGGGAAGGACAAGAGTCCCAGCACAGCCAGGCCACTGGCAGGGCTCCTTCCCAGCTGGCTTCTTGGTTATTGGTGAATGTAACAGCAGCGTGGAGCTGGAGCCAGGATTCTCCCTGAGATGAAGGCAACACAAGGAGGGTGTTGGAGCTGGGGAAGCCTGAGCCGTGTGTCTTGAAACAGATTATCACAGTCAAGTGTCTGAAATGCCCCACAGTTTCTTCCTTGTGAGCAGTACATGGCTGCACCAGGACCCTGCTGAGGCCCCTGGCTCACCTCTCCAGCTCATCCCAGCCTGTGTGTTACAACTCAGCTGAAGCAGAGCCCCTCAGAACTCAACTGAGCTTAAGGAAAAAAGTTTGCCTCGACTGCGTGTCTGTTGTTGGTTTACTCCCTCTTGCTGACCTTTCCTGGCTGCTTCCTCGCCCTTCCCTGTGATGTCTTCCTCCTGTCTGTGATTCTGTCAGCCTTATCCATCCATCGAGGAGGAGTGTCCTTAGGAAGGGCTGTCACTCCTGATGATTGACAAAAGGAAGGGCATTTGTCCTTCTGCCTATCGGTGTGATAAGCAAATCCAGTGCCAGTCATTTGCATGCAGGGAGGACGGTTTCATTAAGAATTTCATTAAGATGGTAATGTTTAATGTTTCCTGGAAAAAATGAGTTTTTAGGTTGTTCAATTATATAATTAAAGTCAGAGAATTAGGGAAGATTGCAAGCTGGTTGCATAATGTGGGCAAGTTTAATGGTAAAACTTGTAAATAAGTTCAAAGGAAATGAGCTTTCTTTATGTTACTTGCCTTGAATGGAGTTTGTCTCCTGCAAGGGTGAGGGATGCAGAGAAGGGCAGATGGGGACTTAACAGGCTCTGACAGAGGAATGTATTAACAGACAGCTGCCAGTTTTCTCTGAGTTTGAACAACAGGAGATGTATGACCTGGTAAAACGACGAAAGTGCTCCAGGCTGGACCAGGCTGCTCTGTGAGCTGTGCCAAGGCTGGGATTTCAGAGCGCTTCCACTTTATTTAGCACAGCACTGGGTTCCAGTGGGTTTGTCCTGGTGTTTTGCAAGGTTGTTTTGCCCCCTGTGCTGTTGTATCTCCATGCCCACCATGAGTGGGGTTGGGATGCTGCACACAGGTTGTGCTAGAACTTTCTGCCTGCTCCATGTGTGGTTTCCCAGAGCATAAGAGGATCTGAACCCGGAGTTCATTTGTGTCCAAATGGCTCATGAGGCTCCCTGACTCCTGTCCTGCACCAAACCCACTGATCTGTAACTGGGGATCTCCCAGGGAGCCACAGTGCTCCTGCCTGCTGAGGGCTACCAGCTCCATGTAGTTATTCCAGAAGATCTCCAAATCTTTGCAAAGCATCCCTTAAATGTCAGTCCTGAAAAGTGACATATAAAGCAAATTTATTAGGGAGAATTCCCAGCAGAAGCTCAAGCAGTATAACACCTTAAAAAGAAAATGGTGACCTGACAGAGCTGCAACAGTGTCATGTATTATGTGCCTCTCCTTTAGTACTTTATATAGCTTATTTTAAGGAAATGACTGTTTTGGATGCACCATTATTCTTTATAAGGGAGATCTATATTTGAGTGATTTGAGAATGACAACTGTTTCCTCCTTTCTTAATTTTCCTGTTTTTCACAGTGTTCCAGTTCATGTTGTTGCAGGCTTTTATTTTGTTTAATTTTTGCCTTTTGAATGCTGTCCAGCATATTAATATTTCATATGGAAAATAATTTATATGAATTAATTTATTCAGTACTCTTGTAGTCATTCAGCTTGCGAAATATTCACAAAAAATCCTTTAATTTCTTAAATCCCATCATTTTTTCCCCCACTCAATATACATTTTGCAGCCATTTGTTGGGTCGTGAGGTGGTTTAGAGCATTTCTTTTGGACCATGTGCTGATGCCACATTTTTGGACACAAGATCAGTCTGTGTATTTTCCAGGACTAATAGTCTGGTCTTGGTGGCAGAGTCCCTTTAGTCCCTGAGTGAGCTTTTGCCTCAATATCTGTTACACGTTCTTGCAGATGAACACTTTTGATTGTTTTTCCCCCCTCCACCCCCAACCTCCGTGCATTCAGCAAACCTTCTCAGCACATCGACAAGAATGATGCATAGGTCTTTCATTATTATTTATCTGTAATGTTTTATGAATCAATGAATCACATATTTGCCTTCTGCCTGGTAAATACTTGGCTGCAGGGAGAAATGTACCCACCCGGTCATTAGTAGTCAAGGAATGGTGCGTCCTAGGAGAATACTGCTGGGTCAATAAAATTGTGTCTAGGCATTATGCTGGACAAAAGGGGATTACTGGGGTATTGAATGGGAGGTGAGTGATTATTGATTGAAGTATTTGTGTTTTGAAATAGCTCTGAATAAAAACATACCGCGCGTGTTGTCACTTGCCAAACTTCTGGTTTTCCTCTGTGCTAATGGAAAAAGTCCTTTTGTGCTGCTCATTAACAGTGGTGCTATTCACCTGCTCAGTTGTGGAGCCTGCAATGAACAGCGTTTCAGATTTGATTTGTGGCTCTGGGTTTTTGCCAGTGGAACTGTGAATATTGGGACTCACAAGGTCCAAAATGCACCGTGTGGATGTGCCCCTGACCCGTGGCTCCAGCCAGGGCCAGCCCTTGCCCCACGGCTCAGTCTGGCAATCACACAGTGGCCTGGAGCAACTCTCTGCTTTAGCACAACTCTCCACTTAACATTTCTGTATTTCCTGTCGTTGGAGCGTTGAGAAGAGTGGGAATGTATTTTGCTTCCCAAATTCCCTGGAGGGATGGGATTTCTTACTGCAAAGTAGTTAAGAACGCTGCAGAGATGGGAAAGATTGATGAGCAGTAAGTAAAATATTTAAAGACGTGTGTAAGACAAGCTTTGCATGGTACCCATTTATCATCTTGAGTAGATTTCATCTCCGAGCTGAGTTCAGACTTTTAAAGGAGAAAACGAGAGCCTCTGCTCTTGGAACTGCAGCTTTAGAGAACTTGAAGGAGCAGCAGCCCCTGCAGAACGAGTCTATCTGTGGATCTTTATGGAACTGTTACTCGTTCCACATTTATTGCTGCAAGGGCTTGGTTGCTGCTGATGGCAAGAGGGACACAATCAGACATTTCAACAGTGTAATTACGCTGGTGTGGAGGCAACAAAGTTGTTCCAAGGTCATGTTGTCACATCAGAGCAGGCTGTTTCCTGCATCTCATTTTTATGCCCACACACAAAGAGACACTTTTCTGGCTGATATTTATAGAGAAGTCCTACAGTCATTTTAATTATGCACAACATACTGATGCCTGCTTCACTGATCATAATTGCAGCTCTGACCTGTTTTATTTTGTGATTTAGATGCTTTCTCTTAAGCATTGCTCTGGGGTATGATTTACAGCGACAGGTACTGGAAGTCAGGAGACAGCCATTGATAATGCAGCTTTGGCTGGTGGAGGCTGAGACGAGCTGTGGGCTGTCACTGAAGGGCTCCTATGTGTTCTTGAGCAGTCTTGCCATGTTTCAAACCCCTGGGAGGGAAGAGATCAGGAGTTTGAAACATGGCCTGTCCCATTCTGCCCAGGTGACCTGTCTTGTCCATCTCCTCTACCTTTCTTTCCCTTCCTAGCACTTTCCAGCATGAAAAGTTCACAGCCAAAACCTTCACGCTCTGTCTGTTCCTTCTGAAAGGGATTTTATTTCTAATCTGACTGATTGGTCATGCAAAGGCAAGTCCAGGAGCAAGGTGAATGCCCTACCACAGGCAGCCTTCTGCATGGTGATGTCCAAAAAAGGCATCCCAGCACTATTCCAGTGCCCCTTCCTTTTGTCACATTAAAGTTTCACTAAGAGGAGAAATCCATTTCTTGTAAAACAAGGAAATGTAGGAACGTGGCATCTCACGAGCAGCAGTGCTGCCAGTCTGCATGTTGTAGCAAAAGCACCCTCAGGGAGTGTCTGGGGAGACTTAATTTTTTAAATCCCTTGTCATGTTGTTATACCAGCAGAGGTGTCAGAAGACAAGTTCCACAGGGCCTCTGCAGTGCTTGGCAACAAAACATTTGTCACCTAATGCTTTTAAGTGGTTCCCCAGGGCTGGAAAGATGTGAGTGTCTGGGAGAGAAGATGACCCATTTCCATCTTTCAGCAGCCTTCCTCAGATGGGAGCTTGGCTAGGAGGGGTTTCTGCTGACAGAGGAAACACAGGATGCAACAAGCCCTTGGGAGAGTTGTCTTTCCATGGAGTGCTGGTTGCAGAGCCCTGTTTTGATCACTTTAGCCCCATTAAAAGGTCAGGGCTTGCATCTGTCCTACCATGTTCAAATCCACTCTAACCAGCATGTCAGTACAAGAACCCTCTGCACACAGACCTTGTGGTGGATCTCATGAGCCGAGTCTGGAACCATGAACCCAAGAATTGAGTAATTCCATGTCCTGGGGCTCCAATAAGACCATTCAGGCTGCACCAAAGGCTTGGGGTATTCCACATGGTGAAAGCATCAAGGTTGCTGAGCCAGTGAAGGGCACCAGGCCCCCCTGTCACCAGGCAGGTACAGAGCAGGGGCTGATCCCTGTGTCTGCTGAGGAAACTGGGAGCAGTTCAGCTCTTGCTATGCATGTTCTTTTTAAAACAAATTTAACATTTCCCCTGAATTCTTCACTTTGTCTAGAAACAACTGGTGGTGGTGGATGGATAGACTGGAGAGCCACATCCACAAATGACAGAAATTTAATCAAGCATCAGTGATCAGGAAGGTGGCTTGGTGTGCTTCTCCCCTGGAGTCAGTTCCACTGTATTCCCCTCCAGGGATGGAGTCTGGATTTTTTTGGTGTGGCTTTCTGTAGTATTTTAAAGACCATTACATGGCGTAAATCTTGCAGGAGAATATCGTATATTCCATAACACAGCACTTTAATGGCTGTGGGACTGTTCAGCACAGGGCACCTAACAGCCCCCTGGAATGGACTATGGCTTTTCTCACCCCCAGGGTAATGGTTTGCAGTGCAGTTACCTGCTCTGAAATGGGTTTAATGCCACTTGCTGAATCTAGTTTGGAGAAGAGGCCATAGTAAGAGAGGAAATGTTGAGATGTATTTCAGTTGGGTTGCCGTTTTCTTTGCTTTTTGTGTTTTTATTTTTCTGAGGGTAAAAGAAATGCAGGAAGTGTTTGCCTTATTCTGTAGCATTCACAGGCTATTTCTGCTAATTTTTTTTAGCAGAAGCTGCAACAAAGATTTCCCTTGTTTCAGTGTATCTCAGCAATGCCTCTTCATCCCAGGTTCACTGTACTGGCATGAGAGAGCTGGGAGCAGCCATTCACTCCATGCTGACCTGAGGTGTGAAATTCATTTTATTTAAGCTACTGAGTTGCTGTGATTGTTCCTTTTTGTGTGAGAGTAAACAGGATGGGAATCCTCTGTGTCCCCTCACCTTCTCTGGTTGCATCACATCATCTGCTCTACAAAGCTTGTCAGAAGCTGTAAACTTGTACAGGCATTTCAGAGTGGTGTGGGGGTTGTTTGTTTGGGTTTGGGGGGTTTTTTTGCTTATTTTTATTTGATTTCAATTTAAAAAAAGAAAAAAGGAAAAGGGGACCCTGCCTGTTTCAGAGCTTAAACCTACCCTTGGAGCATGGTGTGACTGCATTGTTTCTGGGTGAATCTCCTTTGAATTATGTGAGGGAGGCTCAGGCTCTGCCCATCTGTCCTTGTTGGGAGCTCATTTCAGATGGTGTCTCTGTTGGGTACTCATAGCACCTCTAGAGCACAGCTGGTGAAAATCAACTGGATAAGATGGATTATGTAGGTAGTGAGTGATAATCTATCTTGAGGAGCTAAAGTCTGAAAGATTTTGTTTTGTTTTGTGTTTGTAATTTGGTATCCAATGTGTCCCTGCTTCCTTGCTTGAGTCAAGTGGGAGTTGTTTGGAAGTCACGAGTCCAATGGCTTTAGTTACTTGGCTCATTTAATGCTAACCCCCTTGACTTCCCTTTGCTTTCTGTCCTTACAGCCGCAAGGTGTCAGCGAGTGATTTCTTCTGTCCCTTTGCTTGATGGAAAGAAGTCTGACATTGTGGATGGATGTCACTTGCTATCAGCTACAGATATGAAATGGCCAAGAAGAGCATAATGAAATCTTAAATAATTTCCTGTGCTGTCTTCTGAAGCTGGGAGGATGCTTTATTTTGATGTGTGGTTCCTTCTTTTACCAAAAAGCATTTCTCCTTCACTCTTAACCTTTGGTATTAGCAGGTCAAATGAGATTGACAGGGGATGAGCAGAGAGCAACCTTTGAACCTGGGGCTCCCCTGCTGCACGGGCACCACAGACCTGTGCTGGGTGAAGCAGTGCTCTGCTGCCACAGGCTCCAGCTTGGTCCTGACTCAAATTCATGCGGACGCTGGGTTTTGCAAGCACAAAGCTTTCTGGGATCTGCCTCCCTCACTTAGAAGTTGCAGCTTTTGTGCTGGCACGTAGTTATTGGAAATCACCAAAACGCTGCCTGTTTGCATGTCATTAAAACCATCACTGTCAGCCTTCTAATTCCAGAGGACAGCAATATGCTGACAGCAGAGAGTGAGGAGAGTGGTAACGACATCAGCAGGACAAGCATGGGAGCTGTGAGGGGTTGGTTTTGCCCCGAGAGAGCCTTCCCCAGCGAGCAGCAATTGCACAGCTCACCTTCCCTCCCGACCTGGCAGTAATGCACCATCAGCTGAAAGCCAGGAGCTGTTTATTGATTATTACACACCGTCATTAACCAGCACATGCTGAACAGAGGCATTGAAGTAGAGAGTGAAAATCTGGCTTTCGACTCCTGGGACTGATTTTCCAGGGAGGTGAAAGCAAACCTGTGACAGTCAACAAATTGGGAAATTCCTGATGTGTCACGCATCACTGCCAGCCTGTGGAGCAGCTCAGGAGGATCTGATGCAGAAATGTGACCCATTAACAGACCTCATATGTTGTCCATATTCTCATGGATGGGCCAGGGTGTAAAATTAGCCAGGCAGCACAACGGACTGCAAGCCTGGCACTCTGGGAAAGTTCACCTTCCAGAAGTGCCCCGGATGGGGTGATGTTGGTTTGAATGTGCTGCTTTTCTGTTTCAGCCACTATTGGCCCAAAACAGCTGGGGCAGTGATGGTGTGGCATTGCCAGCTTGAAAGGAGGAGATGAGTGTGTAGCAGGCACAGGAACAGGACTGGTTTTTTTGTTTTGTTTGTGGAAATGTGAGTTGCACACTAAATATTGAATCCTTCAGTAGCGGTGCCAGGGTTTGTAGCTTCCCCCTCTTGTTCTTCAAGCCAGGTCCTTGGCTGTTGGGAGTGTGCTGCTGAGGCTGTCACCACTCCTTTGCTGCTCACCACCTGAAGCCACCTCGTGCTGTGATCGGTGAGGAAACATGCCAGAACGGGCATGTGTTAGAGCAGCTTACTAATTTTTATCAGACAATAAATAGTTTCGTTTATTCTCTGTCGCAGAAGAGGCCTTGGTTACTCTTTGGGAAAACTGAACAGAGATAATAGGTTTCTGCTAATGCTGCTCTTCTATCTTGCTTACTCAGAGCTGACCCTGTCTCTGTGGTGGGGGACCAGCCTGTCCACTGAACGCGCCACTGCCAAAGCAAACCGTGTAAATCTAATGATTTTACACACTGCTCTCAAAGATGGAGAAAACGTTTGTAATACTCTGGCTTATCACTGAGCTGCCCAGTCATGAAAGAAGCAGCAAGCTGGTGCATTCAAATAACAGTGTAAAAAATAACAGAGGAAGAGAAAAAGGTTTCAAGAAATCCCACTGTGGTGTTAGCTTTTCCTGTCAAAAAGACCAATGTTTTGGCTGGGTCAGCATGACTGTAATAGCATCTGTGAGATGTGGCTTGATGCAATATTTGTAGAGGTATTGTTTGCTAAGTTTTAGTTTTTCCCTACCGATCTCATTCCCCATTCCATAGTCACGCTGAAAAAATAGGCATTATACACACTTTAAATTATTAAGTTTTTCTTTATGGCGACTACCCACTGGTGAGCTTTAGTAACAATTATCTTCCTCCCAAAGTGCAGGACTGCACAGCAGGAGATTAGATTGGTTTTGTGACTTTGCAACCAACTTTCTTTCTAACCTTGACTGAACCTTTTGATCACAATTATGTCTCAGCGCACCATTGTTATTAAGCCTAATGATACTTAAACATGGAATTTAAAACAAATGTTGTGATATTAATGGGTGCTCTGAACAAAGCCTGCCTCTTTTTTTTTCCCAGAAGATCTCAACTCAGGGCTTTCACTGAGCTTGGGGACAGCTGACCTTTTGTGTTTTGAGCTGTGGGGTTGCTTTGTGCCAACTTTATTGTTTGTGTGAACCATGAACCTGTGTATGGCCAAGGGCTGCGGGTCATGTGCAATTTATGGGGCTCAGGGAACCCAAGGCAGCGCCTCTGCTTCGAGTGGACACCACAGCTCCTGCAGCATCGGTGCAGATGGGCTGTGCAGGGTACCTGAGGGGGTCCAGGGGCACCCTGTTGTGGACTGTTTTGGTTCACATCCATGTGGGGCTGTGGCCATGGCCTGGGAGCTGCTCCCAGTCACACCAGGAGTGGTGTGGTGCTGCTCAGGGCTGGGTGGTTGGTGGTGTGGAAGAATCACGAGCCTCATGCTGAGCATGGCTCTCAGCCAAGATGATTTTGCAGTGTCTGTGTTACTTCTATTGATGGTTTTGCTGCCTTTGGCCTGACTGAATTGGTGTGTTCTGCCAACAGGAAAAGCGTAAAGAGCTCTAGTGTGCCTGGTGTGTTTGATGTGAAATTCCCAAAGACTGGAAATCATTGCTGCATCCCTGATCTCTCTTATCTTTGGCCATTTCTGTCTCTTTAGTAGAGTAACATCCAGATAAAGCTGTCTAATTGCTTGGGAAATCTCCTTCCCAGGCCCTCCCTGAGTCAGCCAGTGCATTTCCCTGGACATGCAGTTGATAATGCGTGCAAGGTGTAGCCCCAGGGACATCCTCTGGCTCCACCTCCACGTTTTGCTCAGTTTCTCTTTCAGGAGAGGACCGAAGGTCGTGAGGGGGGTTCCCAGAAATGTTCCATCAGCACAGTGAATCCTGTCGCTTCCTCCCCATCACTCACCGGAAGGGGACACTGCATTCTAGATATTGGACTTAATTGCTTTCTGAATGACAACACATTAGGTTTAATTACCCATAAAATTGAAGTACAGAGACTTTGGGTCCAAAATAATTTTCCAGCTCAGTAATCTATATGTGCCCAACCTCTCGGCATGGTGTCCTGTATTTCCAAAGGCATTTCAGGGTGCTGTGGTTACACCTGTGTCCATCAAAACACTTGTACCTGGAAAGACTCCTTTTGCATGTGGCATTTTTGTGATTGCAACCAAAAAGCAAGAGTCTGGCAGAAACTGAATTCTGCAGCTGAAATAACCTCTAGGATTGCTAAGTAAATGTGAAGTTCTCCCAGGTCAGAACAGTAGTGTTGCCTTTTATCTTTTAGCTGATTGCTCTTGTAAAAAGTAACACTGGGAAAAACTAAACCCGATAAAATAGATGACATGCATCCTCTTTTAACTCCATTGATATTAAAAGAAATAAGCCAGATCAAATGCAGAGGAAATAACTACAGAGGAACTTTAATCTGCCTATGGAATCTTATAAAATTAAAAGAGAAAGTTGTTCTTGCTCCTATATTGAAGTGAATAGAAACAAGATTAAAAGAGACATCCTTAAAAATTCTATTTCTTTCTGTTTCTCTTTGGCTTCCCTCACCTCCCTGATTCCAGCCACTGGGTTCTCCTAGGCAGGGTCTGTCTGGACAGTGCTTGGGCACTTTCAGCTGCATGTAGTGTCTCAGGTTTTCACGTTGTCATCTGTTGGGTCTGCATAGGGAATCAAACTGGGCAACACTTAAATTGCTTTAAAGTGTGGCTGAGATGAGGCTTGACAGAACGAAAACAGGGCCATTCTGCCATTGCTTTTGGTGGTTTTTCTTCTTTTTTTTTTGCCTTTTCTGCATGCAGCTCTCATGTATTCTCAATGGTATTTGTAAGAACCCATTACCAGAACCTCCCCCATCACATCTCAAAGTTTTCAGGAAGGGAACATTGTTCACTTTGTGAATAAGAATCCTGGAATAAAATAATTAGTATTAGAAGCATTACATCTTTTAAAGTGATTGGGAGATGACTCCCTCACACATTGGGATTTTTTTTTTACAGGGGGAAAAATTGCTAAATAGAGTTCTGGGCCAGTGTCTGTGCACAGGCCACAGACCTGGGAGCCCGTAGCACTGAATCTTCTCCTTCAGCTACTCCCTGGGGAATAATTCCTCCTTCATCTGGAAGGAAAATAGTAGATTCTAGTTTTATCCTGTGTAGCTGTGACTCTGTTCCCATTTCTTCCCAGTCTGTGGGAAGAAGACACAGCAGAGTCTTGTTATTCATGATGGCCCCGAGTTCACGGAATTGAATAGGAGTGGTACAGGTTAGGTGAGCTCAAGCACAAGCACACATTAATTACCTCTATTTCCATGGTGGCTGGCTGGGATTCTGCTTGCATTGAGTCACAGCTTTGCTTATGCCTGCTCTGTATCTCAAAACCATCATGAGATTTCCTGTTGCTTTCCCTATAAATCACTCTTTGTTGAACAAGCTGCATACCTCACCGAGCAAAAGCTGAACATTCCCTCCTTTATCTGGAGTATATATTATTCTGCTAATGCTCATATGGCTACTTTTTATTTTTTTCAAGGTCATTAGTCACTTGCCACGATGGTAAAATGTGATGAACAGCCCCATGAAAAGTTCAATGAAATGAATAACTAGCTTTAAAATATTTTATGAAAAAAAAAAAAAAAAAGGCAGCAGTAAACCAGCCAGTGTGTTTCATGTAGATGAATTTTCTATGATTAACCTTGCAAGGCTGAAATTCATTCTTGTGCTTTGATTTTTAGATTCCCTCATGAAATTACTCTAATGATCAAGAATTTCCTTTATTATTTTCCTGTATTCGTTATCTTCTCAGGTAAGATGTGTGGTAACAAGAATTTCTCTGCCTCTGAGAAATAATGCTACTCCTTGTGTGTATTTATTTTTAGTAATTCCAGAGCTTTCCCCCATAAGCCACAGAGCAGATGAGTAATGAACTGGTTTCACTTGGAGCTGTTCTACTCAATACAGAACATGCTGTGACAAAGTAGTAAATTCACCACAAAAAGGGTTTGTCGTAGTAGTGGGTATCCTGATATAGTGAGAACCTGCTTCTTCAGGGGGAAAGATGCTATAAAGATATCAACCCTGGTGTTTGTATTTACTTCTTCAGGTGAATAAGTAAATAAATCAGATGTGATTGGTATAAGGAAATAAATTATAGTGGCCTTCAGGCTGAGCTGGGAGAATGACCTGTGCCATGGTCCAGGCAAATGATCCAACACCCTGCTGTGAACACATCAATCCTCTCCTGTAGTGACACAAAGGATTAAAGACTCTTCAGTGGTGTTATCTAATCTAGAGGTGTCCAGTGAGACCTCAGGAGGGTTAGCAAGTTGCTCTGAGGTTTTGGTTGGATGTTGGGGTTTTCTTCTGGGTAAAACATTGGGCTTATGAACAGAAATGGAAGTGGGTATGACTTTTCTCCCCTGCTGCATTTGAAGCTTTTCAATTTTCAGTGTTTTCCTTTCTGGCAAATTTTTCTTTCTTTAACTGCTGCAATGCACACAACGGTGAGATTTGTCCTTCTGGGAAGCTCAGCACAAGTGCATTAATCTGTTTGAGTCCCAAGGGCTCACTGAGAGAAGTCTTGTATGGGTCTTGATTCACCTTTGAGTAGGAGTGAATGTTTGTTACAACCATAAATGAGGAGCAATTTCAGTGCTCCCTGCCCCCCCCATTTTTTTTCTTATGATTATACCCTAAATCTTATGTTATTTCACTTTATAAATAAAACTCTTCTAAAGGGTCTTTAAAAAAAGCAGGCTTTTGCATAGAAAAATTTTGTTCCTGTATTTCAATCAGAGAGTCTCCCATATAGCTGAAAGCCCGGGGAACAAACAGAACTAAGTTTTTTCTTGTCATGTCTTACCACTGTAATTTTTGAAATATGGCAGATTCAGATTTTTTTTTTTGACAGTTAATTGGTGGCAACTCCTGTAACACTTTGCATTCCTTCCAGTTAGTGCCCCGTGCAGAGGTAAAAAGGCATCTCAGCAACTTGGGATATTTTGATGGACTACCAGACACCAGCAGAGCTGTGAGACACCTTTTGTCACTTGTATCCTGGGGTGCAGTGCAGAGGTGCAGAGATGATTTACCCAGAGCTGGAGAGTGGGCTGGGGATGCCCAGAGCAATCACCCTGAGCCAGGCACCATCTCCTTTGGGTCCTGCTACTCTCAAAATATTATGCACACGAGAGTGTAGCCTCACAAACAGATGAAGGACAGAGCCCCTCATTCCATGGAGTCAATGTGCTAAACCAGCAATATTTTGGAGATAACTGCTCCCAGTTTTGGAGTGCTTGATGCTGCCCAGGGCCAGAACGAGCTGCTCCGTGGGCAGGCCTGGCGAAGAAATACCTCTGCTTGTTTCTCCTGGGGCTATAAGTGGCTTGAGTTTCCTGAGGATGGCTTCTTGTTGTCAAATTATCAGTTATTATACTGTTGTTGAAATGCTAGACTGAATATCTCAAGTGCCACTTGAGTGGTAGCAGCAGATTTGTTGGCGAGCGGCGGAGACAGCGAGAGAACACAATGCTCGCCCAGGGAGAGGTTGAAGCTGTCACTTCCCTCCTTAATGGAGACAGGAAAGGTAATTAACAGCCAGCGTTGTGTACAGATTCCTATTTCATGGGGAAGATGACTCATTTTGGCTCTGAGCAAGCATGAGAATGAAATTAAACCAATGCCTGGTGCCATGCCAGTGACTTTGGCATTTTAAAAATATCTCCCCTCTGTGTCCCAACACAAGCTCACTATATTTTCAAAATCAGTATGTGCTTTGTGGGAACAGGGGTTTCCAGGCTCTCTCTGTAGGTGAAATATAGCTTTTATTTTCCTACTTGCATCCAAATTCATTCATTTAGTAACCTCACTCTGCATTAGCTGTGTGGTTTTTATGTGCATCAGCCTGTTTCCATGGAGTATTCAAAGTGTACTAGCTCAAGGATGGATTTATTGGGGCAGTCAAGGAGTTTGTAGAAGGGTGTGTTGGGCAGGATACATGGAACAAGATGTTGGGAAAGGCTGCAGTTATTCCCTCTGTTGGGATTGTGTTCCCTACAGTTTTCTCCTGCGCTCCTGATCGTCAGGATGGCTGAACCATGCTCTGCTTGGAGCTTCTCTCCATCTCCAAAGGGCTGTAGGTTTTTCATGTGTGATGAGTCAATGGGAAACTCCAAAGAGAGCTGCAATTTATGCATTAAAGTTTGGGCAAAAGTGCCGTGAATGAAACACAAGACAAAGTGTAATAATTAGAGCAATGTGTTCTTTGTTCAGTGATGTGGGCTTGCTCTGTTACCCTCTTTGGGAAGTGACTGATGACTGGTTAGCCCTGCCTTGTCCTTGTTTCTCTGTATTTTTATTCTGCAAGTCTTTGGTTTTTTTCTCTGAACAATCTGTTTCCATATTTGTGCCTATCAGTGGGTGGCTGGGTATCACCACCAGTTCATGGAGGGACTCTTAAGGCAGCATTTCACTCTGTCCCAGGCTGGGTGAGGAACCTTTGTGGTGGGTGGGATGAAAGAGGAAGAGGGCAGTTACCTGCATCCTCAAGGGGGCAGCTTCCGAAATGCCGTGTCCTGGCAGTGTGGGAATTGCTGCTGAATGTGCTTCCTGCACTGGGAGAAGATGGGGATGAGCAGCAGCAGCTGAGGGCAGGACTCTGTTCCCTGCCCTGTGCAGCAGCCTTGAGTCTGTCCCTCTGTGCTGACCACAGTTTCTCCAGGGTCACTTGTGCTAGCACTGAGCAGTGAACAAATGAGTTAGAAATCCAGTTTATATTTACCTTTCTCAGTAAATGACTATCCAGTGCCTTTTTACTACCCTGGCAATGTAATAACCAGAAATAAGATATATTTTGAGATACTAGAAATACATTTCAGTGCTTATGCTGCCAATTTTTTGTGTACAAGGAGGTGGAGACCTTGGTTTATTTTTTAAAATGTATTTATTAAGGAAAAACATCCATAAATAAACCTCTACTGATGGACTGATTCATTACCTCCTCCCCCGCCCATTTCCAAAATAACAACCCAGATCCAGCCCCCCACCAGCTTTACCACAGCAGGAGCAGAATTTAGATAATGAGGGCATGAGGAAAAGGTTACCAAACAAAGCTAAGGGAGTTAAATTTAGAAAAGAAAGAACTAACAGGTGGCTAGAGAAAAGGGAGGGAGGAAGACTTTGGAGAGGCAGTGAATAGAAGTGTGATTGCATTCGTTATGGGGTTTGTATAATAGGGAAAATGTTGGGAGTAAAATAAACTCCAAAAAGAACTATTTAAAAATGTATTGTTTGCAGGAAACTGTAATCAATCTAACTGACAGGCAGAAAGGTCTATTTAAATTGCAGGGCTTCTCTCCCTTGCACTCTTACCAAAATCTGCTTCAACAGATTGGGAAGAGTATAGAAGCAGATACTGAACAAGACAAGTTAAACAATTTTTAAGTTCTAACTGTATTTGCACCTCTCCCTTTCCTTTGTTTTATGGCATGGTCTGACATGGTTTTGGTTCAAGGGCTCATCTTGGGTTGATAACTCCAAGATCCAAATGCCTTTCAGACCTTTTCTTGCTTGTGTGTCTTCATACCAAGCTGTTTTTTTGCCTCAAAGCCAACTTTTATCAAAGGAAGCATATAAAGCCAAAGATATAACACAAAGTCATTTACCTGCTGCTTTCATTTGGCAATGATAGCTTTGACTGCAACTGTGCTCCATAGACTGACTCCTAAAGAAGAGATTAATTGTCCATGTGGGGGACTGAGGTGTAGCTAAAGAAAGAAACAGAAGTTTGGCCAATGCCCTTGGTCTCACTTCTTATGATGTTGGAGGATATTGCCTGGAAGAAGGATTTGGTTCACAGTGTGTGATAAGAGTGACTTTGTGAGTAACACAGTGCTGGGCTTTTTTTATTGCTGTTGGCTTTGTTTGGTTTTGTTTTTGTTTGTTTGTTGGGTTTTTTTTGTTTGGTTTTTTTTTTTAAATTGGTACCAAGGGTTTCTTAGTTTTCGGTTTTATTCAAAATTGAAGAAAACTCCATCTTGGCCACAGAGCCAAGACAGTTTTCAGATATATTTGACTAAAGAAATAGGATTAATTTTCAGCATTAGTTATTTGCAATGCTTCTTGGCTCTGTCCATCAGTAACGGACTCCAGAAATGCCTAGCTCTTCATGTATGGAGCCTAAATGAATTTTCATATGTAAATATTAATGTTGCATGCATTTGAAGTTGGACAGATGAATCCCAAATGAAGTGCTCCCTGTACTGAGCTGGAATTTGGGAGTCTCAGCTGCACTACATTTCAGAGGTTTTTGTCAGCATAGCAGCATTAAAACCTTAGGTAATATATTATTGTTTATACTTAGTGGAAATCCTCCAAGGATTACTTTTTTCCTCCTTGTAGAGTTTGACTAGATTAAGGAGGTGTATTATGACAGTGTTGTATCACTGCTGGGCTTTATCTGGAGGATGAACTTTAATTTCTACTGCCCCTGAACCGTTCATTGTCAGCTGTGCATTGATAAGGCTGGGGTCCTTTTATGGTACCTCGATGTGGCCTGTGCCTGGTGTCTCAGAGCACTGCATTATCCTGAAGATGATGTTTCACTCTCTTTTTATGATTCAGGGACAAACTGTTGAATTTCTTCTTTGACATGATGGCAACTGACACCATTTTCAGAGATATTGATTCTGAACAAGAGCATTTAGGTAGTGCCACAGCCATTGTTACAGGGAGAATAACAAGGTTTTTCTTTCTCTCTCCTTTGTTAATCCCTGGAAAACATAGCCCTGGCTGCCTCAGCCAGCTTTAAAAAGGAAAATGCAGCATGCAGACTCCTGGTCTTCACTCAGTGGAAATACTTTTATTTTGGACATCCTTTTTATTCAGGCCCAATCTCTGATGGCCTTTCGATCCAATTCTGCCCTGACTTTGATTGATGCTATCTCTCTATTTGGGGATTGACTAATTAAGGCTATGCTATCTAAAATCAGTTTGCTTTGCTTGTTGTTTTTTTTATTTTGGTGGGTTTTTTTCCACTCAACTACGTTGAGTTTGAAATGGAGCAGGGCACCCTGTTGTACAACTCCTTTTAAAGTGTTTTGTTTCCCAGCATTAAAACCAAATCAGTTTTAAAGCCTTCTCTTTACTTTAGAGTTTTCTCTGATCCAATCTCCCTGTACTTTTTTAACCCAATCACCCTGTTTCAGATTGCTGTGTTATTAATTAAAGTATTGATTACCTCCTCCTCTCATTCATTTTTTTATTTTTTTGGCTTCTTAACCAGTAGCTTGAAATTCTGCAGGGGAGTTTGCATAGCACATCCTTGAAATTACACTTGGAAACTATTACTTGGACAGTTACTTTAAAGGCATTCTTGGAGGTCATTACAGTTGTTGTCAAGAACAGTTTAATTCTCTGCCATTTTCCACTTTTGTTATTATTGTGGATTGTCATGGGAGCAGGTTAATTTGGTCCAATTTCCCCCTCGTGTTCTGTCCCTCATCTCATGAATGCAAACACGTGGAAACTGGACTCTGCAGAAGATTAAACCTGTGGCAACAAGTAATTCCTGTGACAGAGGTTTTAATGAGAAGAGAAAAAGGCCTTAAAATATCTCCTTTCACTTAATAAGGATAATCTGAGCAGCAGCACCAAAACCACTGGAGGACGGCTCTGACCTGTGCTAGTCACATTGCAAGCCATGATGGGACTGACCTTTGGGCCTGTGCATGTCAGAAAGTGACTCCATGGGCAGGCAGGATGAAAGCCCATCTCTTTGAAAAGCCAAGAAGGCTCCTCAGTAGTGACCTAGGAGAAAATGTGCAGGAAGGGCCAGCTCCTGCAGTGGCTTATGCCACACTGTCCTCTGCCCCTGCTCAGTGCTAAGGACAGTGTGGAATAGCCATCACCTGGGCAGCCAAATCCTGTCTGGTGGCAGATGTGTAGGAAAAGGCAAATTCATGAGAAATAGAATAGAAAAAGAAATTAATGAAAAATAAACAGACATTGAACCTATCTCAGAAAAACCATTCCAGTTTTTGGCAATTGCTGGCTGAGGGGTTTTCAAGCCATACCTTTAGGTACTAAGTCTTCATGACTTTGTCTAGTCCTTTACTGAATCCTTTTAAAACTCCTTGTCTTGTGCAATAACTTGTGTCAAGGAGTTCCATAAATTAACAGTGTAAAAAAGCACTTTATTTAATTTGCGTTAGACATGCTGCCTGATCATTTCATCAAATTCCACCCCTCACTCCCATTTATAAGTTGGTAGTAGGTGCCCTCTCATTACCTTTCCACTGTGGATTTTGCAGACCTGTTACTTCCCCTTCCATCACTCTCCTCCCATGCTCTAGAGAGAGCCCTTGAGGAATTCAGAGCTGTTAAACGGGAGAAGCCAGCTCGGAGCTGCTGCTCAGGATCAGACTCACCCTGGCCCTCAAAGGCAGCACTCTATCAATGTGTGTAGCACTCCCATGACACCAAAAGGATCTATCCCTACTATCCCCCTAGCAGACCTATCCCCCTAAAAGTCCAGGAGGCTTTAGCATGGCTTTTAGGGTCACTTCTTTTGCAGCTGGAATCAGTGAGTTTGTTGTCACTTGCCAGAAACACCTGTCCGTCATCCTAGGCAAAAATCATTACTTTTCAGGAGTTTATTGATAGCAGGGCTCTGATTGATAACTAATCCTAGCTCTGGGTTTCTCCTAAGACTTGTCTCTTGTTGGCTCTTCTCTTGACCTATCCCTAAACCTCAGCATCCTTTGCCCAGAGCAGCGGAGGGAGCAGGATGAAGAACAGGTGCAGTATTTCAGTGAGATTGCCTGGTCCATCATTTAGATGCGAGGGTGAACTTGGCTCAGCAGGTCGGGCAGACCCTCCTCCTGTGCTGGCATCTCACTGACTTCAGTAAAAGCCAAACACACATAAACCATGTGCTTCTGGTTTCTCCCTGGATCAGGGTGAGAGTGGTCTCCTTGCTGTGGCTCAGCTGTAACCCTGGTCCTCCTGATCCTGACCTGCTGGGCAAGCTGGGGTAAAAACTCAGGGCCTGCTCTGTGCTTCCAGACTCCCTGGTTGTTATTTGGAACAGTAAATCCTCTGCCTCCTTGCAATCTGTGCTGAAGCATCTCTGTAAAACTTACAGGTGTTACTAAAAGACTGTCATGGCAGCAGCTTGGAGGTTACACCCACCATCTGAGAGGCTTTTGTTGTTGCAAACTGGCTCATTTATATGTGAAGAAATCAATATTTTTACAAGCTGAATGTTGGGTTTGGGTTTTTTTTTTTCCCAGTTCTGGATGCTCCCAAAAGGAAGAGTGTTTCCATCGGGTATTAAAATCTGGCTTTGGCTTTGGCAGCAGGCAAGGATGTGTGTTATTACTGTACTTGGACTAAATGTCACTCAGGGTAACACAGAGCTGCAGACAAGCACTGCTCTAAAAGCAGGCCCTTGTCTCTCTGTATTTCCTCAGCACACTGAATGTTTGGCTAAGCTCCAGGAACTTTCCAAACACAAACAAGCATTTATGTATTAAGCCTTTTTATCAGTCTGTGCTCTGTCTGAGCTGGGATGTGGGCAGCCTTTCTAATAAGGTGTGTGCAGAATTGTTAATGGCTTTCCCATCCACCTGTGCAACAAAAATATCCCAAATTTTAAATATTAAATGACTAAAAGTTTGGGTTTTTAGAACTGCATAACTGTCTTCCTCTCACTAAAAATTATTAGAAGAATGGGGTAATAATGGATTTTATAAAAAGCATAAATTTTTCTTAAGTAGATGGATTGCTGCATGTATATGGTGAGGACATAAAATGCAGGTTGAAGCTTTTGGATGTCGCTTTTGCTGGAATGAACTTTGGCAGCACTGGCCCATCCCTGACCCCTGGTCAGTGGGTGACATCCCACCAGCTTCGAGCAGATAACAACCAAACTAATGGCACTTGTGCAGCTGTGTAAGACAGCCAGCAATTCAGGATTTCTACATGCATTTCTAACAGAAATAGCACTAACTATCTTTAGTGGCAGGGAAAAGTGGGAATTGGGAACAGGAGGTTGCTGTGCCATCTCCAGTCCCCAGCACTATTTGGGGGTGACTGCCGTGGAGTCGTTGCAATCTCACTGGTGTTTCAGCTTGATGAAGTTTGAATTGCTGATGCTCAAGATGAGCTTGTTGCAAACTCTAGTAAAGAATTCCAGGGTTTTTACTCTGCTCTCTTTCCTCCCCCAGACTCGCTGAAATGAAAAAGAGATGCATTTAAAATATATACATTTAAATATGTAGATGTATTTTAGATTTGAAGATGCAATCTGTGGTTCAGTCCTTAGTTTATGTCTCTTATGGCAGTGGGATGATCTCCAAAATAAGCTACTACCTCTGAATGCTACCACAGCAAAACTTGGTCTCAAATAGTGCCTTGAAATAAAGTCTCATCAACTGCAAGATGTGCTTTGTATTCAGAATGTTGATCATATGGACTCATTTCCCATACATTTATGAGTCCCATGCTATCCTCTCCCTCCTTAGGCAGCAGCAGATAGTCCTCAAAAGCAAAATTTAAACATAAATGTTTGTCTCTTTGGATTCAAATTTCACTTGCATCAAATAGCATCTGAAATGATCTCATTTGTGTTTTATCAAACAGGTAAGTAGGAGTTATTGAGTGATACCCTGGATCTCTGTGGGGAGCTCAACACAAGTGAGCTGCATGTGTGCAGGTATGGAAGGGGACGGGATTGGGGGCCCTCAACTGCATTTCCTGTGCTTCCTTTTCAGGATCCTTATCACTAAAACAGCTGAGAAAGGGGCATGGCAGCAGTGGGGGCAGAGCAGCTCTGCAGAGCAGGGGTGAGATGGTGGCAGCTGCTCAGGAAGGTGGCTTAGAAGGACCAGGTCTTGCCTGTGTCCAAACTGAAGGTTTCAGAGAGCTGTGTGGGGAGGACACTTGTGAGCGAGCTGCTGCCACAGGAATGGGCTCATGTGCTGATTGAATTGGGCTTTGAGGAGCAGTCTTTGATATGCCACACTGTTTCTTGAAAAATCAAATATTTGGGTTCAACCACAGTTCAGTTTTAAACCTCTACGGTAATACTGGAGTTCATCATGCCTCTCTTTCATTCCAGGAGTATTTATTTATTTTTTTCTCACCCCTGTTTCTGGTTGGTCCCTGTTAGCATGCAGCTCTCCTTGCATCTAGAGATCAAAAAATCCTGTCTATATGACAGGGCTATTGAAAGTAAGAAGGGGATAAAAGAGTGATAGCCGGGAATAAAGCCAGTGTTGTGATTTCTCAAAAAGCACCCTTCTGAAGTGCAAGTGCTCCAAAAAGGCACCAGATGTTGTGTGTGTGTATTTTTAATATAGCTTTGACTAGAGGGAAGAGATAAAGATGGTTATCTCTAAAAAAGGGGATTCAGGGCAGGAGATGATGAGCTGAAGACCAAATGCTCCTCTTCATTTGTACTTGTCAGGGAGAGGAGGAACATTTCAGCTCCTTGATCTTTGGGCTGGATCATCTGTGGCTAGTAGGCAACAGACACTTTAAACCATGAGTTTCTCAGCATTAGCCTTTCTTCCTCTCAAGTGAAGAGGAGATGCCTTTAGCACCTCCCGTGGTTTGGGATTCCTTTTACTTGTGCAGTGGGATCCCCTCACGTGTGCTTGAGGCAATGAACCTCCCCTGCAGAGCAGATCTCCAGGTCTGCCAAGAGAGAAGGAAAAAGTGACAGCAGCTGGCTGTCCCCATCCTACTGTTCTGCTGATACTTGCAAGGGCATCCCACTTTGGGGAAATGAGTTGCTGATGGGGTTTCTTGTATAAAGCTGTTGTTGTGGAGCTGTCTGCAAGGTAGGGTGAGGCTTGGGGCTGCAGAGGGACTCAGACTGGTCTCTGCAGTCCCAGATCGATGCTGGGGCTTGGCAGCCAATTTCAGTCCTTCCAGAGACTTCTTCCTTTTCTTTTTCTTCTCCATTTTAGCAGGACAGGGTGTCTCTGGTTGCCCCCACCTGAATAATGTGCTTACATTGATCCCTGTGCATCTCTTCAGCAGAGACCTCAGGCCAGGGAGAGCTCCTAGATGTGACCCAGGTCACACTGGGACAAATGTGAACACTCTGTGAGAGAAATCCCCATGTTCAATGGTTTGCAGGCACACAGCTGACACGACCTCGCTGAGATCAGAGGAGCTGTGGCAGAAGTTTCGGCTCAGCAGCTGTGAATTGTGAGCTCTGCCAAGCCTCGATTCTGTTTCTGAACACATCTCCACTGGCAGGATGAGCTGTGAACAAAACAAGGTGCTTGGGAGGAAAGGGAGTCAGCTCAGTGGGCTGGGAAGGCAGAGAATTATTTTTTTCCCCCCAGTCATTTATCTGAACAACTCAAATTACAAAATGAGGCTGCTAATGCTGAGGTAGCCTGGTGATTGCCATGGGGGTCAAGGAGCCACTGTGCTCCTCAGTGCCAAATCACTAATGCTCTGAGCAGCTCTAAGTGCTGTGAGCCCCTTTCTGCGTCAGTCATTTCTGCTGTACAAGAAAAGAGAGAGAAAGAGGAGAAAGGGAAGGAGCAGGAGTCTCCTGGAAAATCTGGGAGGCTGCACCCCAGACCATGAGCCCTCCTGGGGCACATTAGCAATCTCAGTGTTGTTCATGGGCATATTGTTAAGGAAATATTTCCAAAGAATAGCTCTGTTGCAGTTTGTCTATGAAAAAAGCTTATTTAAGCGTGATTTCTCCCAGGACATTTAGTGTTTTTCTTTTCTTTGGACAAACAGAGAAGGATAAAATGGATCCGTCCACAAAAGCCCCAAAAGCTGCTGCTTTCACCAGCGGAGCTGGCTGTCAGCTGGGATGGCCAGGAGCATCACTCTTGGAGCATCTCAGTAATTGGACTTTGCCAAGGAAGAAGTAAATAAAAGGTATCCGGTGAGGATTGCTCCAATAGCTTGGATTTCACAAATTGAAAACATATTAACTTCTGACAGCTCTGTTCTTCTATAGACAAAACAGCTGCATTCCCAGGAGCTCTGTGCTTAAAGTTTTAAACCTTTTCCCTTCTGGTGAATTCTTCGTGCATCTAAAGAAGGCTCCCAGAGCATTTTTTTTTAACACTGTTTTGCACCTTGGTTTATCATTCAACACCAAAGCCAGAAGGCTCAAAATGTTCTTTTGCATCTGATTTGGCAGCATTTCACATCCACTTGGCACTGGGACATGTGTTTATGTCTCTTACTCCATGGGGTATGAGGCAGTAACAATTTGGCCCTCCAGATATTTCTTACATTTGAACCCAGGGTTAAACATATTCTCTGGGACTCAGCAAGATTCCAATTCATTATTTCTTTCTTCTGCCTGTCCTGCCTCTGTTCTTGGTGCCTGCTGATAAGACTGGAAATGAAACCTTCCTCGAATTTTTGGAGACAAAAAAATGTCAGGTACATCTTAGACTTTTAGTTCGAGTTCATGGCTGTTCTGTCCTGCTAGGCTGTGCACAGTGTATTCCAGACTGGGAAAGGTTGGGAGGAAGGGGACTCAGGCAGTGGTGAATATAACAGCACTTTCTCAGGCTCCTGGAGAGAAAGATCAGTGTTTTGCCTCAGTCTGCCAAAATAGTTGAGTCAATAGGGACTTTTTTTTTTTTTTCTTTTCCACATGAATGAATTTGGCTCGTGGATTTTCCAGTAAATCACTAGAAAATTATTTGTGATTTGGCCTTCTTTGTATGACTTCTGCTCCAAATGCCACTTACACCAAATAGAAAAACTGACAACAAGGCAGATTTATACTCCTTGTCTTGATATAAATTTGGGACACTTTTTGCTTGGTAATGGGTTGCAGCCAACCCTTTCCTGTATCCACGAGAGGAGAGGTAGATCCAAGGTTGTTTTGTTAACAAGTAGAGATGAGTGGAGCATGAAAGACTTGTGAGGCAAACGTGCCAGGTAATGTTGGATGGAACTGGGAGCACTGTTTTCCAGGCTTCTTGGGAAGTTGATGTGCTATTTTTATGGCATTTTCATGCAGCTATCCCTCGAAAACATCCTAGCCTTGTATACACCTTGTTTAGCCTCCAGTGATCAGATTTGTGCCTTTGCAGAGAAGAACCCAAAAATTCATTTCTACTGAGCCTTCCCAGACTTTCCTAACTGGCTTTGAAAGCTTCAGCTTATAATTACTTTTTATTATATCAATGTTTATATGCTACTGTGCGTGCTATGGGCCAGATGGTACAGCTGTTGTTACCTGCATTGCAGATGCAATTTGGCCCAAATGGTGGTGTTAAGTCACCCCCAAACGTCTCTCGGGCGTCAGAGTTAAATATTACCTTGTGTGAGTATTACTTTTCCCTCCTACATACGAAACAGGGCAAAGTAGGTATGGTGAAAGGAAAAAAAATAAATGTAACCAACCAGTACAGCTGATACAAGGCTAATCCCTGGCAGCAGCTTTGGGATGTCACAGCACAAACGCGACAGCAGCCTTCAGACTTCACCAGTCATCCCAAAAGAACAGGTCCCAGACACCTAGGATAGGATTAGGAGAGTACAGAAGCATAGAGGCTGTGCTGTTTTTGCAATCTTGCCATCCCTGAGCTGCTCTCTACAAAGACACCCTGCAGATACAGCTGGGCAGAGGCGAGGCTGGAGACAGCAGGAGATTTCAGTGCTGCTCAAAGTGCTTCTTCCTCATCAGGGGGATTTAGTGTGGTCACTCAGAAAATAGGCAGCTGGCTTGATTTAGCAGCTGTTGTACTGTGTGGTACCTCATATACTTGACATCTAATGGAGGGAAGGCAAAGAAATCAGGGAGGCAGGCTGAAGTGACCCGTAATCACAGTTGGCAGCACTCCTGATTTTATCAAATGTCTTGGGGTATTTGGTAATGTTTGAGAGTCCTGTGATTATGCAAGATTGTTCCTTTGCAAGGAGGGAGATAAAAGGCATTTCAAGAGGCCATTCTGTTCTCCCTTCCTGCATCCTCAGTGCTGTGTCTCCTGCCTGTCCCAACGTACTCCTCACCTTATCTGCCGTGGCTCTTGTCCTTGATGTCTGCAATGCATCCAAGCTTAGGCTGAGCCTTTTGAAGTGACAACTTGGATTTAGGCATCCAAATCCTCGGAGATTTGCTGGACTTTGGCATCACTGCAAAACTCTGCAATGGTGATGCTTTTGGTGCTGTTTTCTCTTGTGAAAACCCGAAACCCAGGATATGTCTCCCCATTCCCGTCTGCTGTTTATAATAAAGCTTGGTTTGTGATCTGACAGTTTTTAATCTCAGCAGAACCATCCGTGCCAAGCTAGGTGGGGTGACTTTCTGGAGTAATTTCTTGTGTCTCTTTGCCATCCTCTTGCTTCCTCCTGATATTTTTTTTTTTTTGTGTTGCTGTTCTGTGCATCAATACCTCCATGGGAGCCACAGTCAAATGACTTCAGTTCTTCAGGACTGCCTGAAAACTGTGGGCTTTTCCCAGGCTGCTTCTCCATTTCCCCAGAGGTCTCCCAAAGAAATCAGGGATTACTACACGGGTTTTTTTGCCTTCTAAGCCTTTGAAAAGCTGATTCCCTCTGGGCTGGGCAGATGCTGCAGTGGTATCTGCACATCACTGGTGGGTTTGGCTGATTTGGGTTTCCTATTGAGATCTGCTGTGAGTTTTCCAGTTTCAGGTAATAAAACATGGCAAGGAACTAATGTTTTCACTTGTTTCTTAGCTGCAAAGTTGCAGTTTCCGGCCCTTCTAGAAGCAGGCAAAAATCTGAAGTAGATGGAATTAAATGGTTTTTTATCTGGAGGGGTCTCCTAAGCCCTTGGACTGCTAAATGTTGCCTAATCTAAAATAAAAGGCTGATATCATTATAGTCACACTGGTATAAAAGGGAGCAGTCTGCAGGATTTGGGGCCAGCATTTCCTGAAACTTTCACACAGAGTGGAGGTACTTATAAACTGAATTTTGCAGCTATTTACCCTATCAAAAGTGGGTCTGACCCAGCCCATGCTGAGCTCCCACATCTCTCTGACATCAAGCAAAGATGGTTATTTCTTGTAGGGTTTTTGCATTTCTAGGGGGAAGTTTGCCCTGCTTAGCTTAGGCTGGAGTCCAGACACTTAAATTTGGAGTTTCACAAAGAAAGTTATGTCAGTTTTTTATAACATTAGCTTGTTGGGGGATATTTAAACAGAATGTATGTGCTTGGTGCATGGGTCCTTTTCCAATTCTTTTTGGTTTGTGTAACTCATGTTTTCCTCACGCTTCAAATCCATAACAAAAAAAGAAAAGTTTCTCATTTACTTACACTTTCCCCAAGTTTCAATACTTGTTAGTTCACAGAGCATGAAGAAGCTGAATGCTATTATATTTCCTATTTACTGTTTGCAGTTATAATACCCCTCTTAATGGTGTGAAATATAAATGAATTATGTGCCCTCATTTGTGGTTGCAAGTTGCTGTTATAAATAATGCAAACGGATGCTCATGTGGTAGTAAATGAAAAATTTTCAGAAAGAAACAACAGGAAGAATGGAAGAAAAGAGTATTTTTGCTTGGCTTGTGCATGCAATAATGTGTCACTGAGTGTGCAGAACTGTTCATAGACACACTCCTCTTTTTGTTTGTTTGGTTTGGTTTAATTTAAATCTTTTGTCTTAAAATCTGCTTATATTCCAAAATGCTGTTATTGTGTTGCCTTGACTTTCCTGTTAGAGATGAGAAATATGCTTTAAAAATAACTTTCATTGCAGAAAAAATTAGAAACTTGATATATAAATCTTTTCCAGGACTGTGAGAATAACTATTTTCTACAGCACATGGAGTGCAGGTCTGTTTTTGAAATCAGTGAAGCAATAAAGCTGATTTCTTGGACTTAGGATACCATAAATAATTCATTTAGTGTTGCAATTTATCATTACTCACAAATAATAAAAAATTAAGTTTCATATATTTGTTTTTAAAAAACTTTTCCAGCAGTGTTTTAGGAACTGCATCCTTAATTGTAAGTACAGATCTGCTCAATTCAAGAGTCAGATCTGCTGGTACTATTTCTTTACAAGGCTGAACTCACATCTGCTTCCCCCTGCAAAAACCTGCTGCTGCTTTTGAAAATGAGAAACTGATAGAAGAAAACCCAAAGGCATCTGACAAAAAAAACCATTCTGGCCTGAAATTAATAGAATTGGTCATGTAGTTCATATTACTCATTTAAATATTGTGTTGAATTGCAACACAGATTGTACAGTCTTGAGTGATGAGGATCTAAATACATTCTTTCTAGCTTTATTCTTTAATAACTGAAGTAAAACTGCTCATAATTCTTCATTATGTGTTAAGTTTCAATAAAGTATTTTGTTCAGAAAAATACATATGTTAACAGCTTTCTGAATTATGCAAGTATTGCAATCGAAGGCCATCCTTCTTGTTCCTTTTGGCATTGCATATTTGTTCCCATTTCTCTTTTATTCTTCATTGCCAGTTTTGACTGCTTGGCTCAGGCATGGGAGTTTATCAAAATAAAAAATGTTTTGTTTTAGATAAGTGTGAACATGGGCTGGTGAAATGATTTAATGAAAACAGGAATGAAAAATATCTCCTTGAACATCAGCAACTAGAGTGAGGGTTGGGTTTTTTTTTAATTTTGGTTTGTTTTAAACTGCCTGTTGAGTTTGTATTTCAATGTCCCCAATTTGCTGTTGTGACAAACCCTGCAGCATCTCCTTGTGTTTGCAGAGGTTATTTAGAATAACTCATAGCCATGCTGGAGATGGGAAGCATCAGGGCTGGTTTGAGGATTTTGGAGGTTCTGGATGCAGTCTGAGCTCTCTGCAGCTCTGCTGTGCCTCTGAGAGAGAGTAACTTATATCTGTATTGAGCCCACAGTGGTGTGTCCCTGTATCCAGCACCGAGATAACGTTCATGGTCTCCAGCAGGCAGCGAGTTGTTAAGTTTTTTCTGCAAAGCCAACTCAGTGCTGTGAGCCTCAGCTGAGGATGTGTTTGGGGATGCTGAGGTGTTACAGCAACAGACACGGTGCTGCTTTTTGCCAGACTCTTTTGCCTGGGTGAGTTTCAGGGACATTTTGTCTCCCTCCGATGGGCCCACCAGAGAGGGGATTCGATAAGCACGCTTTTCAGATGGTGACGATGACAGAAGAAAAAGACTGCCGTGAAATCACAACAAGAATCCTCCCCCACTCTTTTCCTTGCTCTCTACCTTCATTTATCTCGGCAAGCTTGAATTGCAGTCCCATTGCTATTAACCTTTCGACTGCTGGCATTTTACCCAGAGCACTCAGCCCCCGCTGGCAGCGGGAAGGGGAGGATTGGAGCGGCTCTGAAGTGATGAATTGGCATTGGCTCTTTGCTCAGTGGCCACTCTCTGGAAAGTGGGAAATGTGCTGAGCAGCTCTGTGGTCTTAATACCCTCCGGGCACCACCTGTAAAAGCCTGAGATCCAGGAGCAACGAAAAAGAGGGGGAACTGCAGCACTGGAAGGGTTATTTTTCTTCCTACCTTCCACAACTAACTGCCTCTGGAAAAGGAGACAAACTTTCTCAACTCCCACGGCAGCCTGCTGGAGGGGAGCACCAAGTTAGCCTGTGTCTCCCAAGGGCTGCGTCATTCTCTCTCAATCCAGCACCAGCTCCAGACGTGACTGTGCCACCAGTTATCCAGGTGTTTGCTGGCCTTTGGTGTTGGTGCTCCATGCTGCCGTCAGCCCTTCCCAGAGCGCTGTGGGTGCACAGCTCTGCTCTGTGCTGGCTGGATCCTGGCTGTGTCAGTGCCAGTGCTGCCATCTGCTCCGTGCAGGGCAGGAACATTGTGTCCTGGCTCTCTGTGGCCTGTCAGTGCAGCACAGGGCAGGTGCTCTGGTAAAACACGGCGCTGCAGTGGAGCCCGGCGTGCCTTGGCAGGGGAGGGAGAGAGGGAGGCTGCTGTCTGTGGGAGCTGTTGGCAAATCCTCCTGCAGCATCACTCTGAGTGTGCTGGGCTCCCAGGTACACGGCTGGGCACGAGCAGCCTCTGCTCTGGTGCCTTCATCATTTTTCTCCAGAGAGTTTCACTAGATACATGTCAACAAATGACTCCGTCTCCAGTTAATGAAGTGAGCTTTCTGCCTTAGAGAGCTAATTGTCCATCTCTTCTGTATGAGAAATGCAGGGCTTTCTTTTTATTTTTTTCCCCTAGCGATGTGGCAGAATTTACAGATGTGCAAATACTGTGGGCAACATCTATTATTTAACTTTCATTACCATTAATATGAATTAAATTGATGGCATTTGTCAGGATGGTTTATGTGTTGTAGAAGATGCCTTAGGGAATGGCTTTTGAAAGAGGAGAATTTCAGGAAAAGAGAAGTTGGTTTAGTGGCTGGAGGGAAAGGGCTCTCGAGATTTGAGTTTAGCTCCAGTGAGAGCTGAATTTTCTTCTCTGTAGGACCTTGTGTAAATATTTCAAGGCCAGGGTGTCTCCCAAATTCACCTCCTGTTTATACAACTTCCTGAAATGGATGGATTTTCATAGCAGGTCTGGTAACACAACTGAGATATGAGTTTAATAATTTGGTGTCCTCTTCAGGAGAAAAACGTGCCAATACAAGAATAGGTGGGAGGTAAAACCCATATATATTTGTTCAGGTGTGACCAGGAAATGTTTGCTGGGATTTGCACATTTTGTAGACCTGATTGTGATATAACAGGGGGAAAAAAGAAAAGAAAAAAGGGTTTGAACAGAAGAGTTTCAGTTTAAGAACAGTGGATGTACTGCAGTAGGAGCTTTCCCTACCTCTGCTGGCTTCTGCCTCTCAGGGGGCTCTGCCCAGGCAGCGTGTCTGGCAATGCCTGCTTTATTCATTATTTGTGTCTGTGTGGGTGAGTGCAGTGCAGGCAGGAGGTCTGCCTCCCTTAATCCCTTTTACATTTCAATTCTTAAGCAATTTCAGAAGAATAAACCCCTTTTTTTTTTTTTTTTTTTTTTTT